>JAIGNY010003408.1:552500-587500 GCA_020152595.1 Chiridota heheva | reverse complement strand
GATGTTATACTTGCAGATTCAAGACAAATTATGTATTTCTTTGAAAATGAATTGCCTCTCTAAATTATTGGAAATGTTTTTTGTAATCTCATCACTCACATATACATATATGTAGGGATGAGATATTGTAGTCACTTTGCTGTATAGGCAAATAACTGCCTATACCTCCTACACTACATGACCACCTCCCTTGATATTAGGGGGGCTGGTGGGGCCCATCAGGGGATCTCATATGATGACCTCATATTTGGGGTTAGGGGTCATAAGTTTTTGGAACAAAATTTGGTGATGTTTGCGTGTGTCCGTGTGCGTATGCAACAATTAATTTTGTGTCGGTTATAACTCAAAAACTGTAATACACACTAAAACAAAAATGGTGGACGACTGAGTACCCCTGGCCTTGGAACTTTTCTCTCCAAGGTTTTGGTGTACAAAGGAAACAGGTTTTTGGTGATGGTTGTATCTTTTGAAGGAATTACTTGGTATCTTTACTAATTGCATAGCTGGGTAGGGTTTTACATTCTAACAAAACAAAAAAATAATAATTGGAGGTCAAGGGTATAAAGGTCAAATAAGTACTTTTACAAACTTTTGCACCATTTTAAACTAAAAAAAGTACAAGACCTCTATCAACCCTATTTTGTACCATGATACCTTGGTACATGAATTTGTGTCCCGTAGACTAGGGTCAAAAGTCACAGCTATTGACCACTTTTCACCATTTTGCCATATACTAATGGAATGGTAAGTATGACATAAGCATGAATGTGTCATACAGTAGGGTACGATAAATGTAAAAATGTTAGAAGTTGTTTCAGTGATAAGGGTCAAAGGTCAGAGGTCAAATATGTGAATTTTAGGGGGTAAATATACTAATTTGTACATTTTTGTGCCACTTTTAATTCCAAAAGCACAAGACCTATATCAATTCTGTTTGGATCATGATACTGTTGTACATGAAAATGTGTCCCGTAAACTCTGAGGTCAAAGGTCACAGAGCTAGTTACCCCTTTTAACCATTTCCTCCCAGTTTTGGAATGGTAAGAGTGATCTGAGTGTCGGTGGTGTTATATAGTAGGGTAAGATAAATGCCAAACAATTTCAGTTGTTGTTTTGGTGGTTAGGATCAAAGGTCAAATATGCGATTTTAGGGGCTAATATGTGGTAATTTGTACATTTTAGTACCACTTTAAACTCCAAGAGGGCTAGATCTGTACCAACCCTATGTTGTACCATGATACCTTGGAACATGGACTTGTGTCCTGTAAATCCGGGGTCAAGTGGTCAAATGCCACAGAACTAGACTCTGGGGTCACAAGGTCAAAATTCACAGAGCTATAGCTATGGTATGCACTTTCTGGAATGTTCATGCTGCCTATCTGGTCATGTACCTTACACTCTTAATTTCTTTTTTCCAACACATTGGTTGTTATCTTTGAAACGTAATAACACCTAAGCAGAATAAGATATCAGCATGGTTCTTCACTTGTTTCTTTAATAGTCCTCTATCATATAACTGAAAATGGGAATGCATGGGTATTCCTGTAATGACCATTGGGTTGCTTTTTCCAATTTCCATTTGAGTGTTTAATACAAAATTTAAAAAAAGTTTTAAAATTCCAAATGACTGTAAAATCATGTCGAAATAAGCCATCCAATGAACCAAGTTTTCACTCCTTAAAAGGTGTTTTTTCTAAGAAATGGACATTAGTTTAAAGTTATTTTACATTTTTAACATTCATATCAGGATTACAATCAGTAAGAAAGTCAAATATATTATTTTGAAACAAATCTAAAAGAACATAAGTTTGGTATGTGTGCTTAGCCCTATTTCGTCTACTTTTCAGGTAGTTGTTGCAAATATTCTGGAAACAAGAAGAGAAAAGGTAGAAATCGTCACTCCGACCAATCACTTATCTGTGGCAATATCAAAGGATGAACTGGCATCTGGCATGGAACTAGAAGAGAAGATAATTTCTCACCTGATTGCACTGCATACATTGTTTATAGGTCAAGGATAGTTGAAATGATTTAGCTTTTGTGAAATAGATTTTGTAAGCATTTGTAAGATTTTACTAATGATTAGATCATTTGCCATCAAGAATCAAGAAGAATTATTTTTACCAGTCGTAATATAATTTTAGAATATGCCTCTCTTGTGTTGTTGTTTTAATAAATAGATTTGTAGTTTCAAAAATAATATTACCAAGGGAATGGAAATTTGATGGGTGCGAACTTGTTCGAAGACTTAGTTGTCAGAACGGACCAGAAGTTTCTTTGATCATGTTTCGCAATAACAAAGTAGTCCACACTACCTTCTTTCTGTATTGATTATTTTGAAGAGTTTTCCAGTTCTTGATGTACTTCCTTTTTTTTTTTTATTAAAAAAGAAGAAACCCATATAAAGTATGAGATAAAGGAAAATTTTTGGGTTGTGAAGAAGAAATTGTTTTCTTCGGGATTACAATGTTAAACCTTCAGCAAGGCGAAAGGATATGAAAATTAGTGTGACGTGATGCATACAAATCATATACTTTGTAATGTGTACACGAACAACGTAGAATGTAAAATTCTATTGTATTTTGAATTGTAAAAGAGAGTGTGACGATATATTTTCATATTTGAATGATATCGATTTTGACCTGCAAGGCATGCCATACCAGTAAGTCCTTAAAATGGATTAAAAGTAAGAAATAAATGAACATCATTGTGTATATGATATTTTTTACACACATTCGCAGCGAACCCAGCAAACTTTTCTAGAGCAGTTCTTATCGAGGAACGTTTTGCATTAAACAATTGTCAAAATGATCCTTACTTTAAAACCGCACAAAGTAAGGAGATCTGAGGAAGTTTCTCATTGTGTTATGGTTGTGATTTTTCGAAAAAGCCTCTGTGGCGAAATGATATGACAATTTTCATGATGTGATTCATACATACACGGGTAAATGTAAATACACTGTACTGGGAGTCACAAACGTGATGTGGGAATTAAGCTATTAGCCCCAGTGGTGTCTGGCATTTCCAACCAAGTACTGATTTGTCTTGTCATGTATGAGCCATTGTGAATCGAATACAAGTATGTGTGATAATGGGTGGACCATTATGATGAGTATATAAAGAGATATTCTGAGGTGCGCTGTACCTTGAAGCCAGGGAGTCATAAACGTGAAGTGGGAATTAAGTTATTAGCCCCAGTGGTGTCTGGCAGTCCCAACCAATTACTAATTGTCTTGTCATGATTTGAGACAATGTTTTCACCAGATACTTTAAATTATATTGCTAAATTGTTATAATCTTCATGTTAACACAAAAATGGCCTATAAAATCAAATGTCAATAGCAAAAACGACAACTATGAATCAAACCCATCACCTTCACTTCTTTTGATTTTAAGAACTGCTTGATTTATACTAACTTGAATGAAAACAGTTGTACATGTTCAAATCTCAACCTTATTTATTGAGCTAGAATTTAATTAAACCTTCACGTTGTTCGCTCTGTTATACTTTTTGCTTGTACAAGTTAAGTTTGTCATTGTTGTGATTGTCCTTCCAAGCCATAATGAAGAATTGAAGCTTAGAACTACCTTGTGCGTGTGGGATTGTTGCATTGTAGCTATAAGATGACACGTATGCACTGTGGACTTGGTAAATAGTGAGGATGTGGCTTTCCTGCTTCAACATTTCACAAGTGTATACACCAAGTACACTCTGAATTAATTTCATAATTAAAGAAATGATATCTTAACAAAAAAAAGATACTATATTTGCTTATGATGAACCACAAGAAAGGGTTGTAATTAGATTGTTATTCCTGTCATGTAAAATATCACATGGAATACTTTTGTGGTTTAAAAGCCTTCTATATGATTACCATGTGATTAGAGTAATGGTATGTGAACCCCATGGTAGAGATTGCAAACCATGAGTGTCAATTGAATTTCATAAATTGAAGAAAAGTCATGCCATTCATCCAGTAGTGTAAGTAAAATTATCTTTCCATGTGCACAAAAAACCGAATTGTAACCAAGCTGGTGGTTTGACACAAGGGGTGCAATAATTGGGTCAAGGGTCATGGGTAACTTTATATCATTTTTTACTATTATTTAAGAAGCCATTGCTGCCATATACCTCAAAATTTCAAGGGCTGAAAAAAAAATGTTCACAAGAGCTAAAAGGTGCTATATATTTATTTTGTGAAGTGCTTATTAGTCAACTTGTGCTTCTAGCTACATTTGCCATTAATTGTAATCAAATTTGCATCTTTCCAAACTTGGAATTTTGTGTAGGGATCTTTTGCCTGACCAGGGAGGTGGCATGTCACTTCTGATTTGACCAAACAGGGAGTTGGACCAAAATATCAGGAATTTTTAGTGTTAGGGTCATACATGCCTATTGTGACAGTATTTATTAACTGGGGAATCGATCGAAGTACTCCGCAAAATTATTCAAAAAATTAAATACTGTAGTTTAAGTTGGAGCAAATATTTTAAGAAATACACTTTGATGGTATTACAACACTTAAATGTTTTGTGTCATATTTTAAAGTCCAGCATGAAAGATTTGCGCCCTTACATCAGTGATGTTCCAATTTTTCATGTTGGAAAATTGAACATCTCAAGGCCACCAAAAATTCATGCATCACTGTCCCACACTCCATACATACAGTGTAAAGCTATTCATGCACTGTACATATATACGTACAAAGTTTATTTTAGGAGTGGTTTAAGCGACACAGCCTGTACATTTACATTATTTTAAGAAATATTAATTGAGGGTGCTGCGAATAGCAGTATCGTCGATGTCGGGGCACAATATTGGCATATGCATGTGTGTGGGGGGTGCATTTGCTCGGTAAAATTTCTTAATTTCACATGAATTATAGGGAGTTATATGGAATTTGTACCTTGTCAGTGGGTAGGGAAGGCAGACCCCTAGTTTGACTTTAAAAGGGGCAGGGTGCTAGACTTCCGGTACATTAAATGTGCGTGCAAAGCGCTGCATCTTTTCGGTGTAGGGTCTAGGGGTGGTGGTGCAGGGGTTGAACGCTCCCCCCAGCAGCCCCGAGTTCCGCTCAGGGGAAATTCAGTTCCACTGAGGGTAAATTTAAATCAGATTTAGATTACTTTCAAAAACTGAGATAAAGGAAAGAATTACAGAAAGATTTTCAGCTGTTGTACTATTCATACATTATGTTTTCATAAATTCAAACTTTGACTCTTATTTCCATAATTTAAACTCTGCTTCTCAAAAATGAGTGTTCTGTTCGATATTGTTTCCTCCTAAAGATGTGTTTATATATTCAAAAGAAAGCTTCCACAAGAGTACGTGGAAGCTAAGTAGCTCCTGCAGTTTGAGCTTGATATTAACAGCACAAAATTTACTGTTGGCATTTCAGAGGTCAATTGGGACATATTTCAGAACAAAATAGATCTGCAATTTAGAGCACTAGACCGAAAAGTGAGGGCGGTCATTTTTGCAAATTTCAGATATATTATCCACAGCAGATCGATAAACTTAATGCCTTCATAGCCCACAGATGATGTGATTGCAAAGTCACTTCCAGAAAATTGCTATACCATTGCGTGCTAGATAAGCATTTGATTTGTATAAAAATACACCTCTTTTCAGTCTAGTGGCCCTTTAACAAAAAGTTTGGGACTATTGTCGAATATGGGTGAATTAGATCGATTGTACAAGTGGGTCATGGATTTGCTTTGAATAATTATAAGTCAAACCAAATTTCTTATTTGCTTTCCAGCTCTTAAATTGACATGTTGCTATTTTGTTGCATCGGATCAGTGCCAAAACTATTAATGGGTCAAAAACTAATAAGGGGTCTCATCAAGGCATTTGTTGTGTAAGGGTCATTAACACTTTTCACTAATTACTTATAAGGGTGATTCAGTTATGTCACTTCAGTGAAAAGTTTTTTGAAATGGGTGTTTATATTGCATAATCAACAACAGCTAACAAGCCTCAGGTGTATCTTAAAAATAGATGTTCAAGGTCATAGGCACAGGAGGCATGTTCCCCCACCCAATATTGCAGTGACCTACATGGTGCCCCCAACTAATCCATTTTTACCATTGAACTAGTGTTGTAGCATATCTTTGTTCCCCCTCTTCCCCAATAAATAACATGTTCCTAAGCCTATGATCATGGCAATGTTTTGTGTTTGCAAATTTTAAAATCAAACCACATTTTTGATATAACACAAACACAGGCAGCTTAGCTTTTTGTTTGATTGACATAGTATTATGCATGTTAGATTAGTTTGCAGTCTTAATATCCATAAGCATGGAATTTCATAAAACAGCACTAAACTGGATGTACATAAGAATAAAGAAATAGGTCGTTCACAAATGTTGTTCGTCCAGGGCATGTGACAGAACTGATCAGTATTTTCCTGCTCGTTCTGCCGCTGCATCATATCTAGGGTATGGTACTGTGACCACGTAGTTTCGGTCAGTTGGGCACTGGCTTCTATTAAATTTCAACTTAAAATATATGAGGAAAAGGGAAAGGGGCCGGTGATTTGGCTGTAGATGATATGGGAAGGTTCTAAGGGGAGATTTTATGGGTGTGACATCCTCAGCCAAGTATAGATGACTTCTGCTGGGGAAATTGATGGTTGGTGAATTTCAAGTTGTTTTGGGGTTTTTCTATTTGTCAGGATGAAAGTATAGGAGAATGAGATAAGTGTCTCTGCAGGTGATGGGAAAGTTGGTGGGGTATCCCAAGGGCTATTTCACAGCTGTGTAGTTCCCCAGTGGCTTTTTTTTATATATATATTATATGGTTTTAGTACAATATGATGAACATCAAATGAAGCGATAAATACATCAGCTAGCTGTCTGTGACAAATTTTGTACAACTGTGAATGCAGGATCAATCTCCTGATTTTGTTTGTGGGCAAATGTAAGACACCATTCAAAGAACATTAGTGCAGTCTGTGAAGGATTGCAAAACAAAAGTCATCCTCTCTGGGATGTCATCAATTTGCACAATGTATGATAAGGCATTGAAAAATTCAGAATGCTGTAAAACAGTTCAATTTTAAGAAGTGATAGCTATTTCTCCCAAGGGCTCAAGCAAATTGTTGTTACCTGCTAATAGGTCTTTAATGCCAGTTTTAAACAAAGAAAAACAATGCATCTAGAAAATATACAAACTTTTGTCAAAAACAAACACAAAAATCAGTTTGATAACGTTCTTCATCATTTCCTTCAAAGAATTGGAATGTACAGTGTCATTCAATAAATATTATTTACAACAAAAGTAAAAATTGCTTCTTAAAAACAGCATAAAACATGAGAGCAAGGCACAATTTATTGTTTTCAATTAAAAGAAAAAAACTCTCCCATGCAACATAACCTATTGCAAACATGCAGACATCATTTTAAATCTCCAATACAGCAAAAAAGAGTATTGCTTAAATATCCTAAGAATATATTTTTTGTCTCGATTTCTCCTGAAGAGGTGAAAATAGCTGATAAAAATTAAATCAAAATCAGAATCGAGAACTACTTCATCTACTCAGACTGGCAAAACAAATTTCAACGTAAATTCTGCTACACGCAGATACCCTAAAACTTTTAAGGCAAAAATAAATATGATTTGTAAGAATTGCTAAGTTTATACAACTATTATGCTTCAGCCTCTGAATAATAATACAAATTGCACCTACAACTAAACACACACTATAACCATATGTAATTTCTATGATGAAAATGTGACAAGGTATAAGCTTCTATTTTCCTTAAAAGCACAAAATTGAAACTCTTATGCTAATATGACAATCCTCTAAGCTAGTGATTGCAATAACCACAGAATTAAAACATATTTTATGAATAACAAATATGACACCGAGGTGCAACAGCTTTCTTTGCACCATGCAAACCATTTTGCTTGATAAAATTGCAGCTTGGTGACATTCTTTTCCACTTTTGTCATCAAATTTGTGTTTAAATAGAGATTCAATGTTTAATATTTGCATATTGATGTATATTTGTGGAAAACTCAACTTCTCATCTTTTACGTACTCTTTAATGGTGCACTGAACCAATAGAGAATGAACAAGAAAACTAAAAAAGGTTTTTAAAGATTAAGTTTGTCCAACATATAGGCAATTCCATGTTCATGAAATATTTCATTTCATCTTTTAACCTACATTAAGTTGTAGCTTTTTAGTGTGCATGAAAAAGAAAAAAATGACCAGAAAATAAACTTCTTTTTGCATTGTAGTGAATACTCTTTGAGGTAATCATCACATACCTTAGATTGACAAAATGATGAACCTGCTGTTTCTCAAATAATTATCTTTTTTCTATGCCTGTACCACCTTCAAAGTAACATTATTTTGTAAGTCTTACAATTATGTTCATTTTTCTTCATATAATTGCTAAACATGTGTGGAATTGGAATATTCCTCATGGTCAAACATGCATTCCATATTATGGAGAACAAATCAAAACCACATCGCTCAACACTGCTAACATGTTTCATTTAGAAAACACCAAATTTTACAGATTCTTCACATCTGAACAAATTCTTCCATAAGATATCAGTATGCTTTTCAACATTTTTAATTGTCCTTGATCATATGAAATGAGTGTCATGGAATGAGTGATCATATTTGTTTAGCATAAAGAATACACATGAATAATAAATTACAGCACTCAGAGAAGCTTTCCATCCTTCATAAGGAGGAACTTGCATATACTATTATTCTTTTCAAAGTAGACGCCCAACAGCCTTCTTGGCGCAGCGGCGATTGATCAATTTTCCTCATTTGGTCAACATGGATCCCTTCAGACCTCGCTCTCTTTCCCTGATATAACAATGACTGCATTGTATTTTTGAGGAGTAGACGCAACATTGCTATGACAATGACACCTGCAAGTCTTTGGACGGTCTGATAAACTTTTAAAGCAGCCACATGCACTTGGATTGAATTTGGTTAGAAGTTTGTCAAGTGGTTCTAATGAATGCATCCAAAGTGGCAAGAACTCCCAGGTTTGAAGGGTCACTGGTAGCCATGAAGGTTTTTTACGTTGCAAAATGTTAATAATTACTGCAAGTGAAAATACAACAAGAAAAGGGATGCCCACTCCTGCTAAAAGCCATACACTTACTAAAGAAAGTCCGAACACTGTGACGGGTAATAAGAAAAACAATACAATAAGATAAAGCATAGCAAACCACCTGTAATTGGCAGTTGTATTACCTAGTGACTTTGCAAGATATATAGGAACTTTTCGCATGAATGGTAAAGGATACCATATTAAAATACCAGAAACATTGAAGAAAAAGTGACAAAGAGCAATTTGAATGCCATTTTCAAAGCCACTTCCAGAACTAGCAAGAGCTGCTAACATGCCTGTGGCAGTGGTGCCAATATTAGCTCCAAGGGTAAGAGGGTACACACGTTCTAATGTTATCACACCTATACCAACAAGAGGGGTCATAGTTGATGTAAAGACTGAACTGCTTTGAACGATGAATGTGACAACAGCACCAACAAAAATGGCAAAATACCCGGTGAGGAATGCAAGAGGTCCAGGAAAGTCGGCATTGATGGTTCGCTTGATGATAACTGACAAACGCCCTTTCATCAGGGAGTGAAGGAGTTTGACCAAGATGATGAGACAAGTGCAGAGCATAATAAGAGACACACCAAGGAGGATACCACCAACTGCTCGCTCAGACAGACCAGTGTTAGCCAGCAAGTAATGACCTACAGAGATGAAAAAGAAAAAATACAGTCAACAATTGAGCAGGACCTCTTTTTTAACAACAAATTGTAGACAAGTTATGCTTTCTTTGATATCATTTACATTTTAATTTTTAAAGAAAATGTTTAGTTGCTAATCTTACTTGGTAGAAAGAAGAAAAGGAAAAATCTCTTAGAGAAGTATCAGTTTTGCAGAATAAATTGTACTAGCTATAAAATTGAAAACATGTATTTCATTTATTGAAAATAAACTTTCATCATCAACTTTCTCAGATGTGCTTCAATAATCTGTGGAAAATTGTACTGGATTGTTACATTCAAACCTTTTGAAGTGACTTGATACCAGTCCTGTCCTGGCAAATTTACACAAGCCACAAGCTATTTTCCCCCTTTCCATGCTTTAAGTTAGCATACAATCCAATGCTGAGCACCATGTGAAAAAGCAGCTCAACAATTCAATTTGTTACTTACACTTCTCAATTCCTTCTTCATACACACCAGTGACGATTGGGAATGGGGTTGAGCTATTATCATTCTCAAGAAACATATCAGTGTCATTGACCACATAATGGACTTTTTCCTTCACACACCAACTTTTCAGCATAGACTGCTCTGTGCTTCCAACTGCTCCCACAGCAATTTGGTTTATTACTTTCTTGTCAAGCTGCAAGAACAAAAATAAACATCTTTTTATTCAAATTGATATACATAAGAGCAATGACCATTAACTGTTCAACAATACATGTATTCTGCTGGTGCCACGTCACTTCCGGGAGATAATGTCATTTGCTAAAGTGAAAACAAAGCTTTCTGTGATATACGTGAGCAAGTTCATATGTGTTCACTGTATCTGGCCCGTCAAACAATCCAATCTGGCTCGCGAACAATAGTCATATAATACAGTGCATTGCATTTAAGATCAATCCAAATGAGATCGGTAAAAATAGCAAAATACTCCTTTATTTGGTTTTTCTTCCTAACGTAAGGCCTGTAACTGTTAGGCAGATCAGCTCACTAAAACATCGCGGCTTATCAAATAAAATGTTATCTTTAGGTACATCCTTCTAATCGCGCAAACTCTCAACTTGTTTGTCTTCAGGAATTGTTTTGATGGGTTTTGTGTCACATGACACTGGTTTTGACACGCGATTGGCCCATGGCCTGAAGCTGTTGTGAAATAATGGGCCTTCCCTTGGCATATATAAACAAACACAACTAATCCATTGTTTTCAATCAATGTGCGCAGTTACTATGCGGTCTGATGACAGGTCACGAAGTACCTGGATATCCAACCAAGTGAATATTTTTTAAACAGAATAGCAATGGAATTTCTTTTTAAGTTATTTGTGTAAATGTTAAATGCACTGTTAATTTTCAATACAAATGATTAAACTGTCAAGAATGACACAAACCCATGGATAAGATCATGTGGCACCACAAAATGAAACAAGCTGCATTTCCTTTTAACTATTTCAGAAAGTAAAGTAATGTACAAAAGATAGTCATTTACACACCTGAACTATTTTCGATGTAAAAGGTTTGGTTAACTTCTTCAGAATGTCAAATTTGGCATTTTCGTTGGACTTGATATGGAATGTGCTCACTATGAGACTGGTAAGACGGTATAAATATCTGGTCACCACCTCCATTGGTAGCAACACCAACACTGCTAACCAGTTGAACATGTCGTGGACTGTGGCTGCTCCAAATGCTCTTCGGAATTCGTTTCTTTGGCCTGCATGTGTGAGAGCAACGATGGTATTGGTAACAGATGTGCCAATATTTGCACCCATTATGATGAACACAGCTTGTTGAACTTGGAGCACTGAAATGAAAAATCACATGACATGAATTTAATAATCTTATGAATACCTATCAAATTTCATGGAATTATTTAAAATAAAAATAACAGATCCCTAGCTTTGCTGTTTCACAGGGGCGGCCAGCCCTGCCCCCTGTGGGTCTGTCCTGCCCCTCATGAGAATTTTTTAAATCATTTTTAGATTTATCATAAATGAAATACCTTACATGGATACAGCACCTTCTACATGCTCTAATATCCAACAAAATTGTTTCGCCCCTCATATTCTACATCGCTATCCTTTTTTATCCACACCAGCCTGAACTCTTTCTTTATCACTAATCTCTATTAAATGTAAGGTGTAAATGCTAGCTTATCTAAAGACTTGAATGACCTTGGCAAGAAATCAATACTGCACAGCAACACACCCCAAATTTCTTAATGCTTGACACGATTGTCTTCTACCATTTTGTGGAAGAGGCACTAGCATGTTGAGTAAAATAATACCAAAAATCATTTTAGCATCAAAGTTTTAATGGTTGGTTGTTACTTACATCCGGCTGCAACAATGGACACAACAATGGAAGTAGATGTGCTTGAACTTTGCACCAGAACAGTGACCAAGATGCCCAACATTAGTCCACATATAGGGTTGTTAAGAAGTTCGCTGTCAGACAGAACCAAACCCGCCTCTTTTCCTCCAAGAAGACGAAATGCAGAACTCATCAAGTCCAAGGAGCAGATGAAGAAATACAACAGTAGAAGTGCAGCTATGAGCTTAAAAATGATTCCCACTACAATTCGCTTCACCTTCTGGCTCCATGTAATCTCTGCAGGTGATAAAAAAAGGAAAATATTGATCATTGTCTGAAGAGCAATTTACCGGGTTCAATTATTAAAATATTTAAGTGGACCATCTTTCCTATATTAGTACACTCATGACTCATGTTATGATCAAACGAGTGGATAGAGAAATAGTGTTACCAAACCCTCTCGAATTATAACTTATATGACAACCTAAGTTTTACATTGAGAGATTGATATAGGTTGTATGAAAATTACAGCTTTTAAATCAATGTGAACTCTAAATTTTGTTTTAGCACCAATTCTCAATGTATCTATCAAAAGGCACTAACATATTGCACCCAAGTGACTCAATAAACTTTCACATACATGTACACTATTTCAAAATTCATGAGAATACCATTATTTTACAATCCTATAGAATGTGTTAAAAATTACAAATTCATTGATTCTGCCTTCTTCATTTCTAACGAAAACACATGTATGCACACCGTCACTGTGCATAAAAATTGAAGCAACAGCTGCCTTTAAGTTTAACACATGCTCTTCACATGCAACCGGAGTTGACTGCAGCATGTACAGCTTGTGGCAAAAAAGATCTGATTAGTTTCTTTCTAACCGCGGCCTGTAAAGCCTTCAGATTTAATTTCCTGTATTCTGATGCATTTAAATGCCATGTGCTAGCAGAGTACTGTAGCATACATGATACTGTAGGACAAAGTTATGACAATTAAGGCAAAATCTTTGACAAACAACAGCAAAAGCTTCGCAAAAAAAGGTTCAAAATAAGACTTATTAATTTCAGAATGGAAAGCAAAGGATGAAAGAAATTTGTATTTGTTTATTTTCTGTTCATGACATTTATTTACTAATTTTCATATTTTTTAAAATCCTTTCATTGAATTGTACTGAAATTGTACTCCTGCTTTAGCTTTCATGGGAAAATATATACATATTTTGTCCAGGAAAAGAATAATTAGTTCAGTGTTTTCACTAACACTATTCAAAATAATAATAAAAAAAAAAACAATAAAAAATAATATTCCTTATTAGTGATTACACCTAAACTATTCCTACATCCTTAAACAATTATTTCCCCTAATTTTTTTTTATAATAAAAAGCAACTCCATGTCTGTAAAACACAACCGGACCTCTACAGCATTGCATGTGAATTGCATGTGGCCTTGATAACTGGCTGCCTATTCAGTTAATACACTAAGTAATTCAACCTTGCACCATGTGTTTGCAAACTACTCACTCACAACTGCCACACCAGTTTTGGTATGCCACAGAAAAATTATGAATTCAAAGAATTGCTATTGGTCTGCACTGATTGTGTTACAGCATGCAGGGAGGGTCTGTAGTAGGCTTTTGAAGTGAAGGAATGTATAGGTTGACTGTTGAAAAACTAACAGGAGGAGAGGAAACTATCTATGCAATAAGTATGGCATGTTAGTTACAACAGGGACGTTATTTATCGCTGGTTACAATAACACTGTGGGATGGAAATAACCATCTATGCAACAAGTATGGCATAAGTCAGTTTTTACTTTTGATTTGAGAGATGCAAGTGATGTTAAATGTACAAAAAAGTGACTATCTGTGCTTCATTCATTGTTTTTATGCTACAAATCTTGATTTAATTCCATAATTTTTATAAAATAATTCTACATGCAGCAAAATTTTGTTATTTGTGTTGTAAAAAATGTCAACTTGAGCTAAAAATCTATCATGTTTGCAAAATCCATGCACATTTTAATGCAAATGTGGGCAAACTTGATGTAAAAAAATTCTCATTTTTAATTTTCTATCATAATTCTCTGAAGGTGCAATAATTTCTAGCCGGATGCAGCAAATAAAACCTAACAAAATAGGAAAAGAATACATGGGCAAGAAATCTGTGGGCATACATAGACCAAAACCTTCATTCACTTAATACCTTATAGATTTCAGATAAAAAGTACATTAGTACAATTCTGATGTGATGAGTGTCTCATTATTTGGGCACATCATTCTAATGAAATATAATTCTTATTTGCCAAGACAGTATCTGAAAAACCATTGCAACTTCACTATACTTCATGTAATTGTTGAGCTGGAAAAGCAATTACCAGTAATCTTTTGTTAATTTGCACGAGAATATCAAACAACAATATTGAAATAAGTTTGATAAGAGTGTATACCCCAGACTAACACATCAGTTATTTACTTGTTTGCATATTAGTAGTAAAAAACTAAATACAATTTCAAAGGCAAATAAGCAAGTTACGCTCTTGATATCAATATATTCCAGAATTTCTAAAATAATTAAATTTCAATAAGGCTGAAAATATTCACCTTATTATTGTTTTCCATGTCTTAGGTATCACAAATTGTTTTATGGAATTTCACATAATACTGTATCAATGATCAGTCTTTATTCAAATGAGCATTGCTATAGACATACCTGACCAGGCTGGTCCAGAATCTGGGGCAGTATTTGTCAGTGCCCATGGGTCATCCACAGCATCATCTGCACTGTCCCTAGGCTCAATTTCCTTGTGTGCTAGACCTGGTACAGATATCAAGATATCGGTGGGTGGAATCTCTTCATTTATTGCTGGGTGAAATGCTCCTCTTCCCAAATCCATCTGAAAATTAACATACAATATTTATTATAAAATAATATATTTTATATAATTTGCCAGATCCAGAAAGCACAACAAGTACCACAAATAAACTTTACAACCCAAACTAATGTGTTGTATTATCACCATGATGTAATTTATTTTGGCCTAAACATATCCTCAACATAAAAATTGGTGCAACAGGTAAAAAAATTATACCATATGCATTTTTATATTATATCTACATAAATTATAAGTTAGGTGATGTTAACTTCCATGGTTTTAGTTAATCAAAGAATTTGTTGTTTTCAAGTTTTTTTTTAAAGATACATGAAACATTGAAAGAGAAGACAGCTCAAAATCTTTAATGTATTCTTTAAATTTCTGTCTTAACCCTTACTCTACCAGCACTTTTTTGAAAATGCTTCTGGGAGGCGGAGTTAAAGACAGGGCACCCAAAATGGCGATATTATTGCCGCGTAGTAGAGTAAGGGTTAAGCACAGGCTAAATATTGAAGGGTCCCCTGTCTTCCAAGCAGCAAAGTCAGGCTCGGTTCACTTCAGTGACCCAGTGGGTCGCCCACCAGGACCATGCTGCATATATTTGCGAGATGGCACACTTGTCGCGGGTTGATTAACCCTTACTCTACCAGCACTTTTTTTTTTAAATGAGCCTGGGAGGCAGAGTCAAAGATAGGGCACCCAAAACGGCAATAATATTGCTGTGTGGTAGTGTAAGGGTTAAATGATCAGTCACTGCAAATCAAAATGTTTTCTCCAGCTAAATTTTGATTGTGATTGAAAGGAGGTTTAAGTTCCAACTAATCTCATTAAAAGAACATTGAAGGGAAAACAAGGTAACATAAGGAAATTCATAGGTTATCTGTTATGTGATTAGGGATACTGTTTATAGGAAATATATAAGCAACATTTTCCTCCAAATTCTGTTCCAAAAATGTTCATTTTCATCTAATTTTGATTTTTGATGAAACATTTTTGTGGTATATAGCATATTTCGTGGTGTATAACATATTCCATTCGAACTAAGCTGAAGTTGTTGATATCTCTCCATAGATCCTCATCAAATGTGAATTTGCAGTATATGTAACTACACATTTGAAGGCATGGAAGGCCCTTGATGACACCAGTATTAAGGATGCCACACTGAAAAATGAAGTTTAAAGGAAGAAGTTTTAAGTAATATACCATGAAAGAACACAATGAAAGAAACACAAAACACCAAGAATCATCAAAATCGGTCAAGGGAATCCCAAGATATGACTAAATGAAGTGCTTTTGTTTTAGTCGACTTATTTGAAGCGTTTCCATGGCAACGGAAATGCAAGATATTGACAATTTGTAAGAGGTACCACACTTAATAAGCATTATGTAAGTCAATAAAACTTGATTTATTATGAAGTATGAGCCACATGCTTTCCAAACAAATGAAAATCAAGCCTAAAAAGGTTATTAATCAATGTTTTTCGGGACCTCAAACATTGTTCCATTTCGTCTAAAACACCTAAACGGTCATTCCAATTTGCAATAATTAGAAGTGTGAAATCTCCATGTTCAATAATCCATAACTTTTCAGTCTTGCAAGGTATGGACTTCAAACTTGTGGAGGTTATAGATACTTGCCCATAGAATATGAATATGGGCATTTACAGCACAAAACAATTTTATTCAGTTAATTATTAATTAACAAAATTGATGATTTCATTTAACGAGCATAATATCGAATATAGACAGAAAGTCATGCAATTATTCAAAATATGCTTTTTATGAGATCTAAGTACCATGTAATTAATTTATTTTATTTTCTATTGCCCTGTGATGCTAGAAAGCAGTTTAATTACTTTTAATTATTGTTAATTACTGTTATTTAGTACATTATATATATACTATACACATGAACACATATATACATGTACACATAACACACACATTATATATACACATATACTCTATAAGCAGTGATGAACATGCATTTTTATGAAATAAAGTGTTAGCACAAGCTGATATCCTCAGTTTACACTTGTGACCATTAGTTCAGCTGCATATGGACCTTTTGAAAGGCCCTATCCAGTCTTGCCACGAGGAGGCTGATCACATGAGACCATTACTCATTTGCTCTAATATGTTCTGCAAATTTTTTTCTTTCCATTTTCTAAAGTTTTCTTAACAAACAATACATACCGTTTTGACAATAAGGACAAGTATTAATACAAAAACATGTTTAACGCCAAGATCTAAAGACAAACTTCAACCCCACCCTTAAATCCAGAACCATTCCCGTATTGATTTTGAAAACACCAACCTCCCATTTCCCCAGCCGCAACACAAATTAAAACATCTTCCTTCTCCAACCCAGCACTTTCACAATAGGGGCCAAGACTTCCCCTTTTCTGGGGTAGTAGACATACTGCAGGGGACCAGGGCCTAAGGTTGACCTTTGTAATGTTTAAAAATTACACATAAAATATAACGACAAATTAATTTACAATTTGGGCATATGAATTTACTGAAAAAATGATCTAGCACCAGGGGCCTAATTTATGCTTGGTAATTTAAAAAATGATTCAAGTGATTATTAATTACACCTAACAAAGTGCACTAGGTGTCATACTAAATTTGAACTTGTAAAAAATGTGTACAAATTAAGCCATAAGCAAAGCTAGGGTAGCCTAACGTGGTAGGCCAATTGCTTTCGTAACATTAGGCTAGGCTATTATTGTACTCTGTTTATGTTATGGCCTACACAGTGACTTAAGCCTGGCTTCGTTCTACAAAAATATAATTTAGAAACACTTTGTTAATGAAATTCCATTACTAAGTGAATCTATCAAATTTTAAAATATATTGCATTACCCCGTTTTATTCACATAATAACAAACATGTATACTAGTTCCACTATTTATAGAAAGACATTTTGTTCATACCCACCAACTTTGACATCCAATTTGCGATCTGGAACCCAACGAGACCAATCTAAGTTATACATATTTGGAAAGCTGAGAAAATGTACTTCTTAGTTCTATATGCCCGATTTGAAATCTTTTTCTTTTAAAAAAATGATAAAAACCTTAATTTTCATCTATTATTTAAAAATGTATTGCAAATGAGTTTTATCTTCGGGCATATATCATTTTAAAGCTTAAAATTTCATTTTTTTTACTTGAGAATTGCTTTTGCATTTCTTCACTTTGGATTGGTAACAAAACCTCTTTTAATAATAGGGTTTTCCCCGTTTTATCGTGACCACACACTATTGCATAGCAAACTGGTCAACAGATCAGCGAGACGACCGGAAAGTAGCGTTACAAAATCGGCCGATATTTCATTCAATCGAACACATAACACACCATCGTTACTCAATTTTGATACATTAACATCATTTTTGTAATGTGAGTGGATTATTTTTGTGTTCAATTGCTACTTTTTTATTGAAAATAATGACTTAAATGTTCGTTTTTTTTTCCGAGTTCGGAGCTATTGTTAAAATTTCATTAGGCCAAAATAGAGGGCGCGGATTCTGAAACAAATTATTGATGAAATTTGGTATACAGTGGCAACGCTACCAGTATGTCAAGATCTTCAACTAGCTGATAGCATTTTCTCTTTAAAAATTCAGATGCAGTATTTTTTAATTCAAAATGAATTGTATGTATTATACATTATCAATCACTTCACCCGCTTTTCTCCACATAAGTGTAATAGTGATGTTTCAGCATTGAACATTTATTTGGGTAATGTAACTTAAATCTACAACTCCTGTATAAATTATACAGGGGTTATAGAATATCACTACTCCATGGGTTATAGAATATCACTACTCCATGGGTTATAGAATATCAGTACTCCATGGGTTATAGAATATCACTACTCCATGGGTTATAGAATATCACCACTCCATGGGTTATAGAATATCACCACTCCAGTCTCCAGGTGATAGGAGTGGTGATATTCTGAATTTGAAACAAAATCAGAAAAGCATAGAATATTTAAGAAAAATTGCTTTTTCTGTGAATATGTATGATTTAGTTCAAAAATGTAGATATTGACAATTGAAATATTCTTTTCATTATCTTACCCGGGTCCTAATAAATAAAATGATCAATCCATTTTTCTTATGAAACAATGCATGTCAAATCTTAATCAGCCGTCCATAAATTTATCAATGAAAAATTATGACATGACATAAAATTATACTTATTACTGTAGACCTAAGTTAGGTGATCTGAACATTAACTACTCATTTAGATTAAATCATATAGCCTACATAGGTTGTTTTGAATAATCTAAGATTGGGCCTTTTATAGCCTAATCATGCTATATACTATAACCTTTATGTTATGTCTCTGGATTAATTATTAAAGCAATACAAAAATATAAAAAAAAATGTTCAGGGCAAAATGACTTCAATATTCTTCTAAAGAAAATGAGAAAACATAAAATATACATAAATAAATAAAAACCAGAGTATTATTAATTTCCCCCACAATTAATTAAGTTAGGGACCATCATCTGCCACCAATTTTTCATAGGCCTAGGGCCCAGGCCTATAAAAAATTATATAGCTCCTGAAAATAAAAACAAATAGGCCTACTAGGCGGCAGGACCCAATGCCTACACTGATTATTAATATGAAAGTTACAACCTACCTTATTCAATCCCCAAAGTATTTCTTCTTGGCTAGGAGGGGCTGGACACCAGACTCCTTTTGGTGGGGTGGAAACTGGATTTCTGGGAGAAGATCCCAACAACGGACGAATGCTTTGTTGAACTTCATTCGGCGGTGTTTGACTTGGAGAATATGGAAGCACATTTATCTCCCGGTTTAAACTTCCATTACTTCTTATTTCCTCTGGATACATCACCACTATAATTGTTTACAGACAACTTCTTAAGGCAAAATAAACAGAAAAGCCTGTGTAACTAAAAGATCAGAATTAGATTTTACAACTTTGCTTATCTTGATATGCCAAGTGTACTCAGTTCCTCGATATGATTCAGAATGATACGCACGTAGCTTTTTTCCATGCATCTGATTCCCGGTACAGGATCCTATGTACGTCAGTGCAGGCTTCATGTACCTTCGATCGTATCCTCATAGTGTTCACATGGTACATAACAGAAGAACCGTGGATTGTGAAAACCACATGTTCACATGCACAACTCATGCAAGGGAGTCATTGATAATATAAATAGCATGTTTATTCATTAGAAGAATTGCTGTACTTGATTGGTTCATTTTGTAATGACAAGCCGCGCTGAAATATACGAAGACAGTTATCAGTTAAACCTGGCGGGTTTTGTATGAATGAAATACCTGTCTGTCGCGATTTGTAAACAAATTCAGTGAAATAGTACTTAGTACTAGGCCTAAAGGTAAGTACATGCACGGAGGAAATATGTGTGTTTTATGTGGACTAGTTGTGAAAGGTGTTCGCTGGTTTGTTTTGGTTTCAACCAGGGAAATGCCGCACGTACAAAGTTAACAGCATTTGTAACAAAAAAGTAATAAGACCATGATCAAACCATGGAGATACTATTTGGCAAACAGTATCTCCATGATCAAACCAAAGGGCAACACACATGAGGTGTTTATTACCAACTGAGGGGCAGGGGCGTAGCTTAAAAGTTTCATTGGGTGGTGTGAAGGACTATTTCCCGACAAATTTTTTGACGCCGCGTCAATGCTAGCGCGATGCGGTAGCCCAAACGGCGTGGGTCTAGGTGCCCGCCATATGAGTCCAGGTGGCGAATACCCCGAAAGCTCTGCTATTTTAGGCATTTTATGGCTAATATTTCATTAGTGAGATAACATCTCCCTCTGTATGCCCTATATGCTACGCACTACATGCAACACAGTATTCGCAGTCATGTAATGACTATAGCGTACACTACGGTCAGATGTTTATCTGACTAATATTTAATCTAAAATCAACACAGATTTACACGGCAATATTACCCCAAAACAGCATGGAAACAGAACTATTTGGGCCCCTATCTATACGTTTCCTTTTTTCAGGGGGACTTTTTGTTTTTTGGCTGCGAAGACTGTATTGCATGTAGTGCGTAGCATGTAGGGCATATCCTTTCTGGTGTTACTCCTATGTTTCCACCCTGGGAATGGTTGGTATGGTGTTTATTTATAGTTACCATTTGTAGTTTTCCTGGGGTGGGGTGGCTCTGAAACGACTCCTTTTGTGTTCACGTTTACTTGTGTGTCCCCTGGCTGTTGTCAGGTTTTGTTTTTTCGTGTGGCTTTTGGCTACCCTTTTCCGTGCTCACTCCTCGCACTTATTTTTGCGCTTGTATAATTTTTGTTAGACTTTGTAGCACGGCCTACAGCTGTGGAACCCAGTCATTAAACTAAGTCAGTTTCGTTCGTAGGGCATACAGAGGGAAAATTTGAATATGTTTAGGATTGATATTGCGGGTATACTTTTTGGGAGGGAAAACTTTTGCTAAAGAATTTTCAAAAATAGTAAAAACTGGCAGATGATCAGAGATATCGTCAAGAAGAACTCCATTAGTGAAAAGTACATCGGGGAAAGAACCAGAAGTACTGGTTATTCTTGTAGGCAAAATTGTAATGCAACGAAAGAAAATGAATTTAATATGTTTGTGAAATCACATACAGTAGGATTTGACGAATTTATGAAATTACAATTATAATCGCCCATAATATGACACTTCAGATGTGCATTTGAGATGGCTTCAAGAGTATTCGTAAAATGATCCATAACAACATTATCAATACCACGAGGACAATAAATAACACCAGTAATAAAGAAATTATTACCTGACTGAATTTCAATGAAAAGAGATTCAAAGACCCCTTCAATGAAATAATTTAAATCCATTTTAACTTATACTTAATGTCATTTCTTATAAAAAGAGCGACCCCTCCCCCACGACCATGTCTAGAGGCGTGCTCTAAGGTATAACCATCAATATGATATAAAGGATAATGGATCGTTAGGTCATTGAACCAGGTTTCGGTGATATCGATGATAGAAAATTTGGTGCTTACTCTACCAGAGCATTTGAGATTACAAGTGTTATTTTAGGGAACTTTTTGGAAAGGGTGCTTTTTGACAGATTTATCTTTATTTTCTACTGTGATAAGTTTACGTTATATGAAAGCTAAGACTTTGTGAATTTTATGTTGGTTTGCATCAATCTCTGGTGAATTATGCAAATTTATGCAAATAAGGTCATTAATTCAGATTATTAGATATCCCAAAACTGCTATCTTTGTGATATTCTGCTTTCTTGTGGCTAATTAGGAAAAATTTATTGATAGAATTTATGAATTGTTGAAAAAAGGACCTATCATTTTCTTAATTTTTCTGAAGCAAGAAAAAAAATTCATACGTCAATTTTAATTTGTTTTGCTTTTTTTTTGGCCTAACAATTGACCTCTGATTTTGCCAATGATCTATCTGATAGGATTTGGCACTATACTTTCCTATAAACATGCATTGTTTCTTTCTATGATGCACAAAACTAATATAATATAAAAAGGAAATTTACACCAATATTTCAATAAAAATGCTATGCAAATAAGCTAATTTGCCTAATTTATTATGCGCAGGCTTGAAATTTTCAGTTTATGAGCCAATTTTAGCCATTGGGAGCTTTGAAAATACTTATATTTATTCAGGATATACTGAGTCTTATAGAAACTTACTTTTGTTGATTCCTGTAGGAATTCTCGGTGAAAATATGGTTCAAAGCATCAGTTATCATGTTGACGTTGCCAAATTTGGTATCCTTCAGTGACAGTTAGTACCGCACATGAAATGTCAAAAAATTTGTCCAAATACAGGAAAATCCTTCAGAGAAATACAATTTCAACTGTTTCCAAGGAAATACAAGGGTTGGGGTGGGGTGGGGTTTTGACTTATTTATATTAAGAGGGGAACCAGGGAAGAAGCCATCTTCCCCAAAAAAAAAAAATATATATATATATATATATATATATATATATATATATATATATATATATATATATATATATATATATATATATAAGCCCTCTTCAGGATCCAAATTGCTTCAAAGAAAATAATTTCCTCCTACATGGGACAGCTTGGCCCCCACCATTGGTCTCTTGCCCCAACATGTGTCTCTTTCCAACAACATGGGACCCTTTCCCCTTAAAATTGTAATCCTATTCGACTGCACCACATCCTCACAACATGGAATCAAGAATTTGCAAAATAGGTATATGGGCACTGTTGCACTACAAATTAAAGATTGATCTGTAAAGTTTCATCCAAAATCACTATAATAAAGACAATTCATGTTAACCACGTCGGATTTTAGTAACCCATTTACTTGTTTACAATCCTTACAAGTAAATAATCCCAGCTAAATTACACTGTTTTTGCTTAATTTTGAACTTATCGGAACTAACATTAGCTATGCCTAACATTAAGCGCATGAAGTGTGAAAAATGCACTCGCGATTTTATAAATTTGAAAAAATCATTTCACCTGGTTCTGATAATCTTTAGGCCTCTTCTGAGTTGGGTCCAGGTACTAAAAGATCTCCATCACTGGCGAGAGCCTTCTGACATTTCCTTATCCTCAGTTTCACTTTCAAACAAGATTCGGAATACACATTCTTCTGTCGCCTCAACGTAAATGTCAAACAAATCTAAAAATAACTCGAGAGACGTAGCTATAAAACGTTTTATGAAAGATGTTTCTGAGATCTTTGCAATGAAGTTATTTGCAACCCTGTAGAATTTTGGTAAGGTCCCGATTTTATTTTTGGAAAAAGGTAGTTTCAAAACGGCGATATTATCGCCGCGTGGTAGAGTAAGGGCTCAAGAGCTGAGGGTTAGTTGCAATGCATTCCAATCTGCCAATTAGCAGGAAGAGATCTACTATTTATATGAAAGAGTGATGGGTCTTAAAGTGCTACATAATTTTCGTTAAAGCTATCTAATGAATAGTAACGAGTTATGCATACGAGAGATATTTAAACAATTTACATCAGGATCAGCGTCATTAAGTAAAGGATGGTTAACATTGTCATGTTGAAATGGTTTAGTTTGATAAGACTTGCACTGTATACAATTGGAATTTAAACCATTGAATTAAGTTACACAATCGTGATGAATTCTAATTTCCGCATTACACGAAATACATTTAGTACTTAAAAAGGAGTTTTGACTGTGTGTCTTAAACATGCAATACATAAATGATCAAGAATATGCACGTTAATCATACACAAAACGAAATATGTATATTAAAGATTGGATAAGATTTGAGAAGAATTGTATTGTCGGTGAATTCCATCGAATTCAATAAAATAAATAACAAAATGTTTTATCGATTCATATATACAGTACTGGACATGAATAACATTGCTCTCGATAAGTATGAAGAGCAAGAAACCAGAATATCCAGAATATGCTTAAGATGGGCATCGCAGTATTAAATAATGTTGAAAACCGATGTTCAGATCATAAGTAATGTATAGTAAATACAGTGTTATGACAGAAGTCATGTATGATGAGGATGAATATGTGCATGATAGTTACTTAGCTTGGGCTGATTCCGTGTCAAATTTGTTGATACCGAATGATTTATAATGAATATTTTTCGTCCGGCGTTGTTGGATCCAAATATGCGACCATCGAGGGACCATGTTCTCTGGTGATGCTGGGGTGTTTTCTTGCCTCTCGCAGTAGACTTTGACGTTTCCTTGTGAGATCTTCGTGTATGTAGATACAGGTTCCTTTCAGTTTAGTACGGCATTTATAGATGGAGGCCCTTATGTCGTAATTTGTAAATTTGACTATGACAGGTCCTGTCCCCTTGTTGGACTGGTCCGAGTTGTATTGCTTCACTTAATGGGAGCGGTCAATATCAGAGGGGTTGATGTGAATACTTAGTTTTTGACGGACAGTATCTATGATCACTTTGTCAGCGTCCTCAATCCCTCCATGGAGGACCATTTTCTTGATTCCATTGAACCTAAGACAATTTCGGCGACTATACTGTTCTTGTTCATCAATGGCAAAGTGCATGATATTAATTTGTTTTTCCAGTGATTGAATCTTGGAATTTATTTTGGCGGGTATTGATTGGTTGTCGTTATTTGTGTAAGATCAATCAGAAACGCTGACTTTTATTCTATATCATTACCCATCTTAACACGATATCTTGCCTTTAAGATTTCCAAAATTAAAACAAATGCAGAAATTACTATCTATCTCTTCAAGAACCAATTTCAAAACTGTGAACAATATCTGCGCCGGAATGACAAATCAATTAATTCACTTTTTGATTTTTTCAACTGGTATTTATTGAGACTGATTTGTAGCCAAATATCCTTTAAAAACTGTGAAATTCATATCAATTTAAAAAATAAGGAAGAATGTTTAAAAGACCTTAAAGGATGCCCAATTTTCACGCCGCCGAGAACGTTTTCTTAATTTCATGACTTACAGAATTTCAAAAATATTAAAAGATGCACAATTGTCACATGACGACAACACATAAAGAGCCGCAAAAAAGGTCTAAAATATTAATCAATCTAACACATTATTTCTTCATCAGCATTTAATTGAGGTGTCTGCTGCCTTGCACCTTGAGCTGGCAAAGACCTATCGCGGGATAAAGGGGCCTATGAATATTGTGGAATCAACATGTTTTTTCAATGTCACTTCTCGACCAATTCATACAAGTGGAGTTCGTGGCTGCATTCGCTGTTGTCTCTCATGCGTTAAGCCCATGCAAATCTTTTCGACAGAAAATTCAAGTAACCATTCCCGCATTCTGTGATTCCTGGACATGGCGCGATCTCTACAGTTTTCAAACCTCTTTCTGCCCATACTTGATATTTCCCGCCCAACTCTCTAGTGTTAGAAGAGAACATCCCTCTTTTCCCCTAATTTCCTCCCCTCCCGCATCCCGCACAACTCTCACCAACCTAAAATCACCTAAAATCAAGCTACACACGGCCATGCGTGGTTCTCATCTCATTACGTCACCCTCACCCTTCCAACGCACGAGTTATAGCATGGTACGTCTCGTAATCTTTTATCTCTCATGACAGCACTGAATAGGTGGAGTGATTTCATCAGATGTCATACAAGTGCTTGGAACTTCCAAGTTGTTGAATGGAAGTAGAATGGCCTAGACTATCTGGGGTCTAAGATTAGGCTATACTTAATAATCAGCCCCTGTACTTAATAATTAGTCCCCACCCCACAGGGTGGGGGTAAATGGGGGTCAGTGACATAAGGTTTTGGTATTTAGGGTAGTTCGTGATTTGGGGTTCGTGATTTGGGTGAGGGGGGGCATGATTTGGGATTCAGGGAGAAGGGGGTGATAGAATTCAGGGATTCAGAAGGGGGTCCGTGATATGATTTGGGTGGGGTCCGTATAATGTCAAAACTTCCTTACCTACCGTTAACAGGAATAATTTAGCATTTGTGACTACAGTTTAAACTTTGCAGATCATCATAAGTTAAAGGAAATATTATGGGATATATATTTTTATTGGGAGTAGGCCTAGGCCTACAATTTTGGACAAAACGGCTGGAACACTTCAGCTTTTTGAGAACTTCATATGTAATAGTGCCATGTTTCTTTAATATTTTTCCGAGAACTGTAATCCCCTATCCTCCCTTTCAATGTTAAATGTATTCCTTTTTTAACGTAAATTTCCAGGAAAAACAGTAACAATAGCCAATATTGAATGGGAAGGGGGGAGGACAATTACTATAGTGAGTTAGGGGAGGGGGACACTGACGGCGTCAATGAAATTATTAAAATGATCTTATGTACAACACCTCTTCACATCGGCCCAAAAAAAAAGGAAAGAAAAAAAAAACCCGCTGGTGACCCCCTATCGAAAGTACCATCGTCCGAGAGATATTAGATGATACTTTTTGCAAAACATCACAAAATATCCCAAATCTATAAGATTCTGGTACAAAAAGGACCCCGAACTTGACTCTTTCATCATCGCTTTCAATATTGAGAATGATTAGTTCCGTTTTACACTAATTCACTAAGTTAAGCCTTCACCTCCCGTAGTCGTCTCGCAATTGACCACAGACCCACGTGTGTTTACAAGCCGCGCGAGTGTTCATTCTGTCATTGTTCAATATTAAGGGAATAATGAAAAAAAGTACGTCATTGTTCTAAAAGCGTCTACTCTGCTATGACGTCATAAAAAGACACCCGATTGAAGAATCTGTCGATTGCGCGATTAACTGGCCTGGCGCAAACAAACCATTTAGTATTTCTGAATATGCATTGATATTTGCGGAATCAGCTATAACATAGTGTACATCTATTATATACAAAAAAAGCCCATCCGCTCCAACGATTGAAGCTCATAATCCTCAGTGAAATACCGACTTCAAAGCCGCGAACAGGGGTAACACCTATACTAATCGAAGGTATGTGATCTTTATCAAACTGTTTTTATCTAAACAACCTCTGTCTAGCCCCTTGTAATTCCGTCATGAGGTCATAATTCATCGTTTATTTTTTTTGTTTCTGTTCGAACTCGATAAGGCCAAGGAAGCACGGAACTACTTGTTTTCCCCATTGACACCTGTGGTACAGGCGACCAGTTTAGGATACTGTTCCTCCCAGAACACAACAGATTTGGGGTATGTTATGATGTATATTTTGTGACAAACACCCACTCACATACAGAAACACACGGACAGACGCAAAAATCACCAAAATTTGTCCCGTTAAAAAAACGTATGACACTAACCCCTAATATGAAGTCATCATATAAGGTGGACCCCGCCAGCCTTCCTAATATCAAGTGAGGGGGGGGGGGAGGGGGAGGCCATATAGTGTAGGAGTTATAGGCAGTTATTTGCTTATACAGCAAAGTGACTGCAATATCTCATCCCCATACATATGTATATGTGGGTAATGAGATATTGATTATAGCGGTTGTTATTACAATAGCGATTGCGACAGGGCCACATGTAGATTTTCTATTCGAACCTAGGGAAAACATGTAAAACATAACATATAAATATATTTTTCAGTGCGGGGGTCCTGGCACTCCGTCCCCTGCCAACCCTCGACGCCACTGCGTACGAAGCGGGGGAGTCAGGGGAAAAGGCTCCCCAAATAATTTTATTGGGAACCAAGTAGCCAAGTACCATTTTGGCACCTAACAAATTGATTTTGAAGAGTCAGATTCCATTTCCGGAAATCCTCAATTTTTGGGAAACATCCTTCAAATTCGTATAAAGTCTCTCTCATTTTCCCGAAAAAAATTCGTAATATTTCTTCAGTTTTCAATGACTTGTCTTGAAATTTTGGGAAATTGCCTTCAAATTTCGTAACATTTCCTTCATTTTCGTGAAATCTTCTTCTATTTTGGAGAAGTTTTCTTAAATTTTGTGGGAATTTCTTACATTTTGGGAAATTTTCCTCAATTTTCTGGAAATGTTGCCAAATTTTACACAAAATTTCCAATAGTTTTGGGCCGTGATATAAGACTCATATTAATATCATATTAATCAGTTTATGTAGGTTTGTTGGAACAAATAATAAAATCTGGCCCTTAACTGCCCGGCCATATGCCAAATATCTTCCTACGCCCCTGATTTGGTTGGGGTTCTGTGAAATACATTTAAATACATATAAAATCTTTTACAGGTCTATCCAAATCACGTGGAGAGGTTATAGGGGTATGTTTTCAATAGACCAAATTTTGACAAAAGACATATCGATATGCAAAATCACCGTGGATTAAATTTCGCTGATTTCATGTTTTTGTTACCTTAGATGATTAAAGAATTATGCCAAACATTTTTGTTTGAGATTTTTCCGACTTTTACTTTATTGGGGTGGGTCTCAACCTACATCACTCCTCCCGTTAGTAGCGGTATTAACCTGGCACCACGAACGGGGAGAGGGGGTGGGGGTGACGGTGCTTCTCCATGAAATTTTGCTTGCGTGTTGACTCACGTACATCTGCAACTGCTCAAGAAAACTTGAAAATATAGTAGAGACATTCCACGAAAAATATCCGCCTCCCCATAATTTTCATCTCGGTTTTGGACGGATTGGAATATAACATGACGATGACGCGTGATTACGAATAGCCATTGAGAGTTTCATAGGGATGGCGCTGTTAAGTATTCGGTCCATTTGTACGGTTGTGCCGATCTTTGGGATTGACGCTTGGATTGGTAGGTCGGGGAGGTCGCACGAGTAAACACGGTGGATCCCCTCCCAAATTTAAGTGGATATTATGTTCGTGTGTTTTAGCAATTTTCTTCGCAAAAGTATAAGAGCTATCCCGGCAGCAGGAAAATACTTGTTCCGTCCGTGGTGTGAAGCCTTCTTAACTTGAACATAAAAACACACCGCGGGTCACGGGCTTGTCTATAGCTTTTCGTTTTGTTTTGTTTTTTCTTGAAAATTTCCCAAAATTGACAGTAATTTTCCGGGAATTACATAAATTTCCTGGAAATTGAAAACAAAATCTCAAAAAGTGAAGGAGATTTCCTGAAAATTCGGGAAGAATTCCCGAAAATTCAGGAAGAATTCCTGAAAATTCAAGAAGAATTCCCGAAAATTCAAAGAGATTTCCCAATTAGCAGGAACATTTTACGGAAACTTAGTTAAACAGTGCAATTTATCCGCTTGTATAACCAGGAACATTTTCAAGTTCTTTCCCGACTGAGAGTTAACCCCCCATCGGGCGAAAAAGTGAAAGCTATTTGAAAATTACTTTGATTTTTAAGAAGAAGGGGGTAGAGGAGCATATTATTAAGGCTTTCATTTTATCTGTCGGTTCTGTATTCTATGTTGTAGATTTGGTCCAAAATCCCCCTTCCTCCCCGTGATATCTTAATCATGTCGGTACATCTTGTCGGTTCACTTCCATTACTTTGGCCCTCAATATATCCACTGGGATAAGTTTTAACCCCCTTCCCCTGCTCCCTCAGACACATCACTGCCGCGTGTATAAACATAAAAATAAAAATGTCTTGTCAGTTTGAGCGCATGTTGATCACCTGGACATGGATTAACCAGGGATATATTACTTTAGCTATAGTAACATATTCCTGGATTGAACATTATGGTCCTTGTATAGACATGTATTCTTATATTATTCTTGGCAAGAGAATAATTGTATCGTTATTTTTACAAACATTTATCGGGTAGACGTTTAGCATCATACCTCTAACAGTCCATATTTCCACTCCTTTACTTTTAGTAGGTTTGACTAGACAAATAACTGATCAGCAAAAACATTCCTTTCTTTGACCCCACTGCTGTACTGAGATTGAATTATTTCTAACAGCAAAGGATATGTTACTTTAGCTAAAGTAACATATCCTTGCTTAGTCTTAGAAAATAATGTGTTACATGACTTTCCAAGACTGACACGCTTCATAGCGGTTTACCTTCAAGTTGTACGCCTCCGGATTTTCAAAGATTTAATTGAACAATGATTGATAGCAAGAAATAAAGGAACCTTCACTAATGTTAGATTCTGGACATAAGAGTAAGCCTACATGCAGACATGCTGTCATCTACCTACTGTGGTGTAGCGGTTATCATACCTGTCTACAGACCACGAGGCCCTGGATTCAAGCCTGGATTGGGTAGACACGCCAGTGTACCGCAACTGCTTATCAAAGGCCGTGGACATTGACTTGGTTGTCGATGTTATGTCTGTCCGTACGTCGTACCTGTGTTCTCGTCCAGGTCGTATTAAGCGTTTCGTGATAGCATTGTTACTATCATAACCGAATACGCAGGCGACAACCCCGTCATTGTAATTGTGTGTTCACTCGTCGTCGTCGCGCAGACATGCTGACATGTTTAAAACGTATATAGGCCCACGTCTTGGGCGTCTAACTCAAAAACTGCATGAAAATTCGTACATTACGGAAAATTCATAAAACGTCAGAAACATTCACTTTAACCGTTTTAATGGCAACTTTAAGGGTTTACTGGATTGTTAAGCTATTTACTGGATATTTTAGGGGGCCCGTGAATATAGAGTATACAAAATTATGTGACCAAATTTTATAGCAATGACACGAATTGAGGAACAAATTATCCTTTCTTTCATGCGTCTTTGCTTTCACCTTTCTTATCCAATTATTGTGTACGTGAAATATGCCCAAAAACTCTCGACAATGCTACATAATTCAAGTGTTTAAGACTTCTTTCAAGTGGAATGAGCTTCAAAACAGCGGGGTAAGAGTGGCCACAAAAATGTATCGGTTACAAACGGGTCAATTAGGTTCAGTTGATCGGGAAATCTCCTCCCATAAACCTTCAATCTGTAGGAAATCTCCTTCAATTTTCGGGAAATTTGGCCCAGGAATATTTTCATTCTTTTTCAGGCATGTCGGGCACTCTACTTTCAATTTCGGGACGTTTGGTCATAATTTTATTTATCTTCAGGCAAGCCTTATTAATAAGCAGGCCGCGCCGTTGCTAGGGATGGATAAGAGAAGAAGGGGGAATCATCTGAGCGAACGAAACCCATTTTGTTCAGAAAGTGCATGCCATTTTGAAATATACAAATATAATAAGCACCCAGAATTTCAGCACCCAGAAGTTTTTTTTGCCTTTTCACATAAATTCCAAATTCCTGAACACCCTTTTGTCGAGAAAACGCCTTTTTGAAATCTAACAATATTTAGCACCAGGAGTTTCAAGATTTATTGCCCTTTTATAAAAAAATAAACCCCCGGGCCCCTGCCAATTCCTGTCTGCGGATCTGATCAGCAACGAAAATGTCGTTGTTATAACTGTATAAAGGGTGTGTGAAGTTGGTTCCTGGTTCCTAGTTCCTGATTCGCCGTTTCCCAATTCGTCGAATTAGGAACTAGGAAATAATGATAAACAGATAAAAGAACTGGTATATAGCGATGATCAACGAATAAGGAAATAATCAATATCAAATTAGGAACTAGGAACTGGCGAATTAGGAACTAGGAAATAACGATACTACAAAAGAACAGGTATATAGCGAGCGACGAATAAAGAAATAGCCAATATCGAATTAGGAACTAGGAAATAATGTTAAACAGATAAAAGAGCTGGTATATAGCGAGCAACGAATAAAGAAATAATCAATATCGAATTAGGAACTCGGAACTGGCAAATTGGGAAATGGCAAATTAGGAACAAGGAACCAACTTCACACACCCTGTTATAAGGACAGAAGAAAGGCTCAATTGCAAATACATTTTTTTTCTTTCTTCAATTCCATTTAAAATTTTACAATGACTACGTGTTTCGGCACTAGAACAATTAATACAATTTTACTCCAGAAATAGTTTCCTAATTATACTTCACTTTAAACTTTAATCCACCCACTCCTGCCCAGTCCTTCAGTTCTATCAGGGAGTTCTATTCTGGTTCTATCATGGAGCTATTAACTGAGCTCCATGGTTCTATGCATTTACAATCATGTTATGTTTTGACGCATTCAAGCACGTTAGTCTAGGATGTTTGTATAGTGCAAAATTTAAGACATACGTCCGCAGCATCTACAATAGGGTTCTTTGTTTCAGCTCACTGGCTAGAAATAATCTTTATTCTGCCATATTTTGCCTACCTCTTTCTTTTTAAACGTTTTTACTACCTCATGATTCCTACTTGTGAAAATAATCACGCCGTATTAAATTTTACATTTTTCAAAATATATCAAAATCATTAGTTTGGTTTATGAATGTTTGTAATTATTCTAAGATTTTCAAGTGAGGGTATCAAAGATGGCGGATTTCCGGCATGTACTCATTAATACTAGTCATGCCGTGCCGTACCTAAGGGCCACGACAGAAAAATGTTCAAGCTATAATATTCTGACTAATAGGCCTATTTCATGTACTTAAAGCTATAATGATAAAATATTGCCTTCTATGAAAAAGCTGCAAAACATACAGAAGCTGTGCGCAAATCAGTTGCGAGGCAGTGCCTCCCTGCTCCCTTTCTGGCCTCATTGACCAATGGAAAAGAATGTTGATACACGAACAGCTTTAATATACATGTTAAATAGGTATTGACGCAAGTAAGGGTAACTGAGGGCGACCTTGCTAATTACTAAAAGTTTATTGAATCATACATCATTCAGTTATTCAAACACAGTAAAATTGATCGGAACCGCTTAAAGGAATATTCCCATGGATTTTCATTTTTTTCATATATAATAGAGAGAATTTCTTATTATCTTAATATCTTATTCCCGTTTAGAAGTTATAACAATATAACAGTATATATCCTTTAGCTTGGTGGTGTCATCAAAGCAAATCCAGCACAGTTTTTATCTATTTCTTATAAATTTAATCACACCTTTTTTTACATTATCGAACAGCATTTTTGGTTCATTATCATAGAGATAGGATGGAATATAAAATTTACAAAAAAACATTTTGTTTTTTCTTGGTATACATCACATTTTCAATGAGACAAGAATCCAAATTATTTTTAAAGAAATACAAAAGACGTTTTGTTGAAATTGTCTGTCTCTATGACATCACAGATTTTGTCCAAATTCAAAAATACTTCAAAATTTAATAACTTCTAAACCGAATAAGATATTAACATAGTTTTTTCACCACTTTGTTTCTAAAATTGTTCTCTATCATATATGAAAAAATGAAAATCTATGGAAATATTCCTTTAAATTACAATATTCCTTACAAGAAGCATTGTTATACAGTTATATATATGTCTTCATTGAAATTCAACGTAACAGGAATGTAATTAATATGAGTAGCTCAGTGGCGTATTCAGCGTTCGGTTCCGGATGGGGCTAACGGTAATCATCGAAATTAGGCTATAGGCCCTATATCAAGAGGTGTAGGAAGCTGGGAGTGGGGGAAACTGCCCATGGTAAGATTTCACTTTCCCTGGCATGTTTTGTCCTTGGTTGGGAGGTAAAATTTGTTGTTAAGTTTTAATATGAAATTGAAAATTGAAGGTAATTTGCTAAAATTATTTTAAATGTTTGTAAATTTATAGAAAAGTTTGGTAAAATTATTGGAAATTTTGGTAAAATTATAAGAAATCTTCGTAAAATTATTGGAAATTTTTGTAAATTTTGGCAACATTTCGTAACATTTGGGCAAATTTTTGTAAAATTCATGGAAATTTGGGTAAAATCTGGCAACATTTTCCGAAAATAAGAAATTTTCCCGAAAATTTAAGAAAATTTACCCAACATCGCAAGTTACCCTCTGGCCCCTTACCCCCACTGAATACGCCACTGGACTGACTTTTCCAGCTTTCCCCGGCCTTTTTGTGGATCATCAACCAAATCATTTGATATATTGATCTTAAATTAATTTTTACAGTTTATTTCCCGTTTAAGTACTATAAGCATATTGTATACTGATATATCCAGCTACTAACATTGTACTAAACGGATTTTTGCCAAGGAGGAAAGTTAACCCCTACTCCTTACCCCCACTGAATACGCCACTGGAGTAGCTTTTCCAGCTTTCCCCGGCTTTTTTTTGTGGATTCCGTCAATCATATCATTTGATATATTGATCTTAAATAGGTGTTACACTGTAGGCTATATTATTTAACTCGACTGTTCAAAGCATAGTGAGAGCTATTCTACACCTCTACGCTTCTTTGTTATGATAATGACATTCTTGACATGAATTGCAATTAATATATTTGTGCTGGCATGAAAAAACAAAACAATAGAGACTTCGCCTTAAAGGAGTTCAAAATTAAATGTCTTGGGTATGAAAAGTGTTGCATGACTTAGTGCATATGACTTAGTGCCTGAATCATATAGGCAGAAATTCAGAACTTGCCGGAAACAGGATAATCAAAGACATGTAGAATTTGCACGTGAAAAAGAAAATCTTTTTCATAGGTGGTGTTCTTCTAAACAGATAGATTCATTTGATAAGATAAAGCAATTCGTTCTTGTTGAGGAATTTAAGAAGTGTGTTAACAGTGATATAAAAGTTCATCTTGACAGAGGCGGCGGAAGATGTTTGATTCTGAAGAAGGGAGGTAGGGGGGGGGCACAGGATCTGAGGGGCA
>JAIGNY010003408.1:467500-545000 GCA_020152595.1 Chiridota heheva | reverse complement strand
TGGCAGCATGATGTGATGTTTTTTCACACCAGGTTTATCTACAACATTTGCTTAGTCAGTTGGTCGTAAAATGTCATGATTAAACTGTTAAAATGGTTGAAAGTCAACATGGCGTCGCGCTCGGGGGTTGGCGGGGGACGGAGCGCCAGGGCCCCTACCTTTATAGGGATCCCTGCACTTAGATAACGGACAAAAATATATTATGTATTTAAACAATGTTATTCCTGGCTCGAATAGAAAATCTACATGTGGCCCTATAATCAGATAAGTACAATAAGAACGTGAAAATAATTAATGTTAAGCTTCAAAAGTGTCTAAAAATATCTCGTTTTAGGGGCCCCATAACTAAAAAAGGTCCCAACCGGGGCCATGCCCTTTTTCTACGCCACTGCAAATATCTATAATATGTTTTGATATATAATTTTTGTAATGTGATTTGTTGTTTTCAATATATTTTTGTAAGAAAAAAGGGGAAAAGGATCTTACTCTTCACGAGATCCATCACTATTTACTATTTAATGAGATCCCCATTGTCACTTGTTTTCAGCATATTTTCAGAATATTATTTTTATCATTATTATTATTATTATTATTATTATTATTATTATTATTATTATTATTATTATTATTATTATTATTATTATTATTATTATTATTATTATTATTATTATTATTATTATTATTATTATTATTATTATTTTTCATCGTTATTATTATTATTATTATCATTATTATTGCCATTATTATTATTATTAGTATTATCATTTTTATTATTATTATTATCATTATTATCGTTATTATTATTATTATTATTATTATTATTATTATTATTATTATTATTATTATTATTATTATTATTATTTTTATTATCATTATTATTATTGTTAGTAGTAGTAGTAGTGGTAGTGGTGGTGGTGCAGTAGTGGTGGTGGTGGTGGTGTGGTGGTGGTGGTGGTGGTGGTGGTGGTGGTGGTGGCAGTGGTGGTGGTGGCAGTGGCAGTGGTGGTGGTGGTGGTGGTGGTGGTAGTAGTAGTAGTAGTAGTAGTAGTAGTAGTAGCAGTAGCAGTAGTAGTAGTAGTAGTAGTAGTAGTAGTAGTAGTAGTAGTAGTAGTAGTAGTAGTATAGTATATTATTATTATAATCATTATCATTATTATTATTATTAATATTATTAAATGGTTATTTACTTATAAAGCGAAATACTATAAAAACATGTTCAAATGAGCTGTACATAAAACAGAAATATAAGAAGAAATTATCAAAGGAGTGAAACTGTAAAATATAAATACCTAAGCAACCTAGTATACCTGTATACGTTAAAGATGAACGATAATAAAATCAGATCAAAAGCTTTAAAGTAAAGATATAAAATGGAAAATGTTAAAACATTGTAAAATAAGTAAAAAACCTAATAGGTAGCTTAGCTGGCAGAGCGCACGGCTGAGATGCTGGAGCTCCCGGGTTCAAACCTCGGTCAGGTCTGACTTGATTTTTCCACAGCTTTACAGACAGATACGCCGAACATCAAAGCGAAGCTGTTGAGAAAAGTGACAATGGTTGAATGGCGCACACCGTCCTTCGGAGGAGACGTTAAACTGTCGGTCCTGACGGCAGGAGAGTCACCACTGCCTGGTTCTCTGAATACTATAGAAGCGTGAAAACGCGGTGTTCATTCTCTTTCCCTTTCAAGTACTGCGCCCCCATAGGCAGCCGGAGAACTAGTCTGTTAATTGTAGAGCGCATTTAAATAGATCTTTTTAAACTAGGAAATGTGCCATTTGAATTCCATATATCATTATTTTACACAAAACAGAGAATTAACGGTCAAAAATTACAAGCTAAATACGCATAAGCAGATAGAAACGCAAACGAAATAAAAACAATTAAAAAAAAAAAGCCTTACGGAATAAAGAGCTTTTGAGTTAAGTTTTATTTTAAGTACATTTAAAAACATGCGAGATGAAGAGCGTAAGGTTCTAGTGTGGGTGTTGATAGATCTAAGAACACAACTGCACAAAGGTACTGTGGGGCAAGGTTATTAAAACCTCTAAAAGTCAATCTTTAAATGTATTCTGGTATTAACCGGAAGCAAGTGCAATCTGTGTAAGAAGGGTTTGATATGGTCATGTTTAGAAGTGCCAGTCTGCCAGCCGCATTTGGGAATTTATGAGATAAGCAGGTAAGTTACAAAAAATAGAATTACAATAATCAATATGTGAGGTTAAAGATGCATGGACAAGTGATTTATATAAATAATCATCCAAATATTTCCGTATATCCTATAACTTATGAATGCTGAAGAAAGCTTTCTTTCAGACATTCGCAACATGTGATTCAAGTGAGAGTTTTTTGTTAAATATGGTACATAAAAACTGCCAAATTACGCACCTTGCTAACTGTGCGTATAGTTGCAGTCCTCACTTGAAGCGGAAAGATCTCAGCCGAGCAGTTTCGCGAATTACTGAGTTTCGCGAATTACTGCTTAGAGCCAATGATAATCAGTTCAGTTTTTGAGTTATTTAAGCCAAGATTATTAATCAAAAACCAAACGACGGGCATCTGCTATTACATAGCAGAGATTGTTTAATCTTTAGCGGTCTAGAGGTGTTATCGTTAGTCTTAAATGCAAATAGAATTGATTATTATGGGCATAACCCTCCGTCAGACAGTTAGCAAGGTGGTTTTGGATAATATTATACAATTGAGATATATATGTGACAAATAATAGAGGGCCTGTACAGCATCCCTGGCTGCCTGGGATACACCATGCCTTAAAAAGAAGTCTAGAAAAATTCCCATAAGAGATATTTTGACTCCTGTCACGTAAATAACTTCAAAAACATTGAAATACCAGTCCGTTTATATCAATACGATTTGCAAAAGAGTCAAGCAGAGTATCATAGTTAACAGTATCAAATGCGGTTGATAGGTCAAGTAATATGAGTAAAGTTGCTTTGCAAGCGTCCATGTTGTTCATAATATCAGAATAAACTCTCCGCAAAGTAATTTCGGTACTGTGATTTTTTCGATATGCAGAACTGTGAACTGGCAGGAGATTATTCTTGGATAAATGACACTAAAATTGATCCATAACAGCAGCTTCCACCAATTTTGACAACAAAGGCAATTTGCGCATAGGTTGGTAATTCTTAAATTCCAACGATAAACCTTCTTTCTTTAAAATGTGTATAGCAACAGCACACCTCTAGCACTCTTAAATTATGGCCTGCTCCATTGACGTGTTTATGATATTTGTAATTACAGGCTGACAGGCAGTAAAATATCAATCATTTAATGCACTCCTTAATTATTGATGGAATAGGATCAAGGATGAAATGCTTGTTGGTAGACTTCGTGATCAACTTTAACACATCCACGGAAGATAACTACTGCATACAGCCTTGTCCTGTCCCTAAACAGGAGTCCATGTCTCGGGCCCCGCATCGCTGCGCGACGCCTATCAACACCACTAACATTATACATGTTATAGGTATGTTTCAGTGTAAAGATGGAGCATGAATGCATGTGATTCAGTGGTTAAGTCACGCTCGTATGCGAAAGGTACTGGGTTCGACTCCCGTCGCGAGCGTGTCCTTGAGCAAGACGCTTTACTCTATTTTCTCCAGTCCACTCAGCTATAGACGAGTATCATCACTATGTCCTCTCCAGGCCCAGGGGAAGCCATGTGCTCATCCGCATTTGTCAAGGAAACCGACTATGAATTGAATTGAACTTTTGACCGAGAACAAATAACTCAAATATTAAAACACAAGGGGAAGAGGGGGAAGAGGGAGGGGGGATGGGGAGGGGGGCATGAGCATTTGTTTCCATCATCTGGCCATTATCATTATGTATAGGATATAATATCTTTAATGATGGTGATAATTATTACACCACGTGAAATGTACAGTTCGGGAGCAGCCCGAAAAACTGGGTACTTTGAAATACCAAACAAATTGGGTACTTTTATGTATTACGTCATCGCATGAGCCTACACATTTGACTAGCTCACACTAAACATATGGGGTTTCTCATTTTCCGCTCCGGATTGTCCAAGATTTCACTGGATATCCTGAAATTTTGGAGACGAAATACATAAAAGCACCCAATTGTTTGGGTATTTCAAAGTACCCAGTTTTTCGGGTTGCTCCCGAACTGATGTATGTGAATATTCCTGGTCAAAGTAATTACATTCAAGATCACATTACCTTTACCGTTCTCCTCTCCTGACGGTGGAGATTGAGGCTTCGTGAAGTAGCTTTTTCCATTTCTTCCTGCCTCTTGCAAGTTCTGTCGCTTCCCTCCAACTGTTGCACTCAAGCTCCTTCTTCTCAACTGTTATTCTCTAACAGTCTAGGTTGTTTTTGGTTGTCCTCTTTTCCTGCTTTTCTCCGAGGCCCACGATTATAATGCGATTTTCGCATAATAATAAATTTCCTCCACATGCCCAATCCATCTCCATCTTCTTGTTTAAATTGTCTTACTAATTGGTATTGTGTTTTTTCATATAAATCATCATTACTGATCTTCATTGACCATCTTGTTTTCATGATTTTCCTCAGGCAGTTCCTTTGAAATATTTCCAGTTTATTTTCGTCTGATTTGGTGAACTTTTAGGTTTCTGACCTATAAAGTAACACTGATATAACATTGGTGTGGAATATTTTAAGTTTTTTTTTTCTTTCCTTATATTTGCTAGCATCCCACATTATATACGCTCACTTGCAAGTTCTGAAGGATTTCCTCTTTCAGTTTTTTAAAATGCCTTTGGTATCTTATGAAAGAAAATACCCTTCGGTAAAGGAACGCAGATCAACTTTTAGTGCTAAGAACACTTGGCACATTCTTATTTTGAGTTTTGTTGCAGGATTGTAATGAAATACATATCCTTTTTTTTCTTTCTTCAAAAATGTTTAGATATAGTTGTGTGATAATATCATAAACATTTGCAATTTGACAAATTTTTCAAACTTGACTAGTTTAAACATATTTGTGGTGTGACAGACATGTCAAATCGACGTGAATCATAAAAAAATATGATTTTCCACGAAGCCTTATGACTGTATGACTGTATGAAACAGATTTATCCCTTCAGTAAAGTATGGAAATTGTATATTAAGTTAAAACGATTGAGTCTAAAGTAGAGTTACATAAAGAGATTCATATAGGAATAGACAAAGAGATTGTATAATTGAGACAGAAAATTTGAAATTGGTGTAACGAAGAAGCCATTACAGTTTAAATTGTATTTCAGGAACTTAGATTCGTTGAATCAGTCAGAGGTTCTTTAAATCAATAATTCACTTGCTAAGCTATGAAAATATTGACAATGATAAAAATATTGACAATGATAAAGATATTGACACAAGATCTTGTTTGTATCTGATAAGTTTTATTCTTTGACTTTTTGGACAACAATTAGGGTTATCAAGAAGTAAACAATTATAACGAAGACAAAGTTCAACCTTTGGTAGTAATCTGGAAGAAACAATCAATAGTGATATGCACGCAGTGACAATCAATAACGAGTTGACGCTGACTAGAGACATTAGTATATAAACAGTAAATAAGTAATTCCTTTAGAACTCAATTTTGTTACGACTATTTTATATCACGTGTGAGGCGGAGGATTTGTCATTTTACAAAAAAAAAGTTAATTTAAGAATATTTAGTCTGTCAGGGAGTGATACTTTTGTATGTAATTATCCTACTGTTTTAGTTTTGTTTAAAGGCTGCCTATCGTGGGGAGGCTACCCATCCCACTGACGCAAACGTCTCAACAAAGTTGCATTTGTCACTGGTGATTGTTATGTCAAAAACATCTTTAAGATGTCATCGGACCGAATGGTCAGATGGTGACGTTCTGTCCTATTGCCATGTTTGCTGTGTGACTTTTTCTTTATACCGACCTCTAAGTAGTCTTTGCAGATTCTTTTTTCTGTTCACAGTTTTCCGATCTGCCGGTGAGGAATCGTTGGAAACATTTTCGGCATACTATGAGCCTGTATGAGCACTCAAGCTAAATACCACCAGGAAGGATAAGGGGAGGAAGGAAGGAGGGGGAGGGGGGGACGAATAGCGCCCTCACTGTCCATGATCTTCAATCTGAGGTGGGTCAAATCGAGCAGACAGTCAATTATGGTTGCTTGGTGGTGAAACTTTTCTTGTATTAAATCAAAAACAGTGATGGTAGTAACAACTTCCCAAAGAATAATTTCAGCGTCCGGCATGTTCAATCTAACAGTTCTATACCATAAAATTGCTCCACACATTTCATGTTAATCGTGAAGGAGTGAAGGGAAGATGTTTGCTATGTATAGGTCAACCAACTTCTATATGTAAGTTGTGGAGAAAATATCTTCCACTACAAGGGTGATACTCTTCTTCGACAAATGAAGGATGTTGGCGACATTTTGACGTCGCATGTCAAGAACAACTGCACCGACTTAACTAATGGGAGCAGTGGCGAAGCCATCCTCCAACAAGTGTGTGTATGTGGATGGGTGTGGATGAGTATATGTGAGGGTGGGATTGTGGATGAGTATATGTGAGGGTAGGGGAGATTTAAAAGTGTTTTTATGTCAATGTACAAAGTTGAGGGACTTTGATATCGTTATTCATAATGAATGAGAAGCAGTCGTTTACTACATGTTGTATCACACAACTTATCAATTAATCTTTTCCGATTCCTTGAATCCACATATACTTTGTTGCTACATGATATCACATTGTGTTATATCAGTGCTTTTATAGGAATATTTCTTGCTGTTATATGCCGAAAATACGAACAGCCAAAACCGTTACTAGCATTAATTCCAACAATATCACACCAAATCAATGAAATGTAACTTTGATCTCGCGTATGGTTATCTGTACTTAACTTAAAGAGTCCTGAGCAAATCATCAAAAAACAAATAAACAAAACGAGGACGATTTCCAGAGATAACAACTCTTGAAATACGCTTCTTCAAAACAAAGAATTGCAGTTCTTTCGTCCTCAGTTTTAACGTAACCCAATCTGCCAATCAAATCCCTAATCCTATTAGTTTGAATTCAGTGTTTGACAAAAAATTGTCATGATGTAAAGATCCCCAAAGATACCGACAGAAAATGATGAATTGGCTTGATACACACATGTTTGCTGTATAATCCTTTAATCATTTCGTTCCCGAAATTCGTTTTAGAATATTTATATTCTTTGATCATGCTCATCGAAAAGCGTAATGAAAGGGATGAAATATTTTAAAATAAAATTTTCTGTTAATTATTTATTTATTCAATTTGTAGTCTACCTTGAATATAAAATATGCAAATTCCCCCTGAGAGGATTTCATCTTCCCGGTTGCGTGCTTGCTTCCAGGTTGGGAGGTGCAATTGGGATATTCTTAACATAGGCCTAAAATTTAAACATGTGGTAAAATTATTTAATATTTTTGGTACAATTTCATAAAAATGGGCCATAATTTCCCAAAAGCTGGCCAAAATTTGCTGAAAATTGGCAATTTCTTTTATGAAATTGAAGAACAATTCCCCAATATGATGGCAAGTTTCGGAAAATGAAGGTAAGAAAGTTTCGGAAAATGAAGGTAAGTGTCCGAAATTGGAGGACAGTTTCCGAAAATGGAGGACAGTTTCCGAAAATGGAGGAAATTTTCTGTTGTAGGGGATTTCCCAATTAGCAGCAACTGTTGATGGAACTTAGTTTACCAGTGTTTCCATTTATCACCGGTTTTTTTTTTTTTTTTATCTCTCCTGAGAGGTGACCCTCCCTATGCTCTGGGCCCTAGCTAAGGGGAAACCTTTGAAGAGTGTTTATACTGTAACCAGTTGCGGTGCCAAAAGTTTGTTCTTAGGGGCAAGAGAGGGGAAATTTTGTGTCATGTGGGGCAAAAGTTTATAAATCGGGCAAAATAAGTCACTTTACAACATTTTCTGAGAGGCAAAAGGGGGGGGGCAAAGCGATATCCGGGGGTAAATGACCCCATGCCCCTGTAGCGCCGCCACTGACAGTAACAAACACCGAATCGAATGATTTTAATAATGATAAACATATTCATATATCTGTATATCTTTCTGAATATTGAAAGACTTGCGGTTGGGAAATTTTGAAACACTGTTGAGGAATTCTCAAATATATCTTAAAACTAGGAATGAATCACACATTTGCCAATTGAAAATTGACTTTCATATTGAAGAGGAAAACATGTATGCACTTGAATTGGAACTTCGTACAATGGAACGAAAACATGTGACACCATTTTTGTATGGTGCCGTCGCCGAGATAATTACATTATATGTAATAACTAGGAATGAATCACACATTTGCCAATTGAAAATTGACTTTCATATTGAAGAGGAAAACATGTATGGTGCCGTCGTCGAGATAATTACAAAGTTGATATAGTGACTAAAAGACGATCTTTAATTGAAAATTGCAAACTTATTGTTTCTTTTTCATATTTTGTTTATACAAAATATACACTTTCCCATAAATAGTTCTGTAACAAAAATTGTCTATAAGCACGTTATTTTTCGTTTATATGCTTTATCGCTTGTGTCTTACTTTAAAGAGTAAAGAGATTAATTGTACGGTTAGAAACCTGAAGGTTTAGTTAATAATCTGATTCCGAGTCCATTGTATTTAAAGTTTTACCCAGGCTAACCTAGACATTAATTAGAATCCTACATTTAAAATAGATAATGAATTGTTCATTTTATCATTTTGCAAACCCCGGCCTTATATAACATGATTTTTGACATTACCATGCAACAACTGTAATAAATATGAAGAGGACCCAATACCTATATTTAGGTACAACTTTGTCAATTGCGCCCCCAATCCCAAAAAGCCTTATTTAAATTTTGATCTCAATATAAGAGACCTTAAGCTTTTGATCTTGTTTAAACTCTTAAGGTATACAGACTGGTAATACCCTGCGAGGGAGCGAAAACAAACTTTGTTTTTTCGTAGTTATTTACTAATCAAATTTGATCTGCATTCAGCAAAATGCCTCAAAAGAGTGTTTTGTTAGTGGTTCTTATTTTATGCAATAAATCTTGTTGCATCGGAGGATATAACTGTTACTTTAGACGGATTGGGTACTCTTCTTGGCTCTCGGGAAGATTTCATATATCCTTATTATCCGCAACGAAATCAGACTGTTGATGTATTCAGGGGTGTTCCATACGCAGAACCGCCAACTGGTAATCTCCGGTTGGCAAAGACAGAGTCAAAACAGCCATGGACAAATACTTACAATGCAACCTACTTTCCGATCACAGTGTTGGGGATGGAGGAATGCATCATTTGAGTTTACCGATTCACAATCAGAGGACTGTTTATACTTAAACATATGGTCGCCAAACATTCGTGTAAGTATGTCGACGAAAAGAAACTTTTTCCCTTTTACCTTGAATTAATCAGTTTATCAGGTTCATATAGACAAGAAACTGAAAACCCGTTCTTCATTTAAATGGAATTTTTAATCACCGTCGTCAGAAATGTAACTTTGTTTACAAATCAAACACCTCATAGGTCCACGGAAATTAGCAATGTTGATATTGGTTGAAATAATATTAAAATCTGAGCAGAATTATTTTTTTGAATTAAAACTGATCAAAGCTTAAACACTTTGTGATATATGTAAAATTGATAATGTATGACTGGGAGCTCAAAATCTTTATGTAATTTTTCAAATTTCTTTCCTAAATCCTAGTCACTGAAATGATGGGGGTAATATTTCCCTGCTAGAATTTGATTGGGCTGTTGGGATATGGTAAAGCAATTTATGGTAAGGAATGTGCTGTACAGCTTCAAAAATTATGATAGACCTTTAAAAAACAAAGTATTTACAAAAGAAAATACCAAGGTCGTCCACTTCAACAAATGTGCATGAAATATGTTAATTGATGCCTGATATTTGAAATACTAAAACTGTAAAATGTCTAACTGTGAAATTTGATGGTAATTACACAGATAAGGGATGGATCCAGGCAACTTTGATATCATTATTATGGCCAAAGTGTGGAGTCCAGAACCCCCAAATTCCGCGTGGCTACGACATAGAACCCCCATATTCCGCGTGGCTACGATATGGAACCCTCATATTCCGCGTGGTTATGACATGGCTGCTTAAATTCTTGCGTTAAGACCTTAAACTCTTTAACCTGTCCTAAGAAACATAAGGGAGAACAGCATCTTCGTGTACTGAGTTGACTTATGTGCTTTCGTGTTGGTACTTTTTCTATAGCTGTATAGATGCAGTAGTTGAGTAGGATTTGAAGTATTGAGTAGGCCTGTTTCAATTGCAAATACAACCGTTCGTGGAGTTCAGCAAGCCAGTAATGTTTCGTAAATGACATGATCATACCTTTTGGGTGTAGATACAGAATCATTTAACTTCGTTACATACCATGTAAGAAACATACCGTGGGTTTACCTGATCTCGATTTTTGTGTTATACATACAATGTATTCACGTTTATAGTTAAATGTATTGTTTTCTCCAAATGATAGTCTAGATAAACAATATATGCTTTATTCACTGCTGTTTAAGTATGAAAATATAATGTAAATTGTATCTTTAATTTATTGAAATAACTATTAAATGTGTATATTTTCCAATATAAAACATAAAACGAGCTTCAAACACAAGTTCGTCTGATCGTATAGCTGTTGGCACATTTTGTTTACAGCTCCCTGGTCAGACGTATCATTCATTATTATTTGGTTTTCACACGCAATCAGTCACGCTTTTGTAGACCATATAAATAATCATTCCAATTACTTATGATTTCTCTTCTTTTACCTATCATCCTCGAGGTTCAACAATTTTATCATCGTCCGTATATTTTTTTTAGACTCTTATATCCTTTAATGTGAACAAATAACTTACAAATACCATTTTCACTATCAAGTACGTACATCGTACTTGATCCTAACCTCTCCTCAAGTGCTTAACCCTTACTCTACCACGCGGCGATACTATCGCCGTTTTGGGTGCCCCGTCTTTGGCCCCGCCTCCCGAGCGCATTTTCGAAAAAGTGCTGGTAGAGTAAGGGTTGACGGAGACACAGACCCAAAATTCCATATTATAAAGAAAATATAAAGAAACCGCCCACCGAAATATGTATCCACAATTATTATATTGTTATATCATTCATTAATAACTTAGTAGTTTAACTGATATCAAGGTTCCTTTCGTACTTCATCAGGTTTATTACCACACAAAAGAAAGACTTTTAAGTTTGAGTGATATCATAGCAATTTTCTGTTTTTCTGTACAGAAAAAAAAGAAAAAAGATCCTTGATATTATTTAGGCTGTTATATGAAGTGCACGATGAAAACAAAACAAAACACTCTTCACTGCATGTGAGATCATTTTAATTTGATTATGTTTTAAAGTATTGCAAACCCATTTGAAGAGAAACATTGATTTTTTGAAAATATTCATCGCATTTAGATATGATATTTTGGTTTATGGACAGTCAAGCAGGTTTTCTGTTACATTACGCACTACAAATTATAATATAAATCAGTAATTTTGCAATTAGCATAATATGTTTGATCTTTATTCGATGTTGTAATTATGCACAATTCGTGATGAAAACAATCTATATGTAAGTATTCAAATATAAATTTCAGTCATGGAAACTGCAATGGATCGAATGTATCTTTAACTTAGACGATAATTGCAAATAAAAAACATATTTTAATTTGTTTTCAAATTAATTTACTTTCCTACGAAGAATTTTAATTGTATTTTAGAAAGATATCTTATTATTTTGTCCATCTCCAATGAGGCCAGTTGCTTATTTTACGACGTTCAGAATTATAATAACATCAATGTTCAGGCCTCCAGCCTATTACATACAAATATAAGTACATTGATTTAACAATTTCTGATCAAAGAAAATAATTAATAATGTTTTAAAAACAAAACACGAATTTGGACACAAAATACATGCCCATACCAAACAGCGCACCCCATAAAAAAAAAAAGAGTAATCAAAACAACTAAATATTCAAAAACAAATGGATAATGGGATCGTTAAAAAATAAAGTAATTATCAATTTATACAACATAATAATTATGCTAAAAATTCTTTGCGCTTTTGAAGAGCTTTGTATATGAACCTGGCTAAATATAAACTTAAAGATTTGCTTGTAATTCTTAGAAGTGTTTTAAACGAAGCATATAAGTGGTGGTGATAAAGGTGCTGAGAAACAAAACTTTATAAATGATAGAAGGGACATTCTAGCACAAAGTGATTTTCATCCTCATGTCGATGTAGGTTACACATAGTGCATAATTTTAAATTTCTAGGAATATTTTGCCGTCGCCAGTGTGGACATTCAAAGAGAGTACACCTCAACGAAGGCGTGTGATATAAGAAGATAAATGCGGATTATCAAAATATCTTAATACGGTTCATATGTGAAATAATGTTTGAAAACTCTATAATTATATAAACAGTCCATTGAATTTATTTGAGTAAGCCAATCTTGCTCATTGATGTCAGACAATCTTAATGATAAATTTGCAGGAACACAGATTCATCTCATACACCTTGGTGGAACCATACCTCTTTGAAACCTAAACTCATTAAGCGATGTCTTATAATCGCAACCAAAGAATTAACGCAAATATTCACTTTGTGATAAAGATTGTTGTATGAGATATAGGTGTAGCGACTCTTATCATGTTTCAAAACTTTTAACCAATATCAACGGCATTTCTTACTGCGTAACAATAACAGATTACTCTTAATTCTTTACTCTTAAATCTTAATAAAGATTACTCTTACCTAATTCCTCTCTTGCTACAACATGTACGGAATTACTTAGTATTCTAAGGGTGAATATACAAAAATAGTCATCAGCACTTTCAATTTTGGGAAATTATATCATCATGCACAATATTTGAATACAGAATTGAACAACTGGTTTGTGGTCTTCATAATACAGAGCCATGCATCAGAATCGGTAAAATGTTCATATCAAAACAACGAATTTTGAAGGAGACATAAAGTCTGATACAATCATTATTTCATATGATAGAGGATACAAATCTTAACCAACTGCCACACACAGCAAGTCAAAATCGTATTCCTATCTCAAGTTATTCATGTTTGAAATTGACACATTGGAGCTGCCATTTTCTTCAATTCTGTATTGAAATATTGTGCATGTTGACATAGTTTCCCCATAGGGACATAAGGATTATAATGTATTTCTTTATAAATGTGATTAAAGTTTTTTATTCCAAAATGATGTGACGCAAAGTTTTAATAACATGTTTTGATAATTTCATGTATACAAAATTTCCTTAAACAAAAGAAAAACAATTTTTCATAAGCTAGAAAACTTGAGATAGATTGTAAAGAAATGCAAAGCATTCCGACATCCTGCTGGGCTGATGACATCATATTCTGCATGTTTATAAATCAAAATGGCAGCTCCCATGGTACTATTAAGTAGTAGCATTAAAATCTTTAATAGTTACAAAAAATGTGTTCGATTGCTTCGGGAGTTATGAAACTTGGTTAGAAAATTTGTTATTTTCAATTCTATCATTCAGCATATGAAATAAGGATTATGTCAGACTTTATGTCTTCTTTAACAACGAATATATAAGAATGCTTGAATATTTTTGTGTCAACTTGGATGCAACCCCACTACGCGGATGTGACTTTTGCAATATGAACTTAAACACCAATGTTTAATGCATCATTTGGAAAGTTATTTTCCCTACAGGCTCTTTTTTTTTGAATTCAATACTATGAATAAGATAATCTTATTATAGGAATAGTCCCGCAAAGCTTCATTTTCACTTGTATGAGAGAAAACTAACTGACTAAAACAGAAACAAATGGTGAAAAACAACAAAATTTGGTAAGTTATTATTGCACTTCGAAGATTTCACAAGTGTGCACAAAATTACCTTGCACTGAGTGTAAAATGTGATCAAAGATAATAGTTGGAGATCAAAGATAATTTGGTATGCATTTTATTTATAGTGTTAAGGTACATTGGTAAACATGGTCGTACATATGTAATTACGACACCATTCTTTACACTGCAATGTCGCTTTTCAACATACTTGTGAAATCTTTGAAATGCAATAATTCCTAAACAGAATAAGATATCAATGTTTTTTTTTTCTTCTTTTTTTCTTCAATAATTTGTTTTCCACCATATATGAAAATTCACGGTAATATTACTTTCAGGGAATAATAAGATCAACTGATTAAAATTGCGGTGCAGTTTTCATTATATGATGATTAGTTAAAGGAAAGGTATAGTCCCATAAATGAACTCAGAAGTTAACGCCGCCTTGTCGGTGACGTCACTTTCGGTTTTCAATTTTCCTTATCAATTGCGAGAAATTTGTGATGTTATCGATAACACATGTAGGCCCCTATTGGGTCGGTCTGGCGGATTGTGATCAAAAACAACACATATATCTCGCGATCAATAGGCAAAATTGGCAACCGGAAGTGACGTTACCAGCACGGCGGCATTCGCTTCTGCATGTATTTATGGGACCATACCTTTGTTTTGATGAATTTCACTTGTGTGCAGTTTTAGAGAGAAGGGGATGGAGAGGGGGGGAGAAGGAAAAATATTAATATATAACTTTGTTTTTCAGAATTCAAATTATCCAGTAATGATATGGATCCATGGAGGTTCTTTCCAGTGGGGATCAGGTACTACTATTGTGTACATGGGCGACGCCCTTGCTAGTTATAATGAAGTCATTGTGGTAACAATTAACTATCGCCTGAACGGCTTTGGATTCATGTCAACAGGTAAGATTTCCAGCACAAAATATATATATATATATTTTGTTTTTATTTCATCGACACTTATTTTATTGTTTACGTGGACAGAGGAAGATTTGCCATTAATTGTATTATCATTTCCTTAATCAAAGCACTCATATCATATTCTGCTTATAGTGGATAGAACTGCGCATACTGTGTCATCAGATCAGAAACAGTCCGGGAGAAACTTTGATTTAAGGATCACTAAGTAATCTACGATCTTGCCTCAGTTTTCAAGGATCACTAATAATCTACGATCTTACACCACTTTTTAAGGATCACTAAGTAATCTACGATCTTACACCACTTTTTAAGGATCACTAAGTAATCTACGATCTTGCAACACTTTTTTTAAGGATCACTAAGTAATCTATGGTCTTACACCAGTTTTTAAGGATCACTAGGTATTCCTTACTGTTGGGGATTCGATAGCTAAGATTAATCTAAGAAGTAACACCAGGTTTTGTTAAGAGCCATTAATGTAGATACAAAATGCTAAATTTTACACAGCAATTACAGAGTAACATATATTTAACAGTAAGACCAGAATGCAAAATGATTGGGTCAATAAGATTCGAATACAAAATTATTGAGTCAATAAAAGTAGATAAAACGCACACACACTTAACGAATCCAGCCGTGTAATTCCTAATTTCCCCAAAACAAGATGTAAATGTCTTGAACCCATGTTCAAATGTTATAAATTGTTGTATTATATTTTAAAATATTCTGATTTGTGTGTACAGTTTTCTACAATTATTTGAAATTTGTCTACACAGGCTGACAGCATAAGCATATGGGATGCGCGGTGCATAACCGGGCAAATTTTTTTGGGGTCCCCAAACTGAAAACAAGTTAAAGGTGACTTAGGTGTTCTTTCCCTGGCATGTGCCTAAAAGTGTAAACCAAAAACATGGCGGCTTCAACATCCTCAAAAATCCTTAAGTTTAAGATTGAGTTTATTTGGTTGGTGAGGCTTAACGGCACCACGGGGAAATAAATTATGCCAGAGGTGAAAAGAAGTTGAAAAAGTCAAACAGAGTGCAGTAGGCAGGTAGCTATGGAGAGGGTTAGGGTAAGATGAATTATATATGGTAGTAGCAGGTATGGCATCGGAAGGAGATGCTTTTCTCTGAGGAGTTTTTGCGGAAGAGCTCGGCAATGGAACTGAAGGGATTGAGGGAGGCTCTGGGGTGGATAACAGTGGGCAGTCAACAAGCAGTATTTGACAGTTAGGGGACTGCGTAGGTTATTGCAAAGGGTGGGCGTCCTTAAGGGGGTGGAAATAGGTGAGGTGGGTGTGGCCTATTATATGCGGACGATGTAGACATGGTCTACGGAAAGTTGTGGTTAGTGGGATTGGCAGGATGAAGGTTTTTTCGGACTGATAAATATCTCGAGTATTCATGAAGATTTACATGTATGTCCAAGATTGATACAATACACAGAATAGGCTATTTGCACTAACATGAGTAATTGACCTCAAATTTGAAATCATGCGTGACCAATGCATTGACATCTATATGTTAATGTGGCTTGCCGTAAGTTTTGATCCACTTATGATACTTCTCTGGATCTTTAGACTTTTTAGCAAAAGGAATAAACAAAATTCCGTTTACTAACCGTTCTGGGTAACAGGAATTGGATTTAGGAAACCCGTAACGGGCCCGTAGGTACAATTTATGTTCACCATCTTGTCGTCACTCAGTCTGTGTGTGCAGAAATTTGTTTTGTGCAGTATATTGCACTGACTGCGTGAGCGCGCGCTGCTAGCTAGCTGTACTGCACCAGTTTTGCCCCAATTAGTTACGCAGATTTTGTTGCCAGGCAAATTTGTGCGATGATTGTTGAAAAAGCTGTCAATCAAGTAACTTAGAGAGGTCAAGAGGCCAATTGAGTTCATAACAATGTTGATATTATCACATGTAATTACTAATTATCAATCGTGAGAATACCAACTGCCTTTTTTTCAAAGCCGATTATGACATTCCTGGCAATTTTGCACTATGGGACCAGGCCGAAGCCATCAGATGGGTCAAAGAACATATATCAAGTAAGTGTATTCAAAATGTTTATTATAAGGTTTCGGATTATTTTCACGAAAACAAAATGGAAGAAGGTTGAAAAGTTTTCTTTCCACTCTTATCAATCGAGCTAAGATGGTGATACCGGGTGGTGGTGCCGGGTCCTTCAAAGTTTACATGGGTTTAACAGAATTAAAAAGATAATCATCAGTTGAAGTCATATTCTCCACATTGCCAACAAATATATGAATATGATATATAATAATCCATACATTAGATTAAGGTGAAGTTTGTGCCTTATTGAACTTTTTGATAACTTCACACTTAATGCTCCAGACAACAGAACACGTTTCTCATTGGCATTTTGTGCAGCTTGTGTCTTTTAAAAAGTTGAATCACCTTTCTAGTAAAATAAAACATCGCGTTCTCCCTTAAAGTAACAATGGCGCCTGTGACGATAACACCAAAATATCTTTAACATTTAAATCATAAAAACAAATACCATTGAATCCAACTATTTCTAAATTGAGCATTTTGAATTTTCAGTCTTAATTACTTAGTAAAGCTTACCAATTGATGATGATATCATAGCTCCCATCAACAGAACAATGCATGTATGTTTTTGTATTTTAATCCTCTGCCATAAACACAAAAGTCGAAAGGAGGAATTGTTTAAATCCTCAGTTCGTTACACCATGGAGCTACTAACTGAATTTTGACGTTAGAGCTGATGATATTATACTTGGCATAGATTTAAATGATTTCAACAATTACGAAATTGACGGTTTGAACCGTAATATTGATTTTGATGAGGTGGATGATTCCATAAAGTGTTTAGAATATGGAAAAGCGTGTGGTATAGACGGAGCATCACCCGAAATAATAAAAAAAAACTGCTCCAAACAATGTGATTCAAACCATGCATGATTTATTCCAAAAATGTCTCACTCTTGGTATTTTCCCGGACCAATGGAGAGTCTGGCTAATTCATCCAGTTTACCAAAAAGAGAATAAGAAATCCCTATCGAGTTATAGACCTATTAGTTTACTATGTATAACGAGTAAGATTTGTACACGCATTCTAAACAACAGGTTGTGTTGTTGGTTGAATGATTCTAAAATGTTATCTTTAGCACAGGCTGGCTTTAGGAAAGAGTATTGTACAATAGATAATTGTTTTGTAATTTATACGGCGATTTCAAAAGCCCTTCGTTCTCCTAGAGGTAAATTATACGCCGCCTTTATAGATCTGAAAGCTGCATTTGATAATATTGATAGAAATATATTATTTCACAAACTCATTCAAATAGGTGTCCAAGGACGACTCTTGAAAATTGTATATGACATGTATAGAGATGTTAGATCAAGGGTAAATGTAATATTGGTTTATCATCTGCAGAGTTTGGTTCTTCTACTGGCGTCAGGCAAAGGGACAACTTATCCTCTATTTTATTCTCTTTGTATATGAATGATCTCAAGGATGTACTTAACAATTGCACTTATCCCGGTATAGCTATAAATAGAAGAAATATCTGTTGCTTGCAATATGCTGATGACCTTGTTATATTTTCGTACAATGCATACTCTCTACAAAAATTGTTGAATGAATTTGAAAATCATTGTAAGTTGAATAAGCCTCGGATTAATAAAGATAAAAGTAAAATAATAGTATTTAGAAAAGGTGGTCATCTAGCAAAACATGAAAAATGGAGTTTGGATGGTAGTAAAATGGACCTTGTTAATCTATATAATTATTTAGGCATGGCATTTACACCTAAAGGAGTATGGTATTCCGCACACAATAGTCTGAGTTCTTCTGCGAGCAAAGCAATCTTCAGCCTGAAGAGTGTTCTGAATAATTTACCTGGTTTACCTGTTAGTAACGTTTTACATATATTTGACTCGAAAATTCTTCCAATTTTAACATATGGAGCAGAAGTATGGGGTGTTGCACCTCGAGATAGTGTTACTATAGTTTATAATCGTTTTCATAAATATGTTTTAGGTCTTCCTTTTAGAGCTACCAATATTCTTGCTCTAGGTGAGCTTGGTCGACCCTCCTTCAAATATTTCACATATTTAAAACAAATGTCTTATTGGTTAAAAATTTCTTTCTATGCATGACTCTAAAAGGTATACTTAATAAGGTTATCTTGAACAAATTTCTTTTGCTGATACGAATTATCAGTCATGGGGTTTAGATACCAAGAAACTACTTTGTAATATGGATTTTGGGTACGTATAATATGATAAGGGTGTAGCTGATGTTAAAGTATTTATGAATATTTTAAAACTTAGATTTCAAGATGTTGATAAACAAGATTGGTTAAGTTCTGTTCAAAATTTTGATTACTTGCGTTGTTATAGATTATCAAAAAAGGATAAATTTGTTGAGCCATATGTAATTCATCTTTGTTATTTTAATCAACGGAAATTTCTGGCTAAATTTCGGTGTGGTTAAATTGATATAAATGTAAACAAGGGGCGTACCAGCAAAATCGATTACGCTCAAAGGGTATGTAAATATTGTAATAGTAACTGCATTGATGATGAGTTCCATTTCCTTTTAGTTTGTTCATATCACACAGACTTACGAGCTAAGTACATTCCGCACTATTATACTTCTCATCCTAATTTGCATAAATTGTGTTTCCTTGTAAATAGCAATTCCAGAAGAGTTTGCCAGTCGCTTTCTAATTTCATCAGGCATGCACAGAATTCCCGTCATGTTTGAAAACTTTTGTTGTTACCATGATTATATATATTGTCTCTTTGTATTTGAGTTCTTGCTTCCTCAAGCCATTATGTTGATTATATATTTTTTGTCATTGTATATATAGTAATGTGAAAAGAGGCCAATGGCCTGCAACGAAATAAATGTATGTAACTGAAATTAATAGCTCCATGTTTACACCCCTAATCATCGAATCAACGTGTACCTGGGACAATACTAGTATTAGATAATAATTGGAATGTATTGGTCGTGTTCATATACCACAACTAGAACAATTTTCAAACAAAGAGCGGTATGCTTTTCATAGCACATATGTAGCGATGCCACATTTGCTGAGTTCTTTCGACAATGACTTTTTCAGAATTTGGGGGAGACCCGACCCGAATTACCTTGTTTGGACAGAGCGCTGGAGGAGCAAGTGTTGCATATCATATGGTATCACCAAAGAGCATGGACAATATAAACAATGGTATAATAATGGTGCGTAATTCTGCTATGGCAATACAAATGATGATTTCTTTAATCGCAGGCCTCAATAAGCACACTTATGACGTATGACTAGTCAGACTTATTGGGAATCTATTAGTCAAACGTGATTAGAATGTGGTGGCGTACATTTTATTCCAAATCGATTGCCGATTGGGTTATCAGTATAAGTGCATTTTAAAGCGTTGCATTTCGATCATAAATCATGAACTGAAATCCATTAAGCTCCACGTTAGAGATGATAACTGGCCATTACATTAGCTGCCAAATTTTGAACCGTCTTCCTACATTAATATGTCACAAATGTTTCGTATGTTAGAATGTATTAACAGTTTTTAACACTTGTGTTTCCCTTATTTGTAACGTTCTTTTTATTAATGTAGGAACTACTGCCTCTACATTAAGCCACACCATCATGTTTCTTTTTATCCGAAAGGTATCGTTTGAACTGATATAGTTCATTTACTTCTCTTTCTTTCACCTACAGAGTGGCTCTGTAAGCATTAGTACTAGTTTTGAAAGTGTTCGAAATAGCGCCTTTGATCTTGGCAGCAGAGTCGGCTGTTCTAACATCATAAACAGCTATCAGTTACTTAGCTGTCTGCGGACGGTACCGGAATTGGAACTAGCGAATGAAATGGTACAGGTAAGATTAACTTACTTTGTTTATCCCTCCAAGCAACACAATTCAACCTAAACAATTTCGATTAAATAATGTAAAGATGGTTAGTGCGCAACAAGAGTCTTGGGGCGCACATGTTCCCATAACAAGCACATCGCAGTGCCATTGCTCGGGCCCCCAAATGTCAAATTTTGCTCGTAGACCGTTGGTTTTATCCACCTTTCCCACCCTATTGTTGAGCCACTGGTTACACGCACGAAGTGTATATATTTACCTACAGTGCAATTTCAAAATCTTTATTCTGTTTATTTTCAGACTGCTTTTGGTCCAATTCTAGACTACGACTTCTTCCCAGACACACCAGATAAGATCATGGAGCGAAAGAAATTCAAACAGAGTCCGTTGATGATAGGTACAACTAAAGACGACGGGTCTTTTGCCGCTATGTTTCTTTTTGTTGACCAAGGATTTACAGACGATCCCCAATGTAACAGAGCTCGTTTTCGCAGAAACGTTGAAAGGTTTGCGGGCGGCAACGATTTGATTGCCGATGCAATCGAGCAAACGTACATCGACTGGGCACATGCAGAGGAGGAAGATGCAAATTACTTCTATGACTTCATAGCCATGGCAACAGACGCTTCAATATGTGGTCAATCAAATGTGGCAAGAGCTTGGGCCGGAGCTGATCTGCCTGTTTATCGATATGTTTTCAGTTATGAACCTATCAACACAATTTACCCTGAAACTCCCAACTGGAAGCCGCTACCTCCCTGGAAAGGCGTTGCACACGGAGATGAAATGCAGTTTGTATTTGGCAATGCCTTCCAGTTTTATGAGCGAAATGGCGTATACGATGACGACGAAGTCTCCCTGAGTTTAGACATGATGAGATATTACTCCAACTTCGCTAAACTGGGTAAGATACAATGCCTTCAACCGCCAGTGGCTTTAACAGCCAAAGGGTTAAACCTGAATACCCCTCCCCACCACCAGACTCACACCACCACACACAATATTTCCAATAAAAAGTAGCCTGAGAGAAATAAAGTCTGTCCCGGTAAAAGTTTAGTTCAATGGGGGAGATTGTTTGCCCTTCTCTTCCACTATACGCAATTAGTACGATGCTTTAATTTTGCACTTCATCATTTTAATTGTTGATGATGTTTCTTCCTTGGAAGTTCTCATAATCAATATTAAGTTTGCGGTTAACATTCCACAAACCATGACAAAATAAGACTAAATACGTTACACGCACCTACTTCAGATCAGATGATCAGCGTTGGTGTCTCGATCCGCAATGCATCTATCATATGATCTGATTCAGAGACGAGCGAGTATAACTTTTCCCATGAGATTTTTCAGTGATAAAGAAGTAGAGTGAAAAACGCGAGAGGATCGTGATTACCATGTAAACGAGAATCAAGTTATACTTCTTAAAACATCTAGATATGCTTAAAGTGTAACCAAAATGACATCCCGATCGTAATTACCATGTAGACAAGAACCAAGTTATACTTCGTACAACATCTAGATATATCCAAATTATGACCCAAATGACGCCACTTGCAGATGGTTTTTATTACCAGCAATCCTCTTCTCTCAGTCTCTGATCATGTTGTATCAACTTTCGCAATTACAAGCTTATTTCTGTTGGTCTTTTGTAATCAAATATGAAATATTTACATGCTAATTTGGAAATATTGAGTCCAATTGAAATTTCTGATTTGATAAATATCTTGTGCAAATTTAGTATTTGTCACTCACTTTTTTGTAAATGAATTGTCTACTATCAAGAAGCTTTATAAATTGACTCGCAAGCCAGGCTGGACAACTAGGACTGGTGGTGACCCGATTTCAGAGTGCTTAACAGACAGGGAGACAGAAAACAAAGGCTTCTTATCAATAAAGTTATCAGTTTTTGACAAGAACATTTTCTCAATTAGGACAGAGTTACTCAATCTGGGAATCACGTACTACAGTACTATTTGTCTTGAGTTTTATAGCATATAGGCTTCTGTTTGTATTATTGCACACTAATTTTCCGGAAAATACAGTAGACTTAGTCTATGTAAATTTTGATTTTCATACACCCTTTTTCTGTCTTTCCGTAAATTTCAGTGATCCAAATACTGGAGGTGATAATGATGACATAGGTGATGATGAACCCATCTGGAGCCAATTCAAATTACCTGATCGTATTTTCCAAATGCAAAAACCAGAAATGGAGGATTTCCCCGGTTACCGCTCAGAACAGTGTGCATTGTGGCGTCATCTTGTTCCAAAACTTCACACATTTTCTGGTAGGTTGGAATTTACTCCGAAACTTCAATCTGATCCGTATTCACAATAATGTCAATGAAATTGGAGAGATTTGTTTCCGTTTTATCATTCTTCTTTTGAGTACGGGTGTCTGTGGTTCTGTAAATATCAATGTTATTGTCCTGTAAATGATCTGTTGTGTTTCATTTACCTCAAGTTATAAGAAAGGGACGGCATAGACAGATAGAAGGCAAGTGTCAAGATTTAATACAGAGACTGAAATTTCTGTTACATATGAAAGTGATCAATTAAAGTTCTTAAAATACATCGTCACGGTTCGCAGATATACTAAATAATATCAAATATGTAACCTTGTTTTCGGTACAAGGTTAAAAATAATACTCCATTAGTGTGCCTTAGTATTCAACCTATATTCATCGTAAATTTCTAAATTTAATGAGGTTCTTATGTACTTTTCATGAATTATGTTTAGGTGATATCAACAGCGTATGGGAAGACTGGCAAGGAGATTATTCCAGATGGCTTAATGAAGACATGATACATTGGCAGAATGAATGGCAGCAGGAAACCTCGACCCCATGTACATGAAGTCAGAATAACAGACTGAGAGACAAATCGCCTTGAAAAGAAAATATGATGTTGAGCTGTCAACTGAAATTATTCTAACGTTGTACTGTTATTTAGACCCTTTAATAAATTGCAAAAATTCGCATTTCAAGATGTTAATCTTAGTTAATACCATTGTTGCATACGGCCATTCGCGATAGCCGCAAAAGATGTCTACAGATTTAAACGTTCTGAAAAATTAGGGATTTCGAAATCTTTACCATCTCAGATATCATATCCATAGATTGGGTTCTGAATTTCGAAAAAAAATGTTTCCTCCTCTAAAATATCTCTTTCTGTTTTCAACCGCACATTCAGCGGTTCGATCTTTCCTCTTGCCAACCCGTTGGTGAAAAGATATGTTGCCGACTTAGACATGTTAGAATTTTACTTAGTCTTAAAAAGTATCTGATCGTATCTGCCTTGCAGTTGTAGAAAAGAGCTTCCTTTTCTCTAACTTTTCTTATATGCTCGTCGGGGTTCAGAATACCCCATACAAACTTTCCGTCATTGTAATTTGTGCAAGTATATTAAGATGGTACCTAATAACAGGAAAACAATTTCATAGTTCTACACATATGTTTCCCTGACAGTACGTCGATTACTATACTCATATAAATGTAGCATACAAAAGGGTTCGGGAAGGAGGAGAAACTGGGAGTGGTGACGGGCCTTGCCCTTCCATTGACTAGATGAGTTTCCACTAATGTTAACTGAATTATAACTTGTGCGTCTTTACTATTTAATCCGGGTTATTCGGTCGCTACAGTGGGTATGGGTTCTTTTACCTGGTAGCGTACCTAAAAGCAAGAGAGCGAGAAAACAACAAGAGTGTACTACAGCATAAGCGTATGAAACGGGGGCCTTGGAGGGGGACGGGGGCTTTAGCACCAGTCACAAATATGGAGGGTGAGGTGTACCATAGTCCCCCACCGCCCCCTGTCACACACACACACACACACTTTTGTCATAGATTTGCTTTTTTCTCGCAAGATTCCCCAAATATTGCCGGTTACAAGCAGAAAATGGCAATGGTAAATCAATTTTCTAGTAAAGGATGTTGCTAATCGGAAAATCGCCCGCAATTTTCGGGAAAGGTCGTTAAATTGTTCCAAAGCCAAATTTCCCCTGAATATTACCAATTCAATGTTAATAATATCTTATTTTTACCTACGAGCCAGGAAGAGAGCATACAGCCGGGAAGGAGAAATCATCTCAGGTGGTATTTAACCCGGGAAATGGGAAAGGGAAATTTCCTTCATTTTCAGATAATTCTCTTTAATTTTTAGGAAAATTAATTTTAATATTTTGGGTATTTCCTTCTTTTTTAGGAATTCTAGAAAATTCCAGGATAATCTTATACTGACGCAATCTTCTAGAATTGGAACATTACAAGATTACAATATTTCTCATAACAATACTGACATCATTGAAGACTACGCCGGGCTACGCCGGGCTACGCCGGGCTACGCCGGGCTACGCCGGGCTACGCCGGGCTACGCCGGGCTACGCCGGGCTACGCCGGGCTACGCCTGTTTCTAATTATAGACACTCAGAATTATCTATATAATCAGCTGTTTTCAAGACATTTATTTGAGGTTTCATAAATTTACAATTATAGTTGGGCTCTTACGTCGAGAATTGATTAATTAGCCGTTAACCCCCTTCTTTGTGGATTATCATTACATCAATCATAGTCATACACATCTTGGCTTTTACTTAAAATTAAATTACTATAGATCTCTCTGTCTTAAACTATCTGCTCATATAAATCACAAAATTGATTTATACAGCTGTTTTAAAGTCTTTCAAGGCCCTCATAACTCCCACAAACTTCAAACTTTCAGAGAATCATCGCAAAAGAGGTCAAAAAGATTCAGGTCAGGATATTTAAACTAGCTGCCGATATAAATCATAAAGTGGAGTTATACAGCTGTTTTAAATTCTTTCAAGGACCTCATAATTCCTACAGACTTAAAACTTTGAGGCAATTCATCGCATCAAGATTCTTACATGATTCCTCGCGAAACTGAATTCTTCACGGAACGGAATCAATATCTTGGAATTCTAACAGAATTATACCCAAATACAATCCGTCGCCCAAAGAGGTCAAAAAGACTCCGGCAGTCAGGAGCATGCCTATTAATGGGAACTTAAATTTTTCTAAATATGGGAACATTTTGCTGTAAGGAAGCCGCCATTTTGTGATATTTCCCATGATCCTTTGCTATCCTAAAGTTAAAGCCTTATGCAATGTTACATATATCAAGTTGAAATACGTCTGGGAAAATATCCTTACTAGGGGAAACTTAAAACTCATGAAAATACCTTCATTAATGTAATGGTTAAAACTTTTCCAATCCCATTTGATTTTTTAGCACGCCGATTTCGAAATATTAGAAATAATAGAGCTAGGCTTTTAGGCGCCGCGAAACAGCCATTTTGAAAATTGAAATGTTTTTCAATATAATGAATTTTAATATTTGAAGTACATAAATTAAAAAGTATGACACTTTATTGTGACATCTGAACAATATGGCTGCATGAGTGTTTTACATGTTCATATTAATAGGCATGCTCCCGGTCTGTCAGGTCAGGTTATTTAAGTAGGTTTAAGATTATTGTAAACATTAATAAGAAGAAAGTTTAAATTTTGAATTATTGAGTTTCAATTTCAAAGCTACCGATCTTTTGGCATTCTTCTGTTGCTATTATATTTTATCTCGGTAACAAAATACCTATTGATACATGGAAATTCAAACAAAAGTAAAATTGCCAATTTTAACAATCGAGATGAAAGGTTGTGTTACTAATGTGGTTTTTAATTTGGTTTAGATAGTGCGTTCTCTAAGCATCCATTGGCCTTTTCCTTTCTTATTTTAAAAACTAGGAGAGGATAAGGTAAACTTGTGTCCATGAGTAGATTTGGGAGTGTGTAAACTGCAACTTTATCTTATGCGGGAACTAATATTTAAAAATAGAAGTGATAAAATCAATATTGACAGTAAGTGCGTTATATAATGACTACATTCAAAACCTGTCTGGATCTGTACAGGGTTTCTTTGAATGTCGTAATGATCACAATTTTTAGAAAATGATTCATAAAACGTAACAATTATCCAACAATTGTCGAGAGTCGATAAGGTTGCATTGTCTTCCTGATTTTTGATATTGTGATACATTTATTTAAAGAAGTTATTTATCATTCTAGAAATATCAAATGAGCAGAAAGATAAGAGATTTATTCCCTTCGCACATCTAACCAATTATAGAAACTAAATTTCAAAGGCTGATAGGTTTAAAAAAATGTCGTGTTGCTTCATTTACTGCAAACACAAAAAAACACTACGAGCCCCTGTTAGTCACCTTGATCACTGTGTTCTATGACTTGATTTTTCAGCTCATAACAATATAAAACTGTAGTTTACAGCTCCATATGTTACTATCAGCTACCAAACCAATAACGTTCCAAAACTAATCAATTTTAAAATTAATGATAAATCATGTAAACTTTATCACTTGACAACGACCTATGACCAATAACTCTTTACACCAAATAACCTTTCCTTCTATATGACAGTATAATATACCCATATATGGTGCACATTCTGTCCAAGATACATTGTACTTTATGCAGTTTTGAATTGCTCACCTGAGCTGAGGGTATATAAACCCGAATACTTGCTTCCTTAAAAATAAGTTCATGGGATAACAACGTGTGTTCATTGAACTGTAACATCCCAACTGCATTGTACTTGTGTGAATGGTACGCATCTAATCTTATCACATGTACTAGTAATGTATATCAATTCATTCTCAGTTCCTACGCCCACCATATAATCCTTCAAGATGTCATCCGTAATGCCAAAAATAGTCCATCAGTAATGCCAATAAACTTGGATGATCTGTCTATGAATCCATTGTGTCCCGATTGCTGTTTCACTCAGGACAATTCCCAATTTGGATCATGGTCGGTCCTGCAGTTTTCGTGACATTAAATTCTTAGTATCTTATCTCCAAATTGTGTGTTATGTGTAGGCTTGTGTCAAGGATGCCCCTAATATTTAAACTTCTAATTCAAGTTAACTAATTTCGATTAATGACTTAACGTTTGATCTCGAGTAGAAAGTCCAAAGAGATAGACTGCTTGAAAGTGCATTACAATTAGTATAGTCCAACTTTAGTGCAGCCAGCAAAATGTCTCAAAAGAGTGTTTTCTGCGTGGTCTTATTTTGTGCAATAAATCTTGCCGCATCGGAGGATATAAGTGTTACTTTAGACGGATTGGGTACTCTTCTCGGCTCTCGGGAAGATTTCATATATCCTTATTATCCGCAACGAAATCAGACTGTTGACGTCTTCAGGGGTGTTCCATACGCAGAACCGCCAACAGGAAATCTCCGCTTGGCAAAGACAGAGTCAAAACAGCCATGGACGGATACTTATAATGCAACCTATTTCCGTACAAAATGTTGGGCTTGGAGGAATGCATCATACGAGTTTACCGCCCAAGGCCAATCAGAGGATTGTTTGTATTTAAATATTTGGTCGCCAAATATTAATGCTGATGGGGTAGGTATTTCTGTGTAAACTTTAATTTAGCGGTTTTGGCTATGATGAAGCATACTGTGCAGCGTACAGTAAGAGTTCATTAGTGCTAATATAAGCAAAAAAGTAAGCCCTTTCAGCAAAACTAGTATCAGAAAACTTCGAAAGGTACCTTTTAGCCTTCTAAATCAGTAAATGTAGAAAGAGGCCGAAAAATACGTGTTGAAAATCAATGGTATTGAAAATAATTCAAATGTTAAACACATGACTGCCTGACACATGATGTATGTGGGGAAAATATTTAAATAAATTTAGTAATACGTGTAAAAAGGCTATAAACACCTTGTCTAAACCTATTTTTTATATATAGCTGCCTTCCCATATAAGGGTTTTGTCAACTCCTTTTATCGGCCTCTTCCCAAACTAATTTCATATGTTTAAAATATTAGCAGGTTATTGGTCTAATTAATAAAAAGTCCAGAAAATTGGACAAAAGTTGATCAAATGGCTTTCCTAACAAAATAATTGTCAAAAAGGCTATAAATGTTGTTGTTTTGAATTCTTAAGCAGCCCAAATTTCCTGTCGATTGAAGTTCTCGATAATTATGTACGAAACTGTAATCTTTGACTGATATCTCACAAATTTCTTGAGGCACTCCTTGGAAATATTTTGAAATCTTAGTTACTTTTAGAAAAGAAATTTTGGGGAGAAAGGTAACCTGATATTAAGCCGAGGTCCATTGAAGTAAATTACGTTGCTTGAAAAAATTGGCTGAAAATTAACCTAAGCTTTTGTAAGTTTGTCTGACATGGATTTTGCATGTTTATTACAATACCCTCAGTATCATAAATAAAATGTTAAAGAGTAAAATTTGTAAAGTGGCGATGTTCATATCTTTCACGTCACATCCGGTTGTAGATCTGTACGCATTGTGTGTTTATACAGAGTGCTAGTCACTTCCGCAGCGGTTATTGATTGGTTGTCGGTATTTGTGTATGACCAATCAGAAACGTTGACTTTTGTTGTATGTTGAAGAGGATATATGTTCTGTAAACTATAGAAATCTTTGACTATTGAAGGTTTATTCTTGTAAGTATTCTTTTCGCGCCTCTTACATTTGCTATACGAAGATTACCGTACTTGTTTATTTTAGCATAACGTTTCCTTTAAGTTGCAAGATGTCAATGTTTATTCGGGCCTCGCACCAGTGACCTATGGGTTATTGTGGTCGTCCAGTGAAATTTTCTTTAAAAACTGCAATAATTTAAACTTTTTTTGGAAAAGTTGGAAGTAATTTGTTCGCCTGGTTACGGTGAATACTCATGTAGAAAATTACATTCTTCTTTTTCAGGATACAAAATATCCTGTAATGCTATGGATCCATGGAGGTTCTTTCCAGTGGGGATCAGGAACTACTATCGTGTACATGGGTGACGCCCTTGCTAGTTACAATGATGTCATTGTGGTAACAATTAACTATCGCCTGAACGGTTTTGGATTCATGTCAACAGGTAAAAACTTCCCCAAAAGCTGGCGGCACAATACACAGACATTTTTCTGTATGTTTTCGTCAATGAACAGTTTCCTATGTATTGTCCAATTTTCTGTGGACTCAAGATTTATTTTTTTGGTGTCAGATAAAGTTTCTAGCTAAAGTAATTTAATAGCATGTTGACTGCCGGAAACAAGTATTTGTGGCAATTTCTGACTCTCCTGTGTAAGGATAACCCTACATTTGAGCGGAAGTATCTCCCACAATGCGTATATTTGAAGTTTGAATTAGTATGAGCAGCAGTACAGTTTATTGTACATTTCAATCTGAAAAATCATATTTCCGGTAAGGTTATGCAGTCCTGTGTTCCACCAAATTGTTTGTATTAATAGCTTCAAGTTCAAGTTAATGAAATTTGTATGGCGCATTATCTAAAAAATACGTATTCTCTTTTTTGGCTGTTTATCGTCACCGATGTTGACTGTTGGGGGGAACACTTCTGTGTGAGAACCAAGTGTGCATTTGAGGTTAGAATTAGTCACAGCAGCAGTATTGTGCCGCATTTTATGTTGCCTGACATATCTCTCGTTTCTATTGAGTTCCACGAGCTTGATTGTATTTCCTACTGCAGTTCTTCAATTAACCCTCCAACAACTCCAGCGAACTCCTTCCCATGGTCCGCAGAAATATTCACTTATCAGGCTACATTTCAAGTTGTCTTTGTAACGATGGTCTTGTCCTTCGTGCTGTCTTTTACCCACAGTAGTTCTCCGTGAAACACACTCTCTGGCAGCCGATGGTCTGACATTCTAGAAACATGTCCCACCCACCTTAATTGAGAAGCTGCAAGTAACGACCCACACTTGGCATTCCTGTTCTCTGTAGGACCTGTACATTGGGTACTCTGTTCTGCCACTTGATGTTCATGATTTGACGGAGGTGGTTCATTTGAATACTGATGAGTTTCGTGATGTGGCGACTGCACAGTGTCATAGTTTCTGTAGCATACAGTAAGGGTGTCAAAACTACTGCTCTGTATATTTTCATCTTTGTTGCTTGTTTGATTTGATTTCTTGACCATAGACGTTTCGTGAGTGCATCAAAAGTGTTGTAACAGCTTGTATGCGCCTTGATACTTTAACAACTGGAGTGTTGTTGTTTGATACAGTGCTTCCAAGGTAAGTAAAGTTGTTGATTTATCGTAAGTATTCTCCATTGACAATGATCTCTGTATTTTGCAATCTATTGCCAGGTTTTGTTCGATACAGCAACTCTGTTTTTGTGGTGTTAATCATCAGTCAAACGGATGATGCAGCTGCTGAGAATCTTTCAACAATTTTGTGCACATTTGATTAGTTGTTTGCAATCAAAGCTGAATCATCTGCAAATAGCAGGTCGCGGATACATATTTCTCATACTTTTGCGTTTGCACGTAATCTTGCTAGGTTGAATAGCCTGCCGTTGGATCTCGGTCTGATATAAACTCCATTTGATATGCCATCGCTCATAGTTTGCACGACTGCGTCTATAAGTAAAGTGTGAGAAGACGCATCCTTGTTTCACACCATGACAGGTGTTGTATGACTCAGTTATATTTCTAGCTAGTACCACTTTGCCGGGCATATCATTGTGAAACCCCTTGACCATATTGACGATGTTGATGAAATGTTGTAGGCAGCCACATTTCCTGAGCACATTCTACAGAGTTGCTCTGTCCACCGTATCAAAAGCCTTTGAGAAATCGACAAACACCACAAAGAGCTCTTGTTTTTGTTCAATGTGTTTTTTTCCTGTAGCTGTCTTAAGGTAAACACCGTATCAGCTGTTGATCTTTTCGCTAGAAATCTGACTTTCTGGTTTAGGAGAATTTTAGCAAAGGTCTTTCCATCAATCGACAGCAGAGAAATTCCGCCATGATTTCCACACACAAAAATGTCTCCTTTTGTTTTCAGTCTGGTAGCTGAAGGGATTAAACTGGAAAAACATGATAGTGAAGCGATTTTGATATCACTGGAAACAAAATTATTTGTGAAATAACATATCCAAAATCCGCATAAATCCGTTTGTGGGGAAAATCATAGAGGGATTTCAAGGTCATTCAAATTTTACAGTTGAAATACCTACAAAAAGCATAATTCATTGCTATATATATATATATATTTATATATATATATATATATATATATATATATATATATATATATATATATATATATATATATATATATATATATATATATATATATATATATATATTATATATATATACATAATTATATATATATATATATATATTATATATATATATATATATATATATATATATATATATATATATATATACATAGATATATATATATATATATATATATATATATATATATATATATATATATATATATATATATATATATATATATATATATATATATAGATATATATATATAGATATATACATATATATACATATATATATATATATATATATATATATACATATATATATATTTTATGTATATGTGTATATATATATATATATATATACATATATATACATATATATATATATATATACATATATATACATATATATATATATATATATATATATATATATATATATATATATATATATATATATATATATATATATATATATATATATATATATATATATATATATATATATATATATATATATATATATATATATATATATATATATATATAAAAATGAAGTAGTAATATTACATCAAGACCAAGTAATCTTATCAAGGTCCGTTGCTGGACCTTGGCGTACAGTATGAGTCTGAATGAAATCAGTCATGGCCAGCTGGGGATTGGTGCATTGCCATGAATTTTTATCACCATTGTGTGTCATTCAAACAGTGGCACAAGATCTGTGAATCCTGGGAATTAGGTGTTTGGGCCATTACGCAGTGTTATTGTTGTGGTACACAAATTATAAAGTTTTGCTTAGACCCTGAGGATTTGCATACCATTACTTTTTTGTTACAGCATGATTTTGATTATTTGATATTCCACTGGCATATGGTGGCAAGCAAGAAAATGCATTTAAAATTCGGGTGTGACTCGCCATAGGGCCAAAGGGTGGCAATTATTTAGCTTATACATTATAATATACCTATATATTTACTATACCACTTTGCAATGGTTTTTGTTTTTTTGGAGGGGGGGTAGGGGGTGGGGGAGAGGGGTGGACTACGGTCCTGCTTGTAAGTTATCCATGCCCAGTGTTTGTTGTTCAAAACGGTGGCATAGGGTTATTGGGGTCTGAGGAGTATTAGGCATTTCCCATTGTTATTGCTCCGGTACACAAAAGCTGTAAAAAGTTATTACTATACAGTAATATACAAATCAGGATAAAGGTAAAAAGCCCCACCCTCGCGGTTGGCTCCCCACCACTGTAGCAATTGCATTCATGATATTCAATGGTATATAAAACAATTGTAGTAGCCCCCTCCCCCACATACAAACAAATCACATTTATTGTACAAATGCAGGCATAATGCAATGTGGCATAAGGCACAACACAATGTGGCATAAGGCATAACACAATTAGGTATCATGAAGCAAAAGATGTTGGTAAGAGAAAGTTGCCATGCACGTCCTATCTTAAATAATGATAGCCTTAAGAAAAAGGTCAAGTTGGTTAAAACATTAATATGAGGTAAACTGATTTTATATACAAAGACATCATTTCTTAACAATTCAGGAAAACTATTAATTGGCCTCTGTTTCTTTTTAACAAAGACGCTTATACTTTTAAGGGAAGGTTCGGGAGGGGGTTTGGTTGGTAATAATCTCTTTTCACCGATCATGTTAATACTGCTGTAAAGCTCACAAAAGGGGAGAATACATCATTTATATTTTACATATTTCCTCAACAATTAATATTATTTGTTTTATTTATAACAATTTTGAGCTTCGCTCCTAATTCCCCTACTCCCATTCCACTACCCATACTCTAGTTTGTTTAATTATTGATTTTCCCAAGATCTTACAGTGAATCTTCTCTCTTCATTCATATTCATGTGCTAAATCCAGCAATATAAAATTTCGGTCTACGCAAAAGTGCACATAAATTTCAAAGATAAAAAATTTGCCCAATACAGATTTTTGCGGATATGTTATTCTACAAAAACTTTCGCTTCCAGTTTTACCAAAATCGCTTCACTACCAGTTTTCCGGGTTGAGCGCATTTTGTGCCTCCAACTCTCGAACTATTTGTAAATTGTATATATCAATGCATCCTTGAAAGCTAGAGGAGGTTGCTGTTTTGCCCAGCATAGATTATGTTATTATTACACAGATTGAAAAGTTCAAGCCTAATCAGGCAATTGTCATCGAAGTTTCAGACCTCTTGAGAATACTTCAGGTGGTAAACCATTCTAATGCGCCCATGAAAATCATGCGAGTATATATGAAAACAAATGTAAATAAGAACAATAGATTTACTAAGAAGATGTAGTTGATGACGTAGAAAACTTGATATCTAATCATTTCTTATTATGCCTTATGAATGTCTTATTCATAAATGTAATAGCTAAATTAATCATCACGCTAAAATCTTTTATATACTAAATAAAGCTTTCGAAAATCCAACGATACTACAAACAAACACGCACATGAATCTTAACAGAAAATATCGTCTAAAGATACTTGCTTGCACGTCACTAGTAAATCTAATACGTTCTAGTGACGCCACTTCCGCGGAGGCTATTGATAGGCTACTAATATTTGTGTAAATACTTCGACCAATTAGAAATGTTACATTCTAAAACTTTAAGTAAAATTAGCACAGAAGTAGTTTTTCAACATAATTGTGACTCTTTTGGTTTTAAATTTGTCTCTGTTTTAAGCTGATAGAGAAATTCCTGGCAATTTTGCTCTATGGGACCAATCCGAAGCCATTCGATGGACCAAAACTCACATATCAAGTAAGTACATTCAAAATATTAACATGGCCTTTCTTTTCATATAAAAATCAGTGTCGTTTATTTATTTAAGTATATCATACTGATAAAAACAGAAGGTAAATCATTATATTTCATCATGGACTCGTTGTAGGATTATTTAATCTCTCAGCTTGAAGTGGCTTTGACAATCAAGTGTTGAACTTAAATACAGAAAATCAAGCTTGGAATTGCGGAGACATGCGAACCAGATCATTTATCATGTTAACCTGTCATCAGCGTCTTTCAGAATAAAATAATATTTCCTTTTCAATCCTATTCTCGGAAAGCTATTATAATATATTGCTTGTTGAATATCCGCAACTACAATTATATACCTTTCGCACTGGCAAATTTCGAATGATTTTCGAGTAGAAAAACATACTTCACTGAAAAGTATGTTTCTTGTGATTTTAGTTAATGATAATAATCCTGTGTCGGACACTACTGATCTTTAATTATAAATGAGTATTCCCAATCATTATACGGTTGCTTCTTATTAGCTGATATCAATTTATCGCAGAATTTGGAGGAGACCCTGAACGAATCACTTTGTTTGGACAGAGCGCTGGAGCAGCAAGTGTCGGTTATCATCTGATGTCACCAAGCAGCATGGACAACATTAACAACGGTATAATGATGGTAAGTCTTTCAGTTAGACCAGGGATTTGACAAGGTTTTACACATTAGAATACCACGAATAAGTAGTAAATGACAGAGGACCACGCACTGTGGTTCCCTTCTTCAGTTCTTATTTAACGAAATGGATAGTTATAAATCGAATGCAATCAATTTGTTTTTAAATATTGACCAAACAAGTTCTTAAGCCCCTAAGGTGGAGTAATAAATAAAGGTTTCGTCGAGAAATTTCTATGATGCATGTATTCAAAACACTAATGTCACTCAGAAAACTTCTTATTTGATTGTTTTTCAGGCTTTTTATAGAGATCATGTGTATATTATATTGTAGAACAAAGAATCTGTTAAACCATCTCTTAAAGATGCACCCTTAGATCATTATTTTGGTTATCAATTTTGTTAAACTCTACACAAACAGAAAGATTTTGGTCAAAGAATCAAGCCTTAATTATGATTCCTCGAAATTGATATGGATAACTTATTTTAAACAAGTATTCAGGACACATGTTAAATTATGGGTTATCAGGTTATGTTGCATATTGACAGCTGGCACAGATTGCAAGTAAAATCCTTGATTTTAAAGATAGGTATGATCCATCTCTCCTTGAAATATTTTGGGTGTCTCCCAGGCAGTGAAGAAGGGTATTTGGGTCTAGCTAATTGAACAACTGTCACATTCTGCGAAAAACTTATATAGTAACTGAAGTTAAAAGCAGCTCAGAGGTATTCATGTGATTCTGTATTTTTTTACAAATCCAGTAATTTATCAATCACGTGTTGATTAAGGGTATTACCAGAAAGTGTTATAAAGTCACTGACAGGTTTTAAACTATTGTGGTAAATGGTTAAACAATATCTTAATTTAAGGATGGAAGAATGAAGAGGGATCAACTGATAATATCACAAACATTTATGAGATATGAAAATCAGTATCGGGCCAAACTGCCGAAGAGCTGGGAATTTCCTTTTGGTTTGACATTAAAAGACAGGACGCATCATTGGCAAAGTAAAAGAGTTAAGAATGTATTTACTATGTCAGTGCCTTGCCGATTAAATTTTACCAATAAAACTTGTTGATGTACACGCCAGCCAGGCAATTAGGATCAAACTTAAGCTTTTCAATGACTGGGAATCCAGCATCGATTATAGCAATTTATCTCAATTCATGTTCAAGAAGTAATCTCTTAATTTTCTTGGCCCTAGTTTTATGCATACACTTTTGATTTTTGTTCTCTTTCGACAGTTATAGTAGAAGAATGATTACTTTTCTTGTTATCTTGCAGAGTGGTGGTACAGGCCTTAGTACTAATTTTGATGGAGCAAAAAATAACGCCTTTAATCTTGGTAGCAGGGTAGGCTGTGACGTCATATATAGCTATCAGTTACTTGACTGTCTACGAACGGTTCCTGAATTAGAACTAGCATATGAAATGGTGCAGGTAAGATTAACCTATTTGATTTTCCTCCTGGGTTACAAAATTCAGGAGAGATTTCCGATTGAATAGTATAGAAAAACCATGAAGGTAACAAAATTTACTTCTGAAAATACATCAAAATAATAACCTCTTTATATTTTCAGAGTAGTTTCGGTCCAATTCTCGACTATGACTTCTTCCCAGACACAACTGATAAGCTGATGGAGCGAAGGGAATTCAAACAGAGCCCGTTAATGATAGGAACGACTAAAGATGATGGCTCTCTTATCGCCATGTTTCTATTTGTTGACCAAGGATTTACGGATGATCCTCAATGCAACAGAGATCGTTTTCGCCGAAACGTTGAAAGGTTTGCTGGCGGTAACGATCTGATTGCCGATGCAATCGAGCAAACGTACATCGACTGGACCCATGCAGACGAAGAAGATGCGAATTACTTCTATGAATTCATAGCCATGGCAACAGACTCGTCAATATGTGGTCAATCAAATATTGCGAGAACTTGGTACGAGGCTGATCTGCCTGTCTACCGATATGTATTTAGTTACGAACCCATCAACACAATTTATCCTGAAACTCCCAACTGGAAACCGCTGCCTTCTTGGAAGGGCGTTGCACACGGAGATGATATGCAGTTTGTATTTGGCAATCCATTCCAGTTTTATGAAGAAAATGGTATATACGACGACGACGAAGTCTCCTTAAGCTTAGACATGATGAGATATTACTCCAACTTCGCTAAGACTGGGTATTGTGCATTTAAAACTTTAACACTTCATCATTTTGTATAATTATCGTGTTTTCCTATGAATTTATACAGCATTAATGAACTAAACATACCATATCCAAATTTTCTTATAAATGGGAAGTTTCATATCAATTAGAAATTTTTATTTACTTTATTAAAGAAAGTATCTTTAAAAACACATAGAAATTGACAAACAAAAGCAACCCTTTATCTCGATAATTATATCAACACGCGTGGAGAGGGAGGAGGTATCGTAGCTGTTAAATGATGACAGGGAAGAGTTTATTGAGTATTAGATATTTCATTTACCAGTTTACTATTTAGCATGATAAGCATTTTGTTAGATACCACAGGGCTCGATTAGTGAATCATATACTTAGATGTAAGAATGCTTGAAAATGTTATCATTTGTTATTCTTTGTCCAAATTAGACATCTGATCGTGTGATAAGTGCAATGGTTTAAGGTGTGTGGTTTCATGATATTTGTAAAAGAACAGAAGATTAAGATACAATCCATTTTCATTCCGATTATCTATATATTTCAGCAATCCAAATACCGGAGGTGATAATGATGACAAAACTGACTTAGAACCAATTTGGAGGAAATTTGAATTGCCTGACCGTATTTTCCAAGTTCAAAAGCCAGAAATGGAGGATTTTCCCGGTTACCGCTCAGAACAGTGCGCACTGTGGCGTCGTCTTGTTCCAAAGCTTCACACATTTTCTGGTAGGTTAGAATTGGAATTAGTTGGAATGTAAACCTTGGTTTGTGCGGACAGATGACTTATTTGTAAAGTGTTTTGTGAAGGCTTTGAGTTCGAAAGGGCTTTATAGGTACCTCGCAGGAATAGAACGCTTCATAACCATTTACACGAGAATATATTTTCATGTATGGATTCTAATGAAAGTTTGACACAATAACCATCGCTCTCATTCTTAATACGGCAAGCTAATTATCACTTAATTTAAAGGATTAACTACTAGCTTCAGTCTTTGTTCTGCAATTAAAAACCATTAATGATAAACAACAATTATAATTTATACAGTACTCAGGGGTAACATCTATTGAAAGTCCACTTCTGAAATCGTTGCGTTGATACTACTTCTAGTGTATAAAGATCCAATCAAAATTCATATAATCCCTATTTTTTTCTAAAGAAAGATAAACTTTTCCCAAATCCCTGGCCTATTTGTGGAGAATCGTTCCATATTAAGAAATACCGTAGCTACTTTTCATTCCCAATATAAAAATATATGTCAAATTTTCTACAAACGTTTGACTTTTGTCTGTTTGTATACACAATCCAAGTTTTTATAAAAATAGGACGCATGGTGCATTATGAAAATGAAGCTATAGACAGGTATAGATTTTAAACTTAATTGGAAGTGCATTAAATTCTGCAGAACAGTCTGTAGATGGTCACAATAACACTTTATGATATGACAAATCAAAGTTTGTAAAAACGTTGAGCCTGTGCAAACGTGATGATGTATGAACAGGAATACAGCTGAAATTCTTTAATGTAATTCTTTATATTTCTTTTCCAAAACGTCAAAGTTCACTCAAATTGCGTTCTACTGTTAAATTTGGGTCAAGGTTATAGCAATATGCAATTTCCATGCTCAATGTGCCCAACTTCTCACATCCAAAATATTTGGGGGAAGGAACCAAAACATTAAGATAACATAAGCATTTTTTATCTCTGAGGTCACAATATTTTGTGCAATTTATGCTAATATACCTAAGTTTTAAAATGCTGTAAAATTTTCCAATTGTAACCGATTTTGAAAGACGTTTTTGTTCTTTGCATGGTCTGTAGTATATCTCATATCATAACAATAACTGCGGCCCCCGTTACATTCAAAATCTTTAATTTGAAGGTTCCGAGTTACCGTGAAATTAAGATTTCTCCCGGTTTGTTGGTATACACCAGAAAGGTAATGTGCTTTACGCAAACCCACTTCTTAATTTAATCCCTCTTAAGGGGTTTCACTTAAACTTATTAACGAATGTTACGCAATTACCCAACATATGAGAGTGGTAACGTGAAATATTTTTGAAGATTAATGGTGTAAAAGAAATATCGCCTAATGAAAAGGTTTTAAACACGCTTTCATTTCATAAACTAAAAAAATTGTTCAATCTGAATTATAGTAATTTTATAAACATTTACAATGTTTAAGAATGATACGCAATTACTCAACATATGACAGTGGTGACATAAACTTGTTGAAAGTTAAGAGTGTTTTCCTTAAAAGAAATATCACCAAATATAAAGATCTCAAACAAGCTTTTATTTCATAAAATAAGAAATTGTTCAATCTGGATACGTGCAATTTTATTAGCATTTACAATGTTTAAGAATACAAATTGGTATTTCTGTCTTAAGGTTCGTTTACCACTCTCCCTTATTTTTAGATGATATAAACAGTGTCTATGCAGACTGGCAAGGAGACTATTCCGGATGGATCAATGAAGACATGCCAAACTGGCAGAATGAATGGACTGAGTATCAGAAACCTCGACTCTATGTACATGAATTTGAATGAAATACAGAAATCGAAAGAAGAGCCTTAATTTTACAATGTAAACTTAATTTATTAAAACAGCCAAAACGCTGTTTAATAACACGAACATAACATCTTTGCATTTATAAGTTCAATCTCTAATATCTCGTTTGCTTCAATAATTTATCAAAAACAAAATTGTATCACCACCGGCGAATTGTATATGTTTACAGAGTACACAGAAATTAAATTTAATACCTTAAAGATTTGAAAGTTCACGTGAATAAATTCCATATCTTTAAGCTTTCTTAGCCATTCTTGGAAAAAAGTTATAAGAATCTGAAATATGTGGTAGTAATTGCAAACGAGTTACAGATAAGTTGCTAAAAATTAATTATTTGTATAAAATCCTGGCGTTGTAATCAAACAAGGTATTGTCAGAAATCCGGAAAATAGCTTTTATCTCTCTTGAAATGTAGCTTTGAAGCAAAGGAAACCAATTTTGTAGTATCGTAAAATCTCTTTCATTATGACTGGTCACCGGTTATGTTTTTCTTAAACTTATGTCAAGAAGAGCTGCGGCAAGTGATAAAATGATTCTAAACCTTTCTGCATCTGTGAGAAGAGTTTCTCTCAAAAGCTATAATAAATTATGCTTTTAAACTTAAACTTTATCCAAATATTGTCGAAAGCGGAAAGGTGGATAGGTTGCATCGTCGCTGAGAATATTAATACTGTAGTGTATTATTCGTACATATATTTACAGATTCTCTTCTGGCAGAAGGCACCTTGTTCCTTTTGCACCAGTTCTTCACCTAAAGCGTATAATTCTGCCACATGAAGTTGTCTGGATGTTTTCAAAATAACTATTTTATCGCCTGATAATTCCCAAATATATCTAGCCCGAATACTTGGTGGTTCATTAACGTTACATGGTAGATTGTTCCATATATCCACAACTCCAAAGAAAATTGTTATTTCTAATGATTAACCTAGGTCTTCTCTTGATTTGTTTGACTGTGACCACAATTGAGAGAGTCTTGCACTAGAGGTAGCAAATGAGAAACTTCCTCATCATACCTGCCAGATAATATGTTATAAACCTCAATCATATCCTTATAGTAGCTAGGAGTAGGTATAACCAATTTTCTTCAGCTCCCTTCATAAGATAGATCTTTAATCCAGGGATTTGCTTGTTTTGCTCTCCGTTGTACATTTTAATCATATCAATGTGGGTTTTTTTTTTAAATGGGGTCCATACCTGGTTGGCATGATCATAATTATTTCAAGGAAAGAATATCAACTTGAAAAAACTGCAATAAAACTCAGCAAGTCAGCTTGTTCTTTAATGAAATTTGTACTGCTTCATTGGATACGAAGATACTAGGATGCCATACTTATATCAACAGCTGTTTCACTTTTGATATCTCACATATATCATCAATAATGACGTAAAATAAATTACGGAAATTGTATCGGCGATTGTTTTCTGTATATGCCTTCTTTTACTGGTTCATGGATTGAGTGGACTGAAGCAAGTAGAGTAAAATATCTTGCTGAATGACACAATGCAGTGCCCACGACGGGATTCGAACACGGTATCTTTCGAATACAAACATTACTTCTTAACCACTGAACCACTGTACTTCTACAATCACAATTCCGTAACACTAATATAAAACAACTGATTACAAATATATCTTTTAACCACCGGTCAAGTAACTGTCATCATTTTACATTATAGCAATACTTTTATCAATACGACGTGTTTAATGACCCCAGATAGCACACTTATTCTCATTTTAAACCACAGGAATACTTCAAATCTTTTGCAAATACAACGTCTTTAATGACCATGTCTTTGACCATTAACACCATAATAATGCGGTATTTGATTACAAATTTGTTATATTACTGCAATGCACGCAAACCTAAATTTCAAAATGTAAAACTTAAATTCATTTAAAAATCACCTGCAACAGAATAAAGTTTTACATTTCACATCAGAACGATAAGACAATTTTCAGTGAATTATAGGTATCCACTAACCCCACCTGTCATATGGGGTGTGAAAACAAAGATTTCCAATAACGGTACATCGTCAATCACACGAGCGACCGTCCTTGATCTTTTGTAATTTCCCACTCCACGAGGTTGTCATTTAATTGTTTTTGGTCCAGCATATCTCTAAATTGTTTTTTAGCTCAACATCCCTTTAAGAGATTTTGAGCTAAAGCAATTGCTCTCGCAAATCCAGATTTTTGTGTATATTTTTTGTAGCATTTATCATATCCTAAGCGTCTGTTCAACATTTTGCTGTGTTGTCAGGTTGTCATGTTTGCATTACATAGATTGATCTGTGGATACAACAACACTTTGTATTGGTTCGTAAATTTAATGAATTTTGCATTCCAAATCTCACCAAACTATACTAAAAAAATCGGTTTTTTGCTCGGCTCGATCCAAATGAATTTAGCATATATAGTAGCATTGACTCGGAATCTACTGTCTACCGCCGAATAATTTCAGAATGATAAAGAACTATGCTTTCATTGCTTTGAGCCTTAAGATACAGTCCGGCACATATGCCAATTGGGCTATAATAGCCTGTTTGGGATTTGTTCCAGAGTATATTCAAATTGGGGTATAGCTCTTGTAGTTGATAGCTCATTTGGGCTATAAACCGTTCAAAAATGGCTGTTGCCAAATTTTTCAAAATATTGAATATTTTCCCTTAATTTCAAGTTCCCTTCAATATTACCAATTTATTGTTAATAATTTATCATTTTTTCTTCCCAAACGAGAAGAACGCATACAACCGAAAAAGAAAAATCTTCTCGGGTGTCAGTTTATCCCGGGAAAGGGGAAATTTCCTTCACTTTCGAACAATTCTCTTTGATTTTCGGAAAACTTTCTTTCAATTTTGGGGAATTTTTTTCTTCAATATTTTGGAAATTTCCTTCAATTTTGGGAATTTTTGTCATTTTCCTGCGAATTTTCATCAAATTTCAGGAATTCTTCCATACATTCCAATAATTTCAACAAGTTTGACCAATTTGATGTAAATAATTTTTCAATCTTAACTCCCAAACTTGAAAAAATCATGCATCCGGCAAAGAGAAATCGCAGGTGACAGTCTCTCGATTTTCCCGGGAAAAGTTTTCTGGATTTGTTTGATACAATTTTTGGAAAATTTCTTAGGAAATGTTGACAAAATCTTCAAAAATTTCTTTCAGTTTTATCTAATTATTTTCAATTTTTCCTCCAAAACGGGAAAAAAGCATGCGGGAAGGTACATTCTCAATTGTTTTCAAATTCTAAGAAGGGGGAGGTGGGGTGGATAGGGGTAGATGGGGGGGGGGCGGTTGTCCTTCCCACGCCTATGTATTATAAATACAATCTTACATATTTGGAAGAGTTGTTTCATTCGCAACAATTGAAGTTGTTACTTGTTGCTATGTTATTACCTGACATTTGTACTAAAGGATAAGCTTAGTAATTATCAGTTGAGAAAGATTTTAAATGTTCGTCATAGTACTCCAATAAATTTCAAAATGTTTAAAAGTTGTGAACATATACTTAATTGATGATATATGACTGGGCGGACAAATCAGAAAATTGACTTTGAGAAAGTATATTACTACTTGAATTTTGTTGGGATACGGCAAAGTTTAAATACGTCAGAACTCTCTGCTGCCCTTCAAAGAATTATGAAGAAAGTACCAAAATCGGTCAGTAATACACATTACATTAGGAATACAAATTAGAAGCGATATTCCACAAGACATTGGACGGACTTTCCAATATATAGCGTCTATTATTGCGCAAGGAACATTTCATTCAAAAATTGGTGGCGCAGTTTGAGAAAATCCAGGATGATCTCATACTGACGCAATCTTTTAGAATTGGAACATTACAAGATTTACTATACTTCTAACAATAACATTTATGACATCATTGAAGACTACGCCTGGCCACGCTTGTTTCTGAAAATAGAGCTTGAGAATTTTCTATATAAGCAGCTGTTTTCAAGACATTTAATCGAGGTTTCATAAATTTACAATTATATTTGTGCTTTGACGACGAGAATATATTAGCTTATCGTTAACTGCGTTCTTTGTGGATTATCATTACACCAATCATAGTCATATATAAAGTGACTTTTGCTTGAGAATTGAATTATATAAGATCTCTCTGCCTTAAACTATCTGCCGATATAAGTCGTAAAGTGGATTTATACAGCTGTTGTAAAGTCTTTCAAGGACCTCATAACTCCTGCGGACTTAAAACTTTAAGACAAATTATCGCATCAAGCTTCTGACAGGATTCCTCGCGGAACTGGATTTTTCGTGGAACTGGATCACTTTCTTGGAATACGAAGAGGATTATACTTAAATACCAACCGTCCCCCAAAGAGGTCAAAAAGACGCAGGTCAGGCTATTTAAGTAGGTTTAAGATTATTGTAAACATTTATAGGAAGAAGTTCGGGATTTTGAAAATATTCAGTTTTAATTTCAGACATTCACCTGGAACACTGTGTTTTGATTTTTAGATGTAGTTTGCTGCGTCATATGTTACAATCAGCTACTAATCCAATAGTGTTCCAAGACTTATCTATCAATAAAGATTAATGATAAATCATGTAAACTTTGTCACTTTAGAACGACCTATGACCAATAACGTTTCACACCAAATAACCTTTAACAGCATTAATTCAAGCCAGGCTGGCCAGCATGGGCCTTATGCGGGTAATACTCGGTTGAAGCGAGCTGAACTGGACAGGGTTTGCCTAATCGGGGCACACGTGGGCGCGTGTGGGTTAAGCTTAGGCAAGCAGGGATGGTCAGAGCATGGTTTACATACGGACTACCCACTTGGGCTCATATGGATTACACAGGGGCAACTACAAAGTTTATTGCGCTGAGCACGGTTTGCATGGGTCACATGCGGGTTACCAGGCTACTTGGGACCTATATGTCGGGTACACAAGGTCGACCACGAGATGTACTGTAAGGGCTGCATAGAGGCTGCCCACATGTGGCTCATAATGGTTACATGCGGGTCACATTTATTTACATAAGTAAATTAATATAAAGAATTAAAAAAACTAATTTCAAGACTAACAAACGCATTAAATTTTATGTCATGCAATTCAGCATGCAGATATCTGGATATAGAGGCTTCGTACTATTGCGTGGGTCTGTATTGACTACACGTACTTTTGTAGGCATCTACCCAAAATATCAATCACGTGATGGTCGGACCCACAATGAATGCTTATACATAGCCAGAGATCAATAAGTGCATTAATATTTCTATTTTGCAAAATTACATTATCAGTCTGATGTGCTTTTATTTATTCATGTTGTTTTATTACTTAGATATTTTGTTTCATACATTTATGTTAAATTTTCGGGGAAATTGCAAACTTCTAATTAAACTAAAAAAGTACATGTGTAGGCTAAACTTTCAAAAAGTTAGTCATTCATTAATTTTAAAGCTGGTTCACCATTGTCACATATTGATGGACATTGCTTTTTATACCAACTTTTGTTGATGAAAGATTGCAGGAAAACTGACTGGTTAACCATTTGAAAAAATTCCATTGGTTTCATAGCTATTCCATGTGGGCCCCATAGACCTAATGTTTCCGAAAGAGGTCCAACCGGATAGCTCACCTGGCAGTGGTGTACTTAGACTTTTTAGCAGGGGCCAAGTCATAAAAAAAAATCCGAATCCAATCTCCCCTCCACTCCCTGTTACCAGAAAGTTTCTGGAAAATGTCGGTAATTTGGAGAACAAACTTTGAACATTCGAGAAAAAAGTCAGATATTTTGAGGAAAAACTTTGGAAAATTTGGGAAAATGTTGGTTATTTTGATGAAAAACTTTTTTCAGGAAATACTTATTCGGAAATTTACTTCGGATATTTGAGAAACATTTTCGGAATTTTTTTGGGAAAACTTCGGAAATTGTAAAGAAAATTTGCTAACTCTAAATAGATAACTGATATACAACTGAACTCGTTTTCACCAGGGTTACCAAAACAATCCAATATAACGAAATTATATTTTGCAAATGTTCCGAATTTTTTTTTATTTCTGGCCGGGGCAATTGATCCCTCCCTTCCCTTTTAGCTACGCCATATGGGTTCCGGAAGGGCCCCTACCAGCTAGCCTACCCGTTTTCCAGTTGGGCAACCTGGCCAAAACTGACTGGGCGCCACATGGTCGGCCCATGACGGCACCAAACAGTAGCCCACTTCGAGCCCACGCTGTGCCTAATTTTGCATGCTGGCAGGAATACCCATATATGGTGCACATTCTGTCTAAGATAGATATATTGTCCTTTAAATTTATTTGATAGGTCACTTGAGCTGAGGGTATTTAAACCCAAATAGTTGCCATGGGTTTAACGACGTGTGTTCATTGACCTGTAATATCCCGATCGCATTGTACTTGTGTGAATGGTTCGCATCCAGTCTTATCATTTGTACTATTAATGTATAAAGATTCATTTTCAGCTCCTACGCGCACCATATGTTCCTTCCGGATGTCATCCCTATGCCATAAATAGTTTATCTGTAATGCCAATAAGCTTTGATACATCTGTCTATAGGCCCATTGTGTCCCGACTGCTAGAACAAAGCTTTGCTTCACTGGGGACAATTCTCAATTGGAATCATGGTTGGTCTTGCAGTTCAGGAGCAGCCCGAAAAACTGGGTACTTTAAAATACCTAAAAAATTAAGCACTTTTATGTATTACGTCATCGCATGAGCCTACATATTTGACTAGCCCACACTAAACATATGGGGTTTCTTATTTTCCGCTCTGGATTGTTCACAATTTCATTATATATCCTGAAATTTGGGAGACGGATAGTAAATAGATATTAAAAACTTTTTGCCGCTGCTCTTTGAAATTCATTGTCGCCTTTCCGAGAAAATGAATAAAACAGACTGTCTATAATCTGTTCTATTGATTTTTTCAGAAAGGCAACCGTGAATTAAAAAAAAAACTGCGGCAAAATGTTTTGAGTATCTATTTACTATCAGTCCCAAAAATTTCAGGATATCTAATAAAATTTTGGACAATCCGGAGCGGAAAATGAGAAACCTCATATGTTTAGTGTGGGCTAGTCAAATGTTTAGGCTCATGCGATGACGTAATACATAAAAGTATCCAATTTTTTAGGTATTTTAAAGTAATGAGCTTTTCGGGTTGCTCCCGAACTGTCTTGCGGTTTTGGTGACATCAAATTCTTAGTTTCTTACCTTCAAAGTGTATGTCAAGTGTAGGTCTGTGTCAATGACGCCCTTAATATTTAGACTTCTGATTAAGTTAACTAATTTCGATAAATGACATAACTTATGATCTCGAGTAGAAATCCAAAGAGCTGAAATTGCATTACAATTAGCATTGTTTTACTTTGATTGCAGCCAGCAAAATGTCTCCAACGAGTGTTTTCCTCGTGGTCTTATTTTGTGCACTAAATCTTGCCGCATCGGAGGATATCACTGTTACTTTAAACGGTTTGGGTACTCTTCTCGGCTCTCGGAAAGATTTCATATATCCTTATTATCCGCAACGAAATCAGACTGTTGACGTCTTCAGGGGTGTTCCATACGCAGAGCCGCCAACAGGAAATCTTCGCTTGGCAAAGACAGAGTCAAAACAGCCATGGACGGATACTTTTAATGCAACCTACTTCCGCACAAGATGTTGGGGGTGGAGAAACACATTATCTGAGTTTACCCATTGTCAATCAGAGAATTGCTTATAATTGAATATCTGGTCGCCAAATATTAATGCGGAAGAGGTAGGTATTTGCATGTAAACTTTAATTTAAGGCTTTTGGCTTTGGCAGTTTGGATGTGGCAGTTTGGATGAAGTATACTGTGCAGCGTACTGTGAGAGATCGTTAATGATAAAGTAAACCCTTTTCAGCGAAATAAGTTTTGGAAACCTTCAAAAGTTATTATTTTTACTTTTAAGCCTTTTAAATGTAGTAAGAAACCAAAAAAAAAAAATACATGTTAACAAGCAATGGAATATTGAAAAGAAATTTAAATGTAAAACACATGACTTCCTGACACATGATGTATGTGGGGAAATATTTCAGTAAATTTAGTAATACGTGTAGAAAGGCTATAAACACTTTGTCTAAATGCATTTTTCGTGTACATGTTTACTTCCATAAAAGGTTTCATCAACTCCTGCTATCAGCATCTTACCAAACTAATTCAAACTGTTTAAATCAATAGCAGGAGCTTGGTTTAGCTGATAAAAATTTAGAAAATTTGGCTGTTATTTGAAGTTCATAAAATGTCTTTGCGCGCAAAATAATTGTATAACGGTTTATAATGACACAAGCTATTTTTTCTCATAAATGTTATTATTTTGAATATTTAAGCAGCCCAACTTAACTGTCGATTGAAATTCCCGAAAATTATGTGTGAAACTGTAATTTTGACTGATATCTGACAAAATCTTAAAGCACTTCTTGGAATATGTTTAAATTTAAGGTTCTTTTAAAGAAGAAATTTTGAAGAAGAAAGTAACTAAACGTACCAAAAGTTGTTGCTCGAAGAAGTTTATTACATTACTTGAAAAAATGACTAAAATTAGCCTAACTTATTGTCTTACATGGAGTTTTCATATTTATTACGATACATTCAGTATTAAAATAAATTGTTAATGTATGAGTATATTTGACTATTTAAGGCTTAACTCTTGTAAAAAAGATGTGCCATTCTTTTCGCGCAAGTGACATTTGCTATACAAAGATTACCGCATTTGTTTGGTGAATCTTTCATTCAATTTCATATATAATTTTTTTTTTTATGCGTCGTCTTGCTCTTTTTGGGTCACCAAGTGAAACATTTTGATCACCCACTTAACACACTAATGAGCCACTGGGCGACCAGGATTTAAATGTACTTTTTAATTTTGTTTATTATAATTACAAAAAGTGGTGTCATAATTCATAAATGTACCAGAGTGACTATTGTAATTCAAACTATTTCTATATGGGCATTGTGCCAAGACTATTTGAGTATTACGTTTCCATTGATTTTAAAGGTGCAGATATGTCAATGTTCTTTCGGGCCTCGCACCAGTGACCTATTGGTGATTGTGGTCGCCCATTTAAATTTTCTTTCAACATGTCCAAAATACACTGATTTAAACTTTTTGGAAAAAGTTGAAAGTATTTTGGGTCGCCTGATTACAGAAAATGCTCATATAGGAAATTTTACATCATTACGTCTGTTTTAAATTCACTTATGAAATTGTTGATACATTATGATACTAGTTTTAGTTAATAATAGATTTTGTCTAAACCAAGATCAAATTTCCCCAAATTCTTTGGTTACTTGTGGAGAATCGTTTCATATCAAGAAATAATCACTATTATAGATATATGTCAAATGTTCTATAACAATGCAGTTGACTTTTGTCTGCGCAATACAAGTTTTACCAGAGATAGGACGCATGGTGCGTTATGATAATAAAGTTACATAGGAGATTTTATAACTACTGGAAGTGCAGAACAGTCTTCAAATGGCACAATGCCACTTGTACTTTTTAAATTATAACAAATCAAACTTTGTAAAACAATTCAGTCTGTGCAAATGAAATGATAAATGAAAAGGAATGCAACTCAAATTAACTGTTTATTATAATTCTTTACATTTCTTTCTAAAATTTCAAACATCAAAGTTCATTCAAATTGCCTTCTACTGTTAAATCTGGGTAAAAGTTGTAACAATATTTAATTTCATGCTCGATATGTCCAACTTCTTTCATGCAAAACATTTTGGGTATAGAACGAAACACATTAGGTTAACATAAGCAATTTTCTATGAGTCCCATCGTGAGGTCACAAAATACTGTGCAATTTATGCTAATTAGATATCAAAATTTTTGAATGCTGTAAAATGGACAAATGTAACAGATTTTGATAGGACTTTTTGCTGTTTGCATGGTTTGTAGTATATCTTAATCCCACATACCTATAACTGTCTTAACTGTTATGTTTGTTTTCTGCTCTTTCTCATTTATGGAGACTGTTAATGAGACTATTCCAGATGGATCAATGAAGACATGTTAAACTAGCAGAATGAATGGATTAAATATAAGGAAATCTCGACCCCATGTACATGAATTTTAATAAAATACAAAAATGTAAAGAAAGAGTCATAATTGTACAATGTAAACTTAAATTATTTAAACATTCAAACGCTGTTAAATAACATGAACCAAACTTTTTTGCATTTATAAGTTCAAGCTCTTATTTCTTATTCGCTTCCTAATTTCTATAACAAAACTGATCTCACCAGGGGCAAGGCTTTTTAAGGGTTTATATAGTAGGTTATAGGATATAGTTAAAACTTACACCTTTAAGTTTGGAAAGTTTACGTAAATAAATTCCATAACTTAGAACTTTCTTAGCCATTTTCAGAAAAATATTATGAGAATTGAGAATCTCAAATAATCGATATACGATATTATCGATAATAATACTTGCGAAGAAGTTACAGATAAGTTGCTAAATATGAATTAGTTGTATCAAAATTCGATTGCGTTTCTCACCCCTGGTGTTGTAATCAAGCAAGGTATCGTCAGAAATTCGGAAAATAGTTGTTATATTTCTTGAAATGTAGCTTTGAAGCCAAGGGAATCAATTTCGTGGTATCGTAAAATCGCTTTCATTATGACTGGTGACCGGTTGTGTTTTTCTTAAAACTCATATAACGAAGAGCTGGGATAACATAATTCTAAACTTCCCTGCATCTGTGAGAAGAGTTGCTCTAAAAACTAATAATTACGACTGTGAATAAATTATGCTCTCAACTTAAACTTTATTCAAATATTTTCGAGAGTGGACACGTGGATAAGGTGAATCGCCGCTGAGATTATTGATACTGTAGTGTATTATTTGTACAGATATTTCATTTTGCAACAGCCAGCCAGCTGTTCTTTTGAATCGTATAATTCCGCTACAAGATGTTGTCTGGATGTGTTAATGTTTTCACAAAAACTATATTTTAATGCCTATTTATTCAAAAAATTTATCCAGCCCGAATACTCGGTGGTTTAATAACGTTACATGGTAGATTGTTCCATATATTCATAACTCCTAACTGATTTTCTTTCTAATTTTAACCGTGGTCTTCTCTTAAATTTGTTGACTGTGCCCACAAGTGAGTATTGTACTAGCTGACTAGAGGTAGAAAATAAGATACTTCCTCATCATACCTGCCAGATAATATGTTATAAACTTCAATCATATCCCCACAGTAGCTAAGAGTTGGTAAAACCAATTTTTTTAAAAACTTTTTTCATAAGGTATATCTTTTAATCCAGGAATTTGCTTTTTTCTCTATGTTGTACATTTTCAATCATATCAATGTACAGGCTCTATAACTGGTTGGTATGATTATAATTCTTTCAAGAAAATAATATCAAGTTAAAGAAGCTGCAATAAAACTCAGCAAATCGGTTTGTTTTATAATGAAATTGTTAATTCTTTATTAGAGACGAAGATACTAGGACGTTATACTAATATTGATAGTTGTTTCACCATTGATATCTTACATATATCTGAGTTTTCATTAATGCTATTACGTGAAATAATCTATGGAAATTGTGTAGGCCTTGGTTTTCTGTCTAAATTTTTTTTTATTGGTTGATGCTTTATGAAAGGGACCCTGGACTGAAATGTGAAGGCGCAATTTTCTAGGAATTCTAAAAAATTCAGCAGAGCTTTTTGACCCCAAAGAGAGCTGCAAAACTTCTCTTATATCCAGATGCCCAGTAGTTCAGTAGTCATTTATAAACAAAGAATTTGAATCGCTCTAAAAGATTTTAATTGCAGTATATTTGGTGAAAATTTCACCAATAAGACCTTCTTAGTTTACCTTTAATAGAGGATAGAAATTTAATCGAAATGTGTGTATAGCAAATAAATGGAAAGGTATCGTCCAATAAATACATTCAGAAGTGAACGCCTTCGTACTGGTAACGTTACTACCGGTTTCAATTTCCTTTATTGATTGCGAGAAATATGTGATGTTATCGATCACACATCCGCTGATACCGAATATGGGGGTCTATTGTGTTATCAATAAAATCACAGATTTCTCGCAATCAATAAAGAAAATTTAAAATCAGAAGTGACGCCACCAGCACAGCGGCGTTCATTTTTGAATGCTGTCATGCAGTTATGTGACGATACCTTTCCTTCAAACACTCCGACGAAACATAATTTAGAAATTGGAAAATATCAAATTAATATCTTATTTTGTTTTGCTTCCTTATGTTTTCTACACAGATTAAATCAATTTGTTCCGTAACACTAGAATACAACAATTGATTTACAAATAGATCTTTTAATCCCCAGTCAAGAAACTGTCATCATTTTATACCACAGCAATACTTTTGCAAATACGATAGCACACTACGTTGAACCAACGTTGGCCGAAGGTTGGCAAATGTTGGCATTATGTTAGGTTGTCATGCTAACATTGGCCCAACGCTGGACCAACGTTATGTAGCCAACAATTGGCATGCTAACATTAGCCTAAAGCTGAACCAACGTTTAAACAACGAGTCAAATTGTGCTATCTGAAACCCTTGTCTTTGACCATTAACACCATAACATGGGTCATTTAAAAATTACATATAGAAGTTTTAAATTTCACATCAGGACGATCAGACATTTTTCAGTAAACGCTTCGTATCCACCCACCCTCACCTGCTATCTGGGATGTGTAAACCCTCATTTCCAAAAACGGTATATCGTCCATTACACGAACGACTGTCTTTTGTACTTTCACTATTCCTTAAAGTTGTTATTTAATTGTTTTTGATTCAGTTTATCTCTAAATTGCTTTTGATAGTAGAAATACAATGGACAGGTCAAATATGATTACATTTTTGGTGAATGTGACCTATGATCCTCTTTGTGGGACAAAATGTCTTCCTAGGTACCATGCACCAATTTGTGTCTCGATTATTAATGCGGTTTTGAAATAACGAAATAGAGAGTAACTGAATAATTTAAAAGATTATTTATAATTTTGAATGATTATCAATTTGTCTCTAGCATGCTAAGATTGTTTCAATATTTTTTGAGTGAAAGGAATTAATAGAATAATCTACTGAATTATATCAATAAAATAATCTACTGAATCACTAACAAATAAATAGGTCAACCAACGTTTAGATTAATAGAATAAACTACTAAATCACTAGCATATAAATATCTAAATCAACGAGCTGAATATATTGGTGCAGTGTTACAAAATTTGGGGGAGATCCTGAAAGAATCACCTTATTCAGACAAAGTGCTTGAGCTGCAAGTGTGGGATATCATTTGATATCACCAGGCACCATGAACAAAATCAATAATGGTATAATGATTATGCGTACTTCACTTTAGTTTGTTTAAACAGGTCCACTAGACACTAGTTAAAGTCCCTGCTGGTCCTAGCAGTTTGCAACAACAACCCCGCTATGCCAAAGCTTTGATAGGGAGAAACATTACCAGATGTTCCTTATTTGGTGAAAGGTTTTATTATAGCTGGATATAGTTTGAATCTTCTCGAGGTAAATTGCACTTATTAACGGTTATGGTGAAAAACAATTAACAAAAAAACATTTCACGGAAATTTTACCTAGCTCAGCTACTGTAAAACATTTTTTTTTGTGCAATTGCGTAATATATTGCAAAAAAGATCAAGATTGAATGTGTGAATACATTTACGGTAACAGGTTCAAACACATATTTCAATTGGATTGAAAAGTTATAAATTCTGATTTGCTCAACTTTAAATCTAAGTAAAACCGCTGGCAAAATTAAAAACCTTAACACCGCACAATACCTAAGACGAAATATATTACATCAAATTTTAAATTCTTAACTTGTCGAGCAAATAAAACTTTACACGTTTGGCATTGCATGTATTGGCGGAATTTGCAGCCTGCTTGAGCTGCCGCAATCTTACGGGATGGAACATTCCTTTAGAAAGCAAATTAAAATTTTACTCTACCGAAATGAACGATCTTCTACATTTTGAAAATGATGTGAAACAAGAACTTCAAAGAGATGTAAAAGAAAAACTTCAGCCGAGATTTCTCATTGTCAGGACTAGACTAGATCTTAGATTTTAGGCTATTTTTAGCATGGTCGATATTGTTTTCCTATTCTTGTTTTGATAAAATATTTTACGCCGCCATTTGCTTTTCTCTTTCGATTTGCAAAGTGGTTCCATAGGTTTAGAACTAATAGTCAGAGTTCCAGACTCAGCCCATTTGACCTCGGTAGGAGGGTAGGCTGTGATGATGTCATTAACAGCTATCAGTTGCTTAAGTGTCTTCGCACATTTCCGGCGTTGGAGTTGGCCTATAAAATGGTGCAGGTAGGATATTCTTTGCCACTTTTCTTCAGGTGTTCTTTGTCAGTCTTCTCCTTCAGTTGAAAAATTTGAATCATGCAATGGATAATTTACATATTTAGACCACAACACTTTTTTTTTCAAAGTGGTTTTGGTCCCATTCTCGACTACGACTTCTTCCCAGACACACCAAATAAGGTCATGGAGCGAACAAAATTCAAACTGAGCCCGATGATGATAGGAACAAATAAGGATGACGGTTCGCTTTTTGTCATTTTTCTTTTTGTTGACCAAGGATTTACAGACAATGCAACAAAGCTCGTTTTCGCAGATTAATTGAAAGATATGCAAGTGGCAACGATCTGATTTCCCACGCAATCGAGCAAACGTACATCAACTGGGCCCATGCAGACGAAGAAGATGCAAATTATTGTTATGATTTCATGGCAACAGACTCTTTAATATGTGGTCAATCAAAGGTGGCCAGAAATTGATTCGGGCTGATCTGTTTGTTTATCGATACGTTTTTAGTTATGAAGCCATTAACGCAATTTGCATTAAGACTCCCAACTGGAATCCCTTCCCTTCTTGGAAGGGCGTTGCGCACGGAGATTAGATGCAGTTTGTATTTGATTGCAGAATAAAGCCGAGTCTGCGGGGGAGCTGACATTCGGAAATGCAATATTTTGCTAAAAAACTACCTAAATTTAATGGAATACAAAACTTAAAGAACTAAAACGGGTGGAATAATCTTCTATTATGGATTCATGTTCCTAACGTCCGCTTGTCTCATGATAATGTAGAATGCAAATCAGGGTGTGTCCTTTCTCGTCCAGTCACATTGCAGGTAACCAACTAATATGTACATGTTCATCTGTATTTTTTTTACTACAGTGATCCAAATGAAGGAAGGGGTGATGATGACATGAATGACGACGAGCTCATCTGGAGACAATACAAATTGCCTGACGATATTTTTCAAGTTCAACAACCAGAAATGGAGGATTTTCCTTGCTACTGTTCAGAACAGTGTGCATTGTGGCGAGGGCTTGTTCTAAAACTTCATACATTCTCTGGTAGGTTGGATTAAAATAACAGCATAGGAAACGTTGGTTTTATCATAGGAGACTTTGAGTTTTCATTTTCCACCTAAAAAAATATTTGTATGAACCTCTAGTCCAAAGATATTATTCTCCGGTCGGTGATAAATCTGATATGCCCAAGCAATATAAGGTCAATGTTATTTGTGTGGCTGACTGATTTCAACAACTGGTTGATGAAAGTCAGCTTCGATAGAGAACAGATCATCTTTCCACCGTCCTAGAGCCTTCTGAGAACAAAATGAATTTCTATCATTCATTCTTTATACAACTGTACAACCAATTTAAGTTTGAAGTTTTCTTTTTAATGAAGTAAGGCTTTTAAACCCAGCAAAATCTAGATTTTAGGATCCTCTATTAATACCACTGCGATAAGTTTTATAAACTTAAGACGGAATGTCAAATTTCTCACAACCCCTATAAACCAAGTTGCGCCACATGTTAAAGCTTAAGGATCTCTAAATTCCTACCATTACAGAGAAGATGTACTAACATTTAGTAAATAGCTATTATATATGCGCCGTTCTTATTTCGTTTAAAAGCACGAAAGCCTTTGTCCTGCTTAGAAATTGTCCTGCTTAGGAAATTGTCTTGCTTAGAAATTGTCTTGCTGTTTTGTCATGCTTAGAAATTGGTTACAAAATTCAATATGAAATTTTCGTGTCAATAATGCATAAAAAAATTTCCTCTTCAACGAATATTTCCATTATTTTTATTGATCGTTAACCTTTTTTTCCATAGCTTGTTCAGAAATTGATGCTGCGGACATAGTCAGAACATGGACATAAGTAAAGATAACCATGCACACCAATCTGCCAATTCTCGTGAACCCTATGTCATGTATGTTAGCAACTAGGACAATTATCACACCCGATGCATGATGGCTTATTAGCTGCGTATATATCTCATATATATTCTTCATATCTCACATGAGATTTATCACTGACTACTGATAAACAAATGAATATTAGGACGAAGTATCATTGAAGTGATACCTATAAGATCTTTTTAGTTTGATTCTTAAATAAAAACAGTTTTAATATAAGTGAAGCTTTGCAAGTTTAGGAGTAATGCTTGCTCAACGTATATATGGTTCTAGACGTGTCGCATATGTGACATTTATTGTATGGTAAGTTGGAGGTTTTTACAAAGGCTTGCTATACATCAAAGAATATCGTTTCTTTATCATAGTTCGCTTGTTTGCTCTGTTGCCGCCGATTTTGAGCGGATAGAATAATTGGTTTGCATATATTTCTTGAAATTCAGACTCAGATTCCCAAAGCTGCAAAATGGTATTATTTTATATCGGTTTGTTTTCTAAGCAGCTAAATGGCGGAGTATCTGAGTATACTGCTAAGTTTTGCAATACATTTGTTATTCGTATTAGAAATAATCATATTACCTTTAAATCACTACTCTCTGTCTATAATAATTTCGTTTTCGCTGCCTTAATTATTTTCTACAGATGGGATCAATATATGACGACTGACAAGGAGACTATTCAAGACGGATTAATGAAGACAAACTAATAGACTGAATGTCAGAAAAGCTCACCTCCATGTTCATTAATTTGAATAGCAGACAGAAATTAGAGCTTTGTTAAGAAAATTAAGCTTGTATTGTTCACTTTCCATATGAATTATATAAGAAGCAATTAGATAACAAAAATGCGATATACCTGCTATTAAAAACTATCTTTATAGATGACATAACTAGCAAAATAATGCCCAATGCTAACTTTTATAAAATCGAAACAATATCGAAAATCAATTTTAGAGTTATAAGTATATCATAAGATACGTCCATAATTTTTCTCCGTCATTCTAAACGTTTGAAAACAGCGGAACTTGACAGATTCAACGGAATATTCCTTACTTAAAACGGATATTATTACATCAGTATGTACAATTATCGAAATTTGTCTTCATATGTGTATGACACACATAGCATTTGTACAAAAGTCATTATAAATGGTATCCACAACAGTACATTTTCATTAAAGCGACTACATTTTTATCATATCATCTGTATTTCAGCAATGAAAATGTGTTTTTAGTAAAAATTTCTATCGTAGAAAATTTTTCAATATGTGATCAATTTATGCAAGAAAAAAGAAAATGTCGAATTTGCGGAATGTTAAAAGGAGTAGTATTCAAGACCATAAGACGTATTATTAATCTTTGATCTAAGTGCGTATTTATAAATATTTATGCATTCGTTCAGCGTTTACCTCAAATGACAAAAAAAGTTTGATTGTTTGGACATTAAACAACATTTTTGTTGTTTTATCTTTACATTTTCCAGGCTGAAGAGTGTTACATTGTCTTTATGATTATCGAAACTGACGTCCTCCTAAAATATCTTAACATCGGGGTTCCCCCTCCTCTCTCCCAGTATAAGTCGAAAGGAAAATATGCGCTATAAGACTCTCAACAATTTCATATTTTGCCTATCTCTCCCCCGATGTAAAATGCTTCCTAATTGCGTGCCCCTAGACTTTTCTTTGAACATTGATATTCTCCATTTTATTTTACGTCACATGTTCATTTCTTAAGCAAGAATGTTGAAGCTTCACGCAACATGCTATTTGATGATTTTCTGACTTTCGATTGAAAATTTATATTGTATGATTCAATAGCATATTTTGTATAATAACATCAGATTTAAATAAATAAAATCAATACTCTAATGACGCTTACTTCCTTCTGTATTTTAGAAAAATTCATCCTCCATCAATTTTGCATACCTAGATAATCTTAACCATACTCTCCATCATCGTTTGGAAGAACATACAAAAACCTCATCAATTTGGAAAGAATTTAAAAGAAATAAAAAACTAATTGGAATGAAATATACAGAATAGGCATACATAATATAAATTGAATCTTCCCATTGTTAAACCACATATTTTGCTTATCTAAATAAATCCTGAACTTTCATTAGTCGTCACCCAAAATTAAATGTTTTCTTTAAAACTTTGAACAAATGTTCTACTCAGAATATTATGTTCATCTTAACAGTTTAATAAAGCAAGAACATCTCTTTATATCCCTTCAAATCTTCAACTAATATTGCAGCAAACACGGCCACCAGTTTTTTGTAGTTTGGTACTTAGCTCCCAAACGTTAAGAGCATGTTCGTTCAATCGAACACTACTTTTGAATGCAAGACTGAGGTGAAGTAATACACTTCATGGCAAGTTTATGAAGCTTCAACCTTCAGGCTGGAACACTAGATCTAGGATGCTGGGTCCATGGTCAAAAATGTCAATTGGGTTCCACAAAACTTGTATAGAACAAAGCTTATCTTTTCCGGCTAACAATAATTCAACGGAAAATGCAAAAGAGTCAAATGTCATCTATGCAACGTGCGATTATCATCCTGAGAATTAACATTTTGGATGGAACAGAAGATTGATAGAGCAAAATACACAAAAGTAAACAATACGTAACACAATTGGAAATTACTGGGGGACCTTAAACCTGGGTAACTTACCCCTTCTCAAAAAAATTAAACACACACACACACATATATATCCTGCTACTGTTCTACCTTGTCTATGCATTTTCACAAATACATGGAAGAGGTAAATGAGTGTCCTAGACATAGTTCGGCTAAGATTTTTGACCTAACCATTTTTAGATTTGTTAACAAGCTCATACTGTCACGGCTGCACAGTACAGACAATTTAGGATAAGGTAGTTATATTCTTTATATTAGTTGTTTACTTCTTGTTGAAAATATAGCATTGTTATGGTGTAGCTAATTAAAAATGCAATGAGTTTACCGTATCTGAGACCCAAAGCAGTATGATGTCAGTGTTGACAAATTTTGGATGGTATAAGAATTAAGTAAATATTTTGCCATATCTATATACATGCCTTACTGGTGAAATATAAAATCAATATTTACGCTTGAAAAATGTAAACGCCTGCATCCGTCCTCTAAGGGTTTTAAAGTCCAAAATGAAAATATGGTATGGCAATTAAAAGAAAATGTGAGATATCAATTGACTTGGGTGTAAAAATTATATTTCTCCGCAAAATATGTACAAATAAAACAGATTTAAAGGTGTATGGCATATAAAGTATATATTTTGTCTTAAATGCAGCGTGGACATTAAGAGAGGAACATTCTTTTGATTCTCAACAATGCATATTTAGTTTTCGATTTGGGGATATTTATTACTTCTTTCCTACACTTTGGTTTAAGAAAATGATCATAAAGCATACTCTGCTGATATTTTGATTACTGGTACTGAGAAGACACATAAAAGAAGACATTATTTAAACTCATATTTGAGAAAGAGTTTGGTTTAAGTATTTAAGTCTGTCCAATTTCATTCCATTCATTGCTATATAACATCTGGAGTAATGGATGTCAATGGTTCCTTTGATAATTTCGTGTCGTACAATATCTTGCTTAACTCTTGCCAAAGTATCAGATGATTAAAATAAAATCACATGTAATCGCCTATTTATCGGGAGAACTTTGCAGCCGAAGATATCTATCTCTAAGCAAAATGTAATCTTTCTGTTTAATCACATTTGGTTTATTTCGGGATAGGCTCATTAAGCTTTGAACCAAATATATTTACATAGATCGGCAGATATATCTAATAGGAATATACGTTATTTTTCATTGTGATTATGCGAGACATATCAGTATTGTATTTTTGATACTGAAATAAACGTCAATGCGGTATATTCTTACTTTCTCAGTTGATGCATTTGTACTAACAAAATGGAGTACATAAAACTTGTGAAACTTTCTTTGTATGCTTTTGTTGCGTTGGTTGTTGGAATTTCTGTATGCCAAGGACAAGAACTCATCAAAGTAAACCTTACTTTAGGTAACGTAATAGGAAAACGTGTTCCATATAATTGGGTTGACGATGATCTGAATATAAACACCACCGTGGATACTTTCCTGGGCGTACCATACGCAGAACCACCAGTTGGAAACTTACGATTTCGTAAAACCGTTCCGAAAGAGCCATGGGAAGGTGATTGGGATGCGACATTTCACCATTCTATGTGCTGGCAGTTTCCTATTGACGTAGAAAATGTACTACCCGTTCAAAGCGAAGATTGTTTGTTCGTTAATGTATATACACCAAGTATCGAGGTAAGATGCTTTACTATTTGTTGCATTACCGTTAGTTGTTTACCATCTCACACTACTGGATCATCCATGAGAGAATCCAACCATGCCATTTTTCATGTTGGTACTACATTAATGAATTGGATACCAAAATGGTACTACTTTCTGATGGCCTATTTTCTGAAAATATATCACCCAGTCACTGCAATGGAAATAACAGGATTTAACTTGTTTGTATGAAAAAACACAATCATGGAGAAATATCTGGATCAACCTCTGGACACATAATGGGAGATCCGAAATAGCCATCTGATTACTCATTCCTGTGAGGAATGCTTAAACTGCACTGCAATTTGAAAAGCAATAGGCCTATACCATGAATCCCTTATAAGTTCTGACTATAATAATACAGCCAGGCCACTGTCCGACTATAGCAGTATAGAATGATTTTAACTTACTATAGGCCAAGTAACTTATAATCAACTTAAAATTACAAACATAAGTCCACGGAATTAAGGTGAACTAATTTCAGCCGAATATTTGTTATACACTATTTCAATCTACAATCTTTTTAATTTTTATACAGTAACTTTTAATTTATCAAACCTAGGGCCTAATACACAATATTTTTAACAATAATTTGATAATGTAAGCTTGCATTGATACTTTTTAATAAGCCACTACGGCCTTGTGTATGCTCTCGGTCTTGAATACACGAGACTGCCAGAAAGAATATATATGCTATGAACAGATTAATGTATCTAACGATCAATGACGGGTGCAAATTACCTATGTGCGAGGTGGAACACTTCCGCAACTATTCTGAACATCCGTGCACCTTTTCCTCCCAACTATCGTTGACTTGTCTGATTCTATTTCTGAGTAATTTGCTTACGAGAAAAGTTTGAGACATAATTATTATTTTCAACCAATCCGTAGCCGTTTGGAATCTATGTTTTCAAATTTTTGTGTCATTGACTTCCGAAAATAATTATCAAATATTTTGAGGCAGGTCTGTAGTGACTAGGCAGCTGGGGAATGTTATATGTCAGTGGTGGAGCGTCGGCGACAAGTAGTTCATGTTCTTACTTGTTGTTCTCCCCTTGCAGCGAAAGGGCTTGCCAGTCATGGTGTGGATACATGGCGGCGCTTTTTTATTTGGCAGTGCTTCTGGAACTTATTATGACGCAACAGCTCTCGTGGCAATGCAAGACATCGTTTTGGTTGCAATGAACTATCGACTCAACTCTTTTGGCTTCTTATACGTAGGTAAATTGATAATCATATTGTTGTATAGTTGTCAAATGAGTCTCACGGAAAAATTTGATTTGTTTAAAGAATATATTCTCCTTAATTGCAAAGGATGCAGTGGCGCTTCTTTGGTATAATCCCAAGGTTTATGAGAAGAGGTATTAACTTACATTCTCATACTCATTTCTTCAACTTACGGTATATTTTGTTTTAAGTCAAAAGTCAAATCTCTTAGAGAAGAGCGGCTGGTCTACTTCATCAGCTTTCCACAAAGATCATCACCTGCATTCAAATCACCTAAATTTAAATTCTGGTAGGTTGAAGGTTGGTTCCATATTAGTTAGTTAGTAATGGTGAAGTTTTTTTCTTTCCAAAAAAGCTTCGTAGCTTATAAGTTCATCCATTTGCATGGCTTTGCATCATGATTGGTTTGCCAAGCGTTGCCTTTAAGTAGCCTAACCAGGTTCTTAGTACAGACTCGATCTTTGAGGTAGCAAAGATTAGTTTACCTTGGGATGCAGTAAAGCACACACGTAATGTCGATTACCTACTTAGAGAACTCTTGCATTTTTCGGACTTCTTTGGTCAATGGTTCTTGTGTATATGTTCAGATATTGTGATGGCCTCTTTCGTACATATGTTTTGATCGAACTGCTGAACAATCAGCTTGTAAATTGGAGATAACGAAGAAAAAGAAAAATATATCGTCATCGCCATCATCGGAGTGTTCATTGAGTTTATTGTTGGATTAATGTACATTAGATGCGCGAGAAAGTATTGACGGTACCATCGGATTTTGGGTTGCTGAATTTACCCCGTCAAAATTAAAATATTTACCAGGTTAAATATTTGTGCAAAAAGCACAAATACACGACAATATCCGTCTTTACAAAGAAACGTTAGATATGCCTATTTATTTGTGAAGTCTATTTACAGATAATATAATAAACAAAACAAGTCAAATATACTTTATGATCATTAACAGGTTTTTATTTGAAAAAATGGACGCCGCGATGAGTTTTGGACAGGGGAATCCACAGAGTTCGTAAAGGTTTTGCAAGTACCTAACTGTGGCAAAGATTTTAGTATCCTATGGGAGGTATTGGTACCATTTCTGGACAATTATTTGACAGAAAAAGCTTGAAAAATTATCAAAGCCGTATACTATACTATATGGGTTCCACTGAGCTCTCTTGGCTCCCGTTTGATCCGCCAACCATTTATCTACGTGCGATATATTATCGTTTAATTTCTTGAGCGGCAGCTCAATGACCAAGGGTCTTCAAAGACAGTATACGATTCCATTGGATAAATATCCCTAAATTACGTAAGAAACGAAGGACAGAAGTTACGCTTCCTGCCGTCTGTAATTTTTAATTTCATGGAATTGACTTGAATTAAAGAAACTGTGAGAATCAATTCCCGAAAGCTTTTTTTGGTTCAAGTATTTAAACAAATCTAATCCTTTTGGCTCTAAATACGAAGTCAATCATCAATTGGTATTTCTTCCCGGCTGTCTCTATGCATTGTTTAATCAACTTTGGTAAACTTTTCAACCAAGATGAATCATGTATCCTGATTCCTTCTTTGCAATTGAAATAAAAGCTAATTCTACAAGTCTATAGGCTCTCTCGATTTATCATCAATCTAACTTATACAGTTATATAAGATCGCTCATCAGATGCAACAAGGACTCGTAGCCACTTATTTTTTTGCTATTTTCATGATCTAGATAATTTCCAAAGCAATTTAGCTGTTTAGCTAATGCTGTGCATACGCGTCCATAGATGTTTGAAATATAAGATTATTGCAATCATACTGTCATAGACGGTGCACACTAGCGCGTCTAAATGAAAACAAGTATTCATGTTTGAGGTAAAAGCAGGCTTATATCACACAAATTTTCAAAACTTTTCTAATGGCCGGTACTTTCAGATTGCAGTCAGTTTCTTTATTTCTAACAATCAGATGGTAAAGAATATGTTTAAAAAAAATTAAATCATATTTCATAAAGAAGGTTTGCAAACTCAAGCAATTTGACTTTTACCGATAGATGACGCATAAAATGTAACAAAAAAATTCAAGTGAAATAGTGTTTTATATCTGTTTTTTGTTTTCAATTTCAATGTTGTGTCAGTTTGTGTATAGACTATTTAAAACAATGTTACTAGTTCATATTTACATTGGCGCAGTGCTTTTAATTGCACGAGTGTGGTACTCTAAATGTTTTCATTTCTTTGCTTGCTTCTTAGAAATGTGAAGATCTGCATGCGTGAGAGTTGGTGGATTGTACTTTATTCATATTTTCTATACATTCTTTCTAATCAGGAGAGCCAAGTCCGGGCAACTATGGCCTGTGGGATCAAAGTATGGCTCTCAAATTTGTTCAAGAGCACATCGTAGGTATGTGTAGCCATAGTTCGTCTTCATGATATATAATTTTCAATAAGAAAGCCCCCAAAACAAACTCCACAGATGACGACAGGTTAGTAAATTTTACACGATGAATAGTGATTTGTAAATAGTCTACCTAACAAAATGCATACGCCCATAAGTATAAATATATTACCATATTTCAAAGGTTTTTTGTCAGGCATGGAAAGAAGATATGATATGATGTCCAGTATGACGAAAACACCGAAGTAAACTTTTCCTGCATGTCGAAGAGAAAAATCTTTCATATGTTTTGCGCCCTTTGTTATACCTTAGTTTCCCATTAGATTGCATGTTGCTTGAAGATAAAAATGTCATGTTTGCATTCCATGAAATACTCATTTGAAAGGTCTACAGTGTATGTCGCAGTGAATATAATTGTTTAAGGAAGTAACAGGACTTTAGCTGATACATGTTGTAGGAAGTTCAACAAGAACTATTATTCACACTAAAATACATTTACTTCCGTATCACTGTATCAGGAGTTGCGTTATATAGCGGGGTACAAGACCTTAAGTACTGGGGTACTTCCCCTTCCATTTTCAATTAGAAAAACCACATAACTTTTTGAAAAACATTGTCCTGCCACGTTGTGGGATATAAAGGGAGGTAGGTACACGCCCGTTCGAGACAATATGACCTGCTTCTTCCAGGGATTTGTTTTATTTAATTAATGAGGATTTAACGATTACTTCATTGGGTTAAGCAAGTTCACCTTATATGAAAGAAGCAGCATGGAAAAGAAACTATATCCTAAATGTACTACTTAAATCTGTATGTACTATTTATAAATACACCCTGGTCTATCAATTTAAGCTGGTTTTAATACTGTTTGATTTTGTTTTCATAGAGTTTGGTGGCGATCCTAATCAGGTGACCCTATTCGGACAGAGCGCAGGGGGTGGCAGTACCGGCTTGCAGCTGATATCACCTCATAGTGAAACCTACTTTCAACGTGCAATCTTAATGGTACGGTAGATAATTATGTATAAAACACATCTCTGTTTAAAATGTTAAAATCTGTACTGGTTTTCATGTTTGTGATTTGTCAACAAAAAAGCAAGTGATTAATTATTGACGTATTCATTAAACTAATTACACATAGCTTCATAATTACATTTTGGAAATGTGAAGTTGTTTCACTGATAACATAACGTGCATATTCAGGATGTTTAAAAAAAAAGGTTTTGATAACATATGGCCTGAAAATTCACTTTTAAAACCCATAATAAGCAACCTTTATCGAAAAGAATTTTTCAACAATTTTGGTTAGTATGTCTTACCAGCTGCATCGTTAAAGGGGGTCATCCCTTCCTCATACAGTCAAAAATGGAATGGGCGAAAAGGGCAAAATTAGTGTTCTTCATTTTTATTATTTTCCCTGCTTATGTGACATAGCTACCTCTCTCGTCCCAGCATCAATAATCTGGCGTCGTCATTGCTTCTAGCTGTCTTTATACACTTTAAAGATTATAGAATCATCTTACAATCGTTTAAATTATTCCAATAGAGTGGCACTATGTTGAACCCATGGGTGGTTGAACTCGACAAATCGAAAGCACGGAACGATGCCTACATACTGGGTGACTACGCAGACTGTGAGGTGGAAAGCGACCAGCAGCTTATTGATTGCCTTCGCGGCCTGAGTGAGCGAGAGCTAGTCCGAGCAACTGACCGGGTTGGAATTACTTTTTTAATAACAACGAATACAATTAAGATTATACAATTTGCCGTATTATTTACTTCATATGTAAACAGCCCTTTAAAGATCCTTGTTAATATTATTTTGAATTAGTGACAATTATATAAAACTACCAGGGATTTCAACTGGGAGAAAAGTAACCAACGCTTTCCCTTACCTCTCTGTAACATTCACAAGGTCATTTTGCGATTATTGCATCTAAAAATGTGAGCAACGTGTCATAGGTTTGGGATGCGTTTCTACAAAGATTTATATGGTATAGTGATTTTAAGACAAAGACTATCCTTATATTAGCCCCACCTATTTTCATTGTTCATTTTGAAAATAACGCGTTTAATAATACAAAGTTAATCTCTGACAGGGGGTCCCCGTTTGACATTTTGCCTCCGGAGCATGGGTGAGTCGCTTGTGAAATTTTAGGGAGCTGATATAAAGGCTACTTTATCAACGGCTGGCCTTGTAAATATGGTTAAACAGGTTTGTGGTGTACTCATTGGAAAAGACTTACTTTTCATTTTACTTTTACAGCTTATTGTTTCTGAATTACAACATATCATTCCACTGGTCCCAGTTGTGGATGGGGATTTTATTCCAGACAATCCATTCATAATGATGGATCAGGGTCGTTTTAAGCAATGTGACATAATGACGGGATCCACTAAGGACGACGGCACCCTCATTGGACTTCGCGCTTACGTCGAAAAGTCTCTTGACAAAACACCATACTCCGACTACGAGGATTATCACCAGAAACTCTACGACTTCACCTTCACCTACGCTAATGACTACACCGTAAAAGCAATAGAGCAACAGTACATAGATTGGGGCAACTTCGATAACGAAAGCGCAAATTTCTTCTATACATACCAAGAAATGGCAACAGATATGTCGTTTAAATGTCCAGCTGACGCAGTCGCCCGTTACTATTACAAAAATGGAAACAAAGTATTTATGTGGAAATTTAACCACATGCCAGATCGTAGTGTGTACTCCGTCATTCCTTTCCTGGATGACCCGCTGATGTGGCCATGGAGAGGAGTCGCGCATGCAGAGGACATACCATTTGTCTTCGGGCAATATTTTCTACCCGACTGGCCCTATAACAGTACACAAGGAGAGCTTGATATCTCTCTTGACATGATGAGATATTTTACCAACTTTGCAAAAAATGGGTAAGTTTTACTTTCATAAAGTATTAGTATAGCAAAACTATATACAATAATAATTTACGTCTACTTGACATTCCATATGTTAAATATAAAAGAAAATATATGAACTTTCAGTGCCATGGGCGTAATTCGCCCACCGAAAGTGTGGGAAAGTCACAAAATAGATGTTGTGTATTAAAAGTGTGGGGGAGGGGGTAGGAACAAAATGATATAATAATACAAACAAATAACCATGCAAAATATATCAATATATAAAACAAATGAGAAGAAATCCCCCTTGCTCACCCCCTTGCGCACTCTAATCACGCTTATGAGCAGCACAGACAAGAAATGTTGGGTTTGGTATCCATCTACTTTAAGACAGAAGCAAAATCACGAACAAACCCAATGATCAGAATATATTTTTGGTATATAATTTAAGTATTGTCAAATTGTCTATTTTTTTCGTTAAGTTTGTTGTTGGTTTTCTCCCTTACCTTTTTCTTGTAGTGATCCTAATGTAGGTGATGACAATGATGGGCAACTCGATGGTGAGACAATGTGGAGGGAATTCACAATACCCGAGATCAGATTGTTGGAAATAAAACACAAGCCTGAAATGATCCGCGCTGATAGGGCACCTTATTGCCACTTCTGGAATGAACATCTCCCACGAGTGGTCACATTTACTGGTGAGTTTCTTTTCTTGGTGTCCTTTTTGATTACATTCTGATCGTGGATGCAACAACAAGGCCAAACCAGGGGTGTAGCCAACCTTTCGAAATGGAGGAGGGGAGTGGCGTTTGGCAAAGAATTTTTGTTGTTGACCATTTAGCATATTTTATGGACCTTTTACCATTACCATTTTACTTTTGTCGACCCTGTTGACCCCCTGGTTACACCCATACATGTTAATGCAGTTTATACACGGATTCTACTGAAGGAATTCATGTAGTCATGGTCAAGACTTTCATCTTATATGGAAGAGGACAATGAACGGATCGCACAACTATCGTTTTCGTTCATTTAAGTAACGTTTCGCACATAAACTTCTAGCCAAATGACTGCCTGAACACGACAGGGAAAGTGTTGAAGATCACCACTTGAGTAATAACAGTTTGAAAATCAAACGTTTACGCATATCTGTCAGTCCGTGAAAACTAAGGAGAAGAGCAATGGTACTTTTAGCAGTTTAGTGTCGAAAATATCCAGCATTCATAATGTCATAGCACAAAAGATAGTAACAGGTAGGGTGGAAATAAAGCTTTAAAGAATAACAAAAAATCCACTTACTTGAATGCAGGGGCGTGTATAGCTCTTCATTTTTTAACAACTCATCTTGCTAAGAAGTTCACCTCTTTATCTTGGTTGAGGATTTTTGGTCCAAAACAAAATAGATTTTTGGCCCTAAAGTGTAAATATTGTTTCAAAAATTGAGAATTTTTGGTCCAAAATTGATGTTTGGTCCCAATTTAAAAAAGAATTGGTCTAAAATTGATGATTTTTGGTCAAAATTAACGACATTTGGTCAAAAATTAACCACCATTCAGCCATTCAGGCAATACGAATAGAAAATGCCAACATCTGTTTCTTATGAATACTTCAGATTTGTGCTGCTACGGGATTATTTTTGAGGAGGAAGGAAAAAAAAAAAAGGAGGAGGGGGGGATAATTCTAAAACACTGCGATATGTTTTACGACGCACCGAATTATTCTTGACGGTACCCAAGAACTGAAACCGCAGCTCTTTTACTGTCTTCCAGGGAAGAGTCCCGGTTTGTGATTAATACCATCCTCAACTTGCGAGTGATTATCATCCAGGTCGGCGATAGCTCCTGTAACTTTCCTATGAAAGTGGCTATTAGTTTTACATCTGTGATCAAAATTAACTGCCCTTCAAAATGCTTATTTGCCTGTTCTGGCAACAAACCCCGGGCTATGTCCAGATGTTTCGGACGCAATTTCGTAGCAGGAGGACGAGCACACATCACATTCCGATTGTTCCAGATTGAAATCATTCATAGATTTTCCTAAAAAACGATGCTAGATATTCTTAATCATGATCTAATGTTATCTAATTTGCGTGGCCAAACATTTTTAAAAAACGTAAAAGATCAACAAGCAAAGGAAGCCATCGATCGCCGAGAGGGAACATTTTGTAGATCAAATTGAAAAAGAAAAAAAAAAGATCAATTTTTCCATTTCTTTCAAAATTTGCCATCAACTGATCAAGCAGCAGTTGTTTCCTGCTCCCTGATCAAGACTAATTGGCGCATAAATGATTCCTTTTTTTCATTTCTTGAATATTCTTTCTCATTTTTGCAGCGGATCTTCCTGAGGTTGAGAGGCAGTGGAAGGAAGAGTTTGATCGATGGAAAAATGACGATATGCCCAAGTGGTCAATGGAATATGATGATTATAAAGATATAGCTGATCAATGCTTTTAAGAGGACATGGCGCTGTTAAGATATATCGAAAACATCAAAATATTTTACTCCAGGCGAATTGATGGATCTTTTATTAATGGCAGATTAATTGAAGACTTTAAAAAAATTATTCGAGAAATCAAGCAAATTAAACACAGGCTGACGGGTGCGAGGTTGTACTGCTGTTTTCCTGCGCAATAGTTCCTCTTCGTTACTTTATTTGAAGAGCAAGTAGAAATAAGAAATTTGCATCACACTTAGTGCTTTTAGTTTATTATGATAATATCTTCTTCATTTTTGTTTTCGAGTTATCAGTAATATTATATCTTTTTATTCAGATATCGTAACTTTTATATAAAAGTCTTGCGTATAACATTCCGCTGGTAACAGACTAAGAAGAGAAAAAACTTCAATGAACTGATGAATTAATCCTACAAAGTCAAAAAATATGGGAAGCCTTCGCACAGTTCTGGATTTGTAGAATGCCAGGCATAAGTGCCGACAGCATAAGCTGCAATCTCAGCTTTACTTGAATGATATATTAAGATATTACTGACTTTTTGTTTTATTTCAAAGCTAAATTTTATAATGACAAATAATGATGACGTACAGATGTAATATTCATCATGTGCACCACTGAGGCCAAGACCAAGGGCGCCTCCTCACTCATTATCATGATGACGGCCGTTTGATTAACCAGTCAAGCCTTGGTCTGTTGGTTGGAGACCCACGGACGATCGAGCCCGGGACGTGACGGCTTGATAAAGAAATGATGCTTAGATTATTTTTCTCTCTCTATAACTGAATGTATTATGCAGTTATGAGGAATCTGCTATAAACTGAATCATTTTGTTTTCAATTTCCATTCAGACAGTCTGCAACAGAACAATGAAAAGGTCATATTCCTTTGCAAATATTATCTTGTGTAACCTTTACCAAAGTAGAATTTCAAAATAATGTACCGTTCTTCTCGAAAAGCAAAACAAAGAGATATAAAAGTAAAATAACGATTAATTTTCGCGCCAATTTTGCCGCAGAAGATAATAATGCTATATATATATATATATATATATATATATATATATATATATATATATATATATATATATATATATATATATATATATATATATATATATATATATATATATATATATATATATATATATATATATATATATATATATATATATATATATATATATATATATATATATATATATATATATATATATATATATATATATATATATATATATATATATATATATATATATATATACATATATATATATATATATATATATATATATATATATATATATATATATATATATATATATATATATATATATATATATATATATATATATATATATTCACATTATGAAAAAATTTCCTCCTTTGTAGGAAATTTCATTCATTTTCAGGTAATTTTCTTCACTTTGCGGGAAATTGTTTTCATTTTCGGATAATTTTGCCAAATTGTACCAAAATTTTCAATAATTTTAACAAATTTTCTAATAATTTTACAAAATTCATCTTCAATTTGATTATTTTTTAATAATTTTACTTTAATCCAACCAGGAAGGTAAAATGCTCTCAGGGGAATGTTGTCCTCCGTTCCTCCTCCGCTTCCTACGCCTCTGACTCTCCCCTCAAGTCAAATGAAGTGTCGAATGCAGCACTGCAACATTTTATGACCCAAGAACACTGAATTGAAATATGATAATTATCTTCAATAAAGCTATGTAGAACCAAATTCAAATAAGGTATAAGCACTGAGGTTTCCTACCTATTAATGAATCATCATTTTTGATACCACTGGGAATAATGGGGAAAGAATGTGTTACTGGAGGGCATCCTCTCCCCTCCACCCCTCCCCCCTCCCCCTCTGGTTATCGCGATGTTCTAGTTTTAGGGCTGTATCGCCCGTTGGAAAATGCGCGGAATTTGTTTTACGTCCCTATCAGTTTGCGCATTGAAGTTACTTCACCTATCTCCACATGTTTCATATAGGGCTTACGTGGTCGCACGGGCGGATTAAGCTTTTATGGACCTTAGTCGAGTCTGTATGACCGGGCCTGAATATACCATGCATACAAATAGTAATGAATTATGACTTTTACTGAAAACCCTGATCTCATGATCCTATAGATTTCACTTACTCTTTTTCTATGTTTGAATCATGGTGTAGCCAATTCAAGTGGAAGAATTCCTGCTTATACGTGCCCATTGGAAGGGGACGAGCGGGCAGAGCCCCCGGAAACTCTGGAGATTTTTAGTTTTTGATGCCCCAAAATTGCTAAAAATCAACATAAACTGACGACGTTCGGAAGTTTGAAATGATGATAAGCAGATTGATTAAGGGTATGCAGCCTATCTGCTCCTGCGTGGTCGCCTTTCCTAGAGCTCCACCCAAAATTAAAAACGCAATGAACGAATATTAGAGACACTGCCCCTCCCTCAACCCAAGACCTGCTACAACCACTTTTTTCAACTGATGGTATCTATTTTATATAACGTATTTTTCGAGCCCTTGTAAATTATGTATCACACAATGGCACCTAAATGCACAATCAGACAATAAAGAATGGCGATGTTTTAGTGTTTTCTTGTATCCAAGATAACCTTGACAGCTTGAGCAAATGATTTGACAAATACATGTCAATCATGTATAAGTGAAATCAAGGAGTTGTCATTTAGATGACAACTCCCTGGTGAAATATATTTCATTTCTACCGTTACCAGGGCGGTATGAGCCTATAGGGCCGGCCTCAGAGGCCCTAATAATTTGCAGAGTGGTACAGTAAATTCATATGTATAAACTTCCTTAATTCCAAATGAAACAAAAGCTAGAGCTCGGCCTATTTAACATGTTCAGTAATCTAAGGTCTCCTATACGGCTCTGGTTCTACCACATGAAAATATATCTTTTAAATCAGTAATAGCAGAATAGGGATGCTAGGGATTCTTCACTGTTGCAAAGTGATCTGGATAAGTTAGTTTCTTGTTCCCAAACGTGGCAGATATCATTCAATGTTGATAAATGCAAAGTTGTTCATTTTGTTCAGAGGAATTTGGCTTATGATAACTGCATGAATGTTTCAAATCTTGGTTGTGTTGATCAAGAAAGGGATCTAGGTGTTGTCATTTCTAGCAATCTGAAGCTTTCTCAACAGTGTGCTTTAGCAGCTGCAAGGGCAAATAAGGTGTTTGGCTTAATTAGAAGAAATTTGTGTTTTCTTCGTCGAGAGGTTGTACTTAATTTGTATAAGCAGTTAGTCAGGCCTCACCTTCAGTATGCTATTCAGGCTTGGAGTCCCTTTTATGAGAAGAATAAGTTTATTTTGGAGCAGGTTCAGCGAAGAGCTACTAGACTTATTCCCGAAGTAAGAAATCTCTCTTGTGAATCAGGTTGCGAATTCTTGATTTGACCACGCTTGATTTGAGAAAAGTACGTGGCGATATGAATCAGGTTTTTAAATTTTTATCTGGTAGTGATGTTTTGACTTCCTGTAATTTGTTGCATGTTTCAGCTAATCTTCATGTGACACATGGTAACAGTTTGAAGTTGACCAAAGAGTTCTCATAGATAAATATTCGGCGTTTTAACTTTTTGCAAAAGCTTGTTAATGAGTGGAATGGTTTGCCTGAGTGGGTAGTTAGCTCCAATTTTGTTCACGATTTCAAAGACATCTTTGATAAGTTCTTTACTAAGTCTGGGCGTCTTTAAGCGTATTTAATATAAAAAAAATAAAAATTGTGTTGGTGGTGGTGTTAGTTTCGGCTTTTTATGGGGCGGTTCACCCTTCTTAGCCCGTCATCTTGTTATGTTATGTTAATAATATGATACATAAGTTTGCATTGTTCAAATAAGTTTTTGCATTAAAATGATCCGTTTTTAAAGTTTAAAAGTATACATTTATATAGTCAACGGGTAGCTATAACCACAAGATGACAGACTGATGATTTTGTCATTAGCATTTGTTGTCGAAACATGTTTCATTATCGAGAGTGGGAATATGGCGTCCGGGATGCATATATTTACGTATCCACAGTAGCATTCTTGAAGTCCCTTTAAGTATAGGCGGCGATTCCGGGGGACGGAAGGATGGGAAGGGGAGATATGTCCCTAATAATTTTGGTGGGGGACGAATATCATTATGTCATCAATAAACAGATACAAAATGAACCCTTATATCAAGCCTATATTACTGGCTACACCACTGTCTGGGTTTCTCCCTTCAATGTTCAAAAGAAATCTCCGCCACTGGTGTCAAGACATGCCCACGCAGCCAAGAAACATTCGGTTTGTACATATATGGTTAGGGAGTTCCCATTGTATGACAAAGCCATGTTAAGATCAGAGGTTTGCTAATTAACAAATTCATATTAGGTCATTTTACTTCTATCAGTCTTTATCAAAGAAAATTGAAACGGATGTGAAAACAGCAGATGATCTTAAAATAGTTTTACGCGTTTGCATGTCAGCTTATTTTGTAATCGTTGAGTGTTTCAATATTCATTACACCTGAACAAAAGTTTCAATCATGTTTACATAAATGTCAAGATCGGCAGCAGCGCAAAGATTGGCAAAGGTGGCATCACCTGCCACGATGCTCCCGGCACACATATGGTTAAGCGTTTTCTCTGTTTGCCCCTTATCTAAAGTTTCCATGGATGAAATTTGTTTGGTTCATGTTTTTGACATGTAACGTTTTCTACAATGTGGTACACATGGCTATATATATATATATATATATATATATATATATATATATATATATATATATATATATATATATATATATATATATATATATATATATATATATATATATATATATATATATATATATATATATATATATATATATATATATATATATATATATATATATATATATATATATATATATATATATATATATATAAATATATATATATATATATATATAAATATATATATATATAGATATATATATAGATATATATATATATATACATATACATATATATATATATATATATATATATATATATATACATATATATATATATATATTTATATATATGTATATATATATATATATATATATATATATATATATATATATATATATATATACATGTATATGTATATATGTATATATATATATATATATATATATATATATATATATATATATATAAATATATATATATATATATGTATATATATATATATATATATATATATATATATATATATATATATATATATATATATATATATATACATATATGTGTATACATATATACATATATATATATATATATATATATATATATATATATATATATATATATATATATATATATATATATATATATATATATATATATATATATATATATATATATATATATATATATATATATATATATACATATATATATATATATATATATATATATATATATATACATATATATATATATATATTTATAAATATGTATATATATATATATATATGTATATATATATATATATATATATATATATATATATATATATATATATATATATATATATATATATATATATATATATATATATATGTATATATATATATATATATATATATATATATATATATATATATATATATATATATGTATATGTATATATATATATATATATATATATATATATATATATATATATATATATATATATATATATATATATATATATACATATATACATGTATATATTTACATACATACATAAATATATATATATATATATATATATATATATATATATATATATATATATATATATATATATATATATATATATATATATATATATATATATATATATATATATATATATATATATATATATATATATATATATATATATATATATATATATATATATATATATATATATATATATATATATATATATATATATATATATATATATATATATATATATATATATATATATATATATATATATATATATATATATATATATATATATATATATATATATATATATATATATATATATATATATATATATATATATATATATATATATATATATATATATATATATATATATATATATATATATATATATATATATATATATATGGCTCCGGCAACAATATTATGCCTTTTCATATCAAAGTATTATAAACTGAAAAACACTTCAAAGTTAACGCCGTTGGTTGACTAACATCTGCAAGGTGGAAATTTAAGAAAATAACAAATGGTCAGATGGTGTTTCAATATTTTGTATATTCCATTCCTGCTTTCTTTCAGGCTTTTGATCTCTCCACATTTACTTCACAGGAAGCATCATATCACAAATGATATATCTTTAGGCGTTATACATACATTGAAAAACTGTCCTTTTAAAGGCAAGGTGAAGTTTCTTGGTAGTCACTGAAAGCACTTTTCCATTCTGGTACATCGTTGCTCCTCCAATTATGGAATTCCTCGTCCCATTCTGTCTGAAGATATTCCACATCAGCTATGAAAAACAAAAAAAGAAAGTAGGGTAATATTCAACAACACTGCTTTCTGCACATTCCATATTTCCAATACTTGTTATTATTTTGGACAAAAACTTAATTACTTAATTAATTTTTCATGTCGGTAATGTAAAATTTTTACATTAGCCTGCAGACAGACCAGCCCGTAGTGAGGACTATTCTCAAAAGAGTGCACAATAAACTTTAACTTCAAAAGTTAAAAATTCAAAGTTGGCACATTCTCTATATACCCTTGCTATATATTTTTGCGTTAGGCTTTACAAAAGGAGGACACAGATCTTCGCAAGGGGGAGGACCCGGCCTTCGTACCCTCACGCTGGCTACGAGCCTTATTACAGAATATTATTGGTAATATTGGCAATATTAGGTAATAGCTCAGCACACTTGTGCATTGAATTTCCTCTCCTTAAATTGTAAGCTCTCACCATAACCAGATAACATCAGTTATCTCTGAACGAAAACTATAAGCCTACTGCTAAATATTTTTGCGCCTAAAATTTCATTATGCGTATCCTTCTTGCTATACTAATCAATTAATTTAAATTGTCCGTCATCAAATACTCTTACAAGATGGGCACACTCAACCAATGAACTGGTTTTATAAGCCATTCTTATTTGTTTTTCCAAATATTGGTGGCGTATATGTAATGCAGTATACATACGGGTAGAATGGGAAAACACAGGGATCGTAATTCCTGGGGGCATACTGGGGGACAGGGGCCCTAACACATTAGTCTCCCTTACACATTCCGACAGAATTTCAACAAATTCATAAGGTTTTAAAAACAACTGTCCCTCTACTTTGTGAAGGAAAAGTATAGTATAATGTCCCTCCACTTTGTGAACTTATGGCCCTGGCAGCCTAGGATAACATATAAGATACACATAGAGCCTTACCTGTTGATGAAACCATTTCAGGCAAATAGCTATTTATAAAGGAGCAGTATTGTGCTCGCACCCCTTGAATATTCGTTTTGGGGATATTCATATTAAGTGATTCCAATCCTGGTACGGTGTAATTCATCCAATAGAACTCCTCAGCATCATCGTCATCATTATCACCACCAGTGTTTGGGTTGCTGGGGAAAAAATAACCATATAGGCCTAACAGAATTTCATTAAAATAAGTAAAAAGATTTTCAATGACACAATGGCATGCAAACGAAAGTCTCTCGCAAGGATTTTTTAAGCCAGTTAAACTAGACAATAGATGGATTTCAATTCATGTGTACATGTTGAATGGTGGAATTACAATGATCACATTTCAAAGATTTAAAAATATGTCATTTTTTCAGAGAAGAACTGCTGTTTGTGAGAACACTGTTTTGTTCCTCATTTCTCTCTCTCTCTCTCTCTCTCTCTCTCTCTCTCTCTCTCTCTCTCCTCTCTCTCTCTCTCTCTCTCTCTTTCTCACTCTCTCTCTCCCTCTCCCTTTCCTTCCCCTCTC
>JAIGNY010003408.1:455000-462500 GCA_020152595.1 Chiridota heheva | reverse complement strand
TAGGAATTTTCGTCGAAACATCTGCATACAGGCCATGGAGATAGTAATGCATTTTTGGAAGGGATCTTCTCCGGTGGTCTCTAAAAACTCTTTCTGAGTCTCAAACATCCTCAACGAAGCAGTCCTACGTCGCTGCAACAGTACTCGTACATTTCTCGAGCCATATCAAAAATAAACTCCTCATACCAGACGAGAAAATCTTTACGTTGAGCAGGTTTTATGTGATCGGGATTATAGGTGTTAACTGCAGGCCATAGACCTACGTAATTTTTATTAGCTCTGGTGTTAAAAAGGTACCGAAAATATCCCTTTTTCATCTGTGTCAATCCGAAAGTCTTGGGAAATGATGAGAGCGGAGCTGGAATGAAATTGCACGAGTCAAGGATCCTCAAGGTTGTGACACCATTCTTTTTCCTGTTCTTGGCTTTTTCTTTCAAGTCTATGCCCATCAGTTTGGATCCGTTTATCACGACAATGGGACACATTCCAATGTTGTTATGTGGTCTAGAATAAAATGACCGTCGTATCCTTTCATGCTGTGTGCAATAGCCGTGGCTCCTTTGTTTTCTAGAGAAAGTAACCATTGGCAAAAATCTTTTTTGGGTGTTCTCTCCTTCAAATTGGTATTCTCGCACGCCACATGTTTCACAACCTCGGTGAAAATCGTTGTCGTGGATGCAGATCAAACAAATACGATGCGCTATGCAGTAGTTTGGCACATGCATGAACCACCGTTGTCAAGCTTGTCTTCTGGAATACATTCGAAATCGAGGAATATGTATTTCAACGGAGGGGTTTCTTCTTCCTCCTCTACCTCGTCTTCCAGACCAAGAATAGCCCGAACCTCTTCGTCAACGATTTCAACGTATTCTCCTGCTTCCCCTCTGTCCTCAATCACTTGCATGTAGCAAAGATGGTCGTTAGGTTGGTAACTTTCGCAGTTTCGACAGTAAAGTTTGACCGCATTTGTGTCGATCCTTAACAGTGGTACCACAAGTTGAGCAACGACATATACGTTGACAGATCGTACGTGGCGGTGTTTTGGTCTTGGCTTTGATGGTGACATTGCTCTTTTTTGGAATCTTCTTGTGGTTTGCAAAACAAGTCGGATTCTTGAACGATCGGTCACAATTGTCGCAATGCATCCATTCAGTCAATTGGCATCCATCCTTCTCTGCATTGAAACAGCACTCACAAACGTTACGGCAACGATGATGCTCAAAGTGGCTATACCCTTTCAGGCAGCAATCGCAAAAGTTGGGTACATCCAATAACCACGGTAGCGAAGTAACAACGTCAAAGTGAGCGTTGTGGTAGAGTAGGTAAAGCTGTTTCTCACGTGGAGGCCCTTGGAACACAAACAAGTCTAGGAGATTCGTCGTAAGGACGTTCACTTGGTAGTCGGGTAACACGACATGAAATTGGTTGACTTCGTCTAACCCACAAGGCCCGAGCGCAACACCGGCTCGTTCGTGTAACTCTTTCGCTAAAGGATTTGCTCGCCGTAGCCTTGTCGAACATTGTTCTAGTTTACAGTGCGATCGGTCTCTTTGTCAATGCGAGCTTTGGCGGTCACGAGGGCTCGGGCTAAACATAGGTGGTCTTTGTTCGTAATGCGTATGATGTATCGTTTCATTTTCTTTCATGTTACTGCGTCCGCTTCCCCGGGGCATTTTGATGTGAAGGACTCAAATTTCGACATTGTCGTCGAGTGCGAAAGCGGTCTTGGATTGCAGTACTCGGGTAATCGCGGATAGGACACGTTGAACACTTACTTGATCTCTCCGGATGAGTTGAATCCATATCGGGGTGTCTAACGCTGGTGCGTGAATTTCAAATCCAGACGTAAGTTGCCTCTCTTGTTGACGGAATAATGTTCTCCATGAGATCCATCAGGTGTCAGATCGAACGCAAACATTGTGTAACCGTCGAGAAAGTTTGACGGCGTAATATCCATGCCCCCATCGCTATACAAACGACCTGTGGCCGAAAACAACTGAAGGTAACTGCGTAGGGTCTAGTGTGAGCCAAAGTTGGGAGTGAGCGGTGTGGCAGGATACTGTTTTTCGTCGACGTGTAAGGTCATGGGGTTCAGGTTAAATTCTTGGAAACGAAATGGATGTTTGGTGTAATCGCTATTAAATGCAGACGTGTCTACCAGACAAAGCACTACCCGTTTAGGAAGTTCACCCCAAAACACGTTGTCTCGTTACAAATTCTAAGTGCCCATCTGGATGGCGATATTGCGGAAAATTGTGCGTCGAATCTTGTACTTGGTTGGTTCTTGGTTGAGCATAGCGATGTCGTTTAACACGTAGGTGCTGCTACACGTCAACTTTCGCATATATAAGATGGCGTCCAAGATATGTACTCGAAAATTGGCATCTTTAGCTCCTGATATCAAGCAAAATGGGTCTTTGCTGCGATGTAACTTCAGTCGTACTATCACGCCGGGTAATAGCACGTTGTTTTGTGCAAAGGTGTTAGCATAAATCGCCCATCATTTTGAAGACTTTGCTGCCTTTGGTATTGTCAAAACGATGTTTCAAGCCTGTATTCAGAATTTGGGCGGCTTTCAAGTCGTGAAAATCCATAAGATCGGCGGTGTCTTTGAAATACATTTGCGAATGGAGGTGGGTGTCTTTGGCCTCTTTGTCGTAGTTGAGCACGGTAAAGAGTGAGCGTGAACGAGAGCCATGTTGACGGTTTCGTAGACAAATGACAAATGAGTATTGACCCCAAGTGTATTTCTTCTTATTTCTGAGGTTGGGTGTAAAGTGACGGTCGTTGACTTAAATATTCATTTAAACGAGCATCACTCCATGGAGTCTTCGGCTTTGTTACCTTGGCTTTTTGCTGACGAAGTGGGTTTTTTGTATCAGTACCAAGCTGTTGCAATAGCTCTTTAGCGCGACCCATGGCTTTGCGTGTCAAAGGTTGTCCAGCGGCTTTTGAACGACGGGATGCAGCTTGTTTCACGCTTTATCCGGCCAACACATCTTCCAGAATTCCTGCACCAGTAGTCTACGCTTCTTTACCGACTTCTTTTGCTAAGCTTGCAGCACCCCGTTTTACAAACGGTAGTGCTGTCCTAAACAGTCCCGAAAGCATTCCTTCAAGACCGTAACCTTGTTGATTTACAGGTCCTGCAAACACGGGTAAAGGTCCTGCCATGATGTTATCTGATGTGTACATGAGAATTGATGTGCACTTCTCACAATAATATAGATGAAGCCACGCGGAACGTCGTTGACGAAAATGTAGCGTGACAATGTTACGTCCCGACGTAAACGGATATATTCCATCGCGGAGGGCGATATCGATTGTGTCGATGGGGTTCCTGTTGATGGGGTAGTAGGCGACGAGTGGAGGTACGACGTCCACGAGCGAGCCAAAATTCGGCAGATTTGTGACGCTGAAACTTTCAACAACGGTACTTCGTGATCTCCCACCGGATGGGATGTGATGATGTCTGTGTACACAAACAGTTGGTGAACGTTCTGTTGCAGCCATGGATAACGTCCGTATTCCCATTTGTTCGTCAGCACATGTGGTTCCTGCACACCGAGTGTTTTGCGTGATCTTGTCTTCCAGTTTCACTTCACAATTAGGACAGGCGCGTAGTTTCAGTTGACCGTTGCCATTGACACCGTCGAAACGCAATACGTCTCTTCAATTTAAAGTTGTTGGTAGATATGTACTGTCAAAGATTGCCTGATCATTGAAAAACAACTTAACCGGATGTAATTCCACAGGATTCCAATTTGAGTGCGTCGCTAATTCCTTGAAGTAAAACTTGCTGGTTTCGGTGCAGATTTGGAACCACGAGTACGGGTAGGTGTATTCGACAAGCCCGATTTCCCATTTGCCGTCTAAATGCAAAGGTCTCGGGAGTTTATTCTTGTACTCGGTGACCGTATTGTCAAGAAACACATCCATGGACCCGTTGCTGGGTAGCGTTATGTAAAACGATGGATGCTTTGATTGTCACACATTAGAATTTAACCACGTCATCGACCCAACTGTGAAAATTGCTGGGATAATCGTACCATTTGACCAAATACTCCAGCTTCCCGTCCTTGCGTTTACGGGTTTGCACGATCTTTTCGATATGGTAAAGGGCATCGGTTTTCTTTTTACCAATCCGTTAGAATTCCTCACGGTAAAACGTTCCTTTCACCGGTTCGCCGTCAATATTTTTCATCATATACACGATGGGTTGTCGCTGGATCACTTTGTCAGCCACAAACACTTCTTCCGTCTATTGGGGTAAGTAATTTTTTCGAAATAGGCGCGTCGCCATACTGAACTGAACGACGTCTCCGACGCGTTAAGTCGATGTCGGCTTAACCGTAGACTTTGCATTTCCGTACAGCGTTTAGCACACGTCTAACTCGTTGGTTCAATTTACGTCTTCAAGTGCTCGTGCAATACTTCAAAGGCGTGCGGCGTTGTATGCCGATATCAGATCCAACAAGACGTCCACGTAGTTGTACGTGTCATTAGCGGTAAAATAACGCCACATACTTGATTTTAACGTACGATTATATCTTTCTATGATACTTGTCTTGGTCTCGTTCTCCGTCGAAAACAGTCGGACGCCTTTTTCCTTCAAAAATGCTTTAACCTGGCGGTTGTAAAATTCCGATCTTTTGTCTGTCTGCAGCTTCAGTGGCAAACGTCTAGCCTCTTTGAACAGTTTTTAAACGCAACAAGGGACGACGCTCCCGTTTTTTCTTCAGGAGATTGGCTCAAGCATATTTAAAAATACACCAATGCACGTCAAAAGCCATTTCGCTCCTTTGTTATATCGAGAATGAGCACTAAGCACGACGAGATCGGCTTGCCATTGCTTGTTGATACCGTTCAAGATAACGCAATTTCTGGGATATCTGCGGCGTGAGGGTTTATGTAACGTGTACGTATCTTGGGTCTCAAGCCAAGATCGATCCGAGGTCTTCGTCAGATTCTGGAACTGTTTTTTGACCACTGCGTGTAGCTTGTTGATCCGGCGAAACCAGCGGAATGTGATGGATCGTAGTAGATGTCTCGAAAAAATTGTTCACTTTATCCTTTTCCGTCGCAGATATTCTTGTTGTTATGATGAATCACACGTCCTCTACAACAAGCGCTGATGAATGTAATATTTTGTAGAAAATTGCTTAAAGTCGCTAAAGGTGCTGATATGTTTGCCATGACGGCTACTTCATTACTAAATGGGAAGAATAGGAGTGATTTAATCCTATTAGCTTTCAGGGTACTGCAGCCACCGGTTTTTTTGTTTTGTTTATAACAATATCTGCGTCGAGTACGTGTCATGACAGATGTGCGTGGTTCCAACGTTTGGTCGTCGTCGTCTTCCCAGGGCTCTATGCGCATTTCCACGGGAAGGATGTCTTCTAGTTTTACTGTGTGGCCATCGTCAAATTTTCCTGTACGTTGAAAACGTTGAAGTCGATTCCACACTTCACGATTACCAATTTACTCTTAAGGAACATTGATGCGCAACAAGCCACAAATGCGTTGCGTCTTTGCGGGGTAAATGATTTTCGGGAACGGATGACGTCGCTGATCAGATCCACAACGTAGGTTCCATGCACGACTTGTCCGTCGACCATCAGTTCGCCTTTACGACTCCATGTCATCTCGCGTAGCACCGTCTTGGTCAACTGTTCTGCTTTTGCTCGTAACGCTTTGGGTACGTTGGTAATGACGTCTTCGATGGATTGTCTCTCGGGGATTGGCGGTTGCGTCAGCGGCGGTGATGGTGGTGTTAGCGGATCCAGCATTTTCCGTCGGTATGTTGTGTACAGAGTTAAAGCATCTTCGTACATCTTGACTTTTTTCTTGTCGGTAATATCACGTCGTTCCAGAATCTCTCGCATCATGTCATCCAAACCATCACCTTGATCTTCTCCGGCGTTTCAAACAACTGCGTTAACGCATCCGGGTTGACAACCATCATCTTTTTCATGACTACAACAGAAGAGGAATCACGGCAGGCAGCAAACCCGGAATCTGCTTCAGTACCGGGGGCAACGATGTTTTGAACAAGTTTCCCTGCACCATGTGATGTAACACGTGTCGTTTGTTCTTTGCGGGATGTTTTGGTAAACTAACACCTGTATTTTGCGTCGTAGTCTTGCAATGGCTTTCTTCTCCAACGGGCTCAACTTCACCTTGCCTTCTAATACGTTTAGGGCACACTCGCATAAGCAGTGTAATAAATGTTTATTTGCATTGTTCAATACATGAAGACGTTGTTTTGATGTACCTTCAGCGAATGCTTTGAAATAGGGTTCTTGACCCATCCACTTCTCCGTGATAAATAACATTACCCCACTTTGGTAAACGTATTTTAAAAGTGTCTTTACACATCCATGCATGTAACATTAAGTGAAACGCCCAAACAGAAAGGACGAGCCACCTTAACACTTCATCGAATTTTTTCATGATAGAAACCTCACAAGCAACAAATATAATAAATGTACAGTGACATGGACACTGCAATTCAAACAATTATCTAAAAGTCAAAGCTACAAACCAAACATTGTTCATTTTTTAATCGACACTTTACGGGACAACGTTATAATGTCAAATAACCTCGACTGACAATAATGTTATCCATTTATTTATCTTGGTATATATACGTAGCGTCGGTCGAACAGACCGGTTTGCAGACGATATCGATCGGGCGTCGTAGAGGTACTAAGAACTAGTACCCATGCGGCTCTCGTGTGGCGTCGGTGTAGGCGTCACGGACGTAACGCACCCGTCCAGGAAACTTTTGACCAGCGAAATGCCCACGGGCCAAAAGCATCGCGCGGATTTTTCAATTAGACAAGATTATGGGTGTTGAGACTGAGGGTACGTCCGCCTTTGAAAAAAAAATATGTACAAGAAGCAACACGGATATGTATCGGTGATGACTGCCTTTGGATTCAGTTCACTCATGAAATCGTCAATGACAATGATATTATTGCGTTCCGGGTCCAAACGTTTCAGATCGTCTTCGGTGGGTAAGCCTTAAATGAACTCCACGTGAGGTAAAACTCGCTTCAGCGCTTCATAGTCGGGTTGGTTTTTGGCATAGAACCAATAGATGCGTTCGGGTGGTGGGTCGATGAATTCCAACAATGTTCTAACCCAACGAGTCTTTCCACATCCTGTTGGACCTGCGACAATACAGGTAAATGGGTGTTTTAACGTCCCGTCTAACGTGTCGTTATATAAATATATATATATATATATATATATATATATATATATATATATATATATATATATATATATATATATATATATATATATATATATATATATATATATATATATATATATATATATATATATATATATATATATATATATATATATATATATATATATATATATATATATATATATATATATATATATATATATATATAAATATATATATATATATATATATATATATATATATATATATATATATATATATATATATATATATACATA
>JAIGNY010003408.1:247500-452500 GCA_020152595.1 Chiridota heheva | reverse complement strand
CGGATCGGAGAAGGAGATGCCTTTTTGAAAGTTATGTAAAAATATTGTATGTCATTCTTGAAGCTTGACAACAAATATAAATCCTACATAGTACGTAGAAGTTGTAACGTACATTTAGTGATTATTTGACAAAATTAAAGCATGACATTCAGCTGGGCCCGACACCGAAGGCCGTGGCCATGGCCCCAATACTTTTATAAGCAGTAATTTTCAGAAGTAGGTCTTTTACCTGTTCGCCCGATGGGCAATTGCCAACATTGGTTTGAGATAACCTATTCAGTCATCTGACCATGATTGTTATGATAATCAAAAAAACTTGTGGGCCTGGCTAAACATAACTTGACAAAATGGAATAGGTGATCATCATTTAGAATATTGAATGTCGTGACCTGTAGAGAAATATAGTTGTGTGTTAGAATAGGTTTTCTTTGCACATATCTGCATATAGGGTGTTTACTTTTATTCAGTGATAAAGTATATGCATATGAAAGAAACAATTGTAAAGAAATATCAGTTACGTTATCACATGGTATGATTTAAACTAACGATTCCATATAATGTTGTCTGGCTTTGATTGACAACTTAGTTCGATTTCCATAAATTATCTAAAGTTTTGAAAATGAGCATACAGAAAAAAGGAATGTTTTTTTTTATTTGTATATAATGCTAAGGTGAACAATACCACATGTTACTAGCTGACTACGTCAAACACACGTATAACAACGTGTAACAACAAGTTTGCACCATGAGAAGTCCTCACATGCAGTCATGGGCCGGCCAGTCAATAGTTCACAGTGGCTTAAAAACAAGGACTAGACTTCGACCGTAGGGAGGAAGGAGGGGGGGGGGGAGGGGGTGTAAGACAAAATTTCCCGACAAAAATGTGCACTTCCCGACTTATCTATAAACGATATACATGTGTTTACAATCACACAATATAGTACAATTGCGAACAGACCCTCCGCCTCCCAACCAATATCATTGTAAAACATTTTGGCTTGACTGCTTGAGGAACAATACTCAAGTACCAAACACGGAACTGCGAAACAGCATTTACCCGTTTAAGGGCCCTGGCGTCGTCCAGGGCAAAACCGTCGTCCAGCCTCCAGGAGTCAAAACCCTGGAAGCTCTGAAATGTTCTTGTTTATGTTGCCCCAGAATGGCTGAAAATTAACACAAACTGACAAAATTTAAGTCATGAAAAGAAGACAATTTCAAATTCTCATGTTAATATCTATAGCTTACCATTTCTAAATAGCCAGTAGAGAAATTTCCCCTAAAAAAATTGTGCAGGCGTTCATAGGTGAGCTGGTGAAGCCTTGGTCTGAAGATTTCTGGTTTCTTTTTCATGCCGCAAAGTAACTCAAAATCCGAACATAATGTTACAAAATGTAAATAAAAATTATGGGGTCCTGCATGGAAAAGCAATAGTAGGGATTCAGGAGGGACCCCTTGGAAGGGTCCAGGGGCGACAAAAGCTTTGATGCCCGAAAATGGCTAAAAATCAAGACAAACTGACACAATTTAATTGATGAAAAGAAAACAATTTTCAATTCTCATGCAGCCTATAGATTACCATTTTTAAACAGGCAGAAGATAAATTTCCCCGGAAAATTGAGAAATATCGGGCAAAATTCTGCAAGTGTTAATAGGTGAAGCCTTGGAGGTTTCATGTTTTTGATGCCCCCAAATGATTTAAAATCAACATAAAGTTCCAAAATGTAAATGAAATCGTGGTGTCCTGGGACAAAGCAAGAATAGGGATCAAGGAGTGGCCCTTGGACGGAGTATTGGGGAGAAGCCTTCGGAAGCTTAGCAGATTTCTTGTCTTTGATGCCCCCAAATCGTTGAAAATCAACACAAACTGACAAAATTCGGAAATTTTAATTGATGATAAGAAAGTTATTTTAAATTCTCATGTTCAAATTTACTCAGATAGAGGGTTACCACTTCTAAACAGGCAAAAGATCAATTTCTCCGAAAAATTCGGGCAAAATTGTGCAAGCGTTCATGGGGGAAGCTTCGGTCTACACTGGTCTAAAAAAAAAAAAAAATCTTCCCCAAAGTGGCTTAAAATCAACACAAAAATCCAAAATGTAATTGATGAAAACAAGCACATTTTAAATTCAAATGTTAAAATATACTCAGATAAGCAATTTGGTTACCATTTCTAAACACTGACAGGCAGAGGAGAACTTTTCCCTGAAAATTGAGATAATTGTTCGCTTTATGACTTAACTGCTTAAAATCAACACAAACATACAAAATGTAATTGATGAAAAGTAGAACATTTTAAGTTATATAATGTTAATATCTACTCAGATAAGCATTTTGGATTACCATTTCTAATTAGGCAGAGGAGGAATTGATAATTATCTTTTTTAAGTTTATGGACGCAGCTCTGGTAGGGTCCAAGAAGCAAAGCCCTTGGCAGCCGGGAAGATATACAGTTTTGATGGCCCAAAATGGCCTATTATCATCAAGGCGCTGCATTAAACGTGTTTGTGGGTGAGCAACTTTCATATACATTCCAAATGCCCAACCCGAGCCCAATCAGCATCATACCGAGTGGATATCTAGACGATTTGGGCATGATTGAGACAGTACATCCGATAGTTTACATATCTGCCTGACTAGTTGCCCAAGTATGTTGTCAGCATCATGATGCCGAGTCGGGGGACATGATTCTGATTGCTAGACGATTCGGGCATGACTGAGATATTATAATGTGATACAAGTACAACCGACATCATCTCTGCCCGACTAAGATCAGTGTCCAACCAACTGGGATGGGGCGGAATTTGTACGGCCACAAAGATAACAAAACAACTATTACATTATGCATTTTCAAAAGTATTTTGTCATTTTGCGAAGAAACAAAATCATAAAGGTATTTCCCATCTTTCTTTTTTAAATACTGGGCCATTTGTTTGCCCGGTCCGACGAAATAGTCAAAATTGGAAAAGCTTAATTTTTTTTTTTTTTTTTTTTTTTTTGGGGGTTGTTACACTCCCACACCCACTCAAAATACGCCCCTGCTTAAGAATAGAATAAAAAATCCTCTGTCACGCCGAAAGAGCCCATTTTGTCGTGAATTTTTGTTTTCATTTAGCCTTTCCCCGCTTCCCTAGACATGCTGGATTGATAGATCTTTATCCAACTGCCAAAAAAAGAGCAAACTGCCGCTTTAGCCCCAAACTGAACTATCGATTTTCTAGGATTTATAAAGCTTCTATATTGTTTGAAAGAGTATTGAAATATAATGCAGATCATTTTCTTGATTTTTTTTTTTATTTTTTAAATCAAGTTTTAATTCATGCGATATTTGTAATGTATGATTGGAACCAATGGGCAGGATTTGACTACCAAAAGTGGGTAGTGAGGAAGGAAAGGGGGGAAGGAAGGAGGGGAGGGTGGACAACAAAATCTTGCTAAGATGCAAAAAAATTATACAACTGAAAAAAGTGGGTGGCAAGTCGCCTCTTTGCACTCCCACCCCCTCAAATCCCGCCTATCTATGGTAAAGACTCCAATACTGTACCACTTCAAAAAATTATGATAGATTTTGATTAATGTTTTTTGATTTTAAAGCAATTTAAAAGTTGCCACTACACGTCCATATACCTTTCAATGTTGGAGACATTTTCCCCCGCATCATCCTTCCCTGTACGTTCCTTATGGCTACAAGCATAATACGACTGCAGTTCGTTTATGTAAAGACGAAACAGCCTAATTCACTTGTTATTTGATGTTTAATCAAACTTACCATCATTATGGCACGATCGAAGTAGTTCCAACTGGCAGGCGCGACAAGATGAAGACCTACGCTGGCAGCTCCTGCGCTCTGACCAATGATTGAAATGTTATCTGGATCGCCCCAAAACTGCAGAAAAAATTATTGATTACAAACCTATACCTGATTGAATTTTAATTTACTGTTCCGCTGAAAGAAGAAGTTGCCATTCTAAACAAACTTGTCCACCGCGATACTGTTTCGTTGCTCGCCCTCATAATTGCAAATATGTTCGGGATTGAAAGGGGTTTCCACCTGTCCCACATTTGAGGATCAATACTATATAGTCAATTGTATAACACCCATGTCGTTAAATTTCTGGTCTCAAGCACCAAGATGCAATTGTTTCTGCATATTTGATGTGGAAATCTCTATAATTTTTTTGAAGTTGAAGTTAATGATGCCCAAATTCTTTAATAAACTAACGATGCATGGACTGTCGTCCTCAAACAAAGATTTGCCAGCAAAAGACATTCTCATTAATGTTAATGTCAATGATTAAGGCTCAGGAAAGAAATTCAAACCTGGAATTTTGATAGCTGATCTTGACTTAAACTGTATCCCTTTCCTGCTATTTACTGTATGAATTCATACACCACACATTTTGAAACTTATCATTGTTTTCCATGCTCACTTTCGAAGTTTCAAAAAATTCTGTCTTTGCGCTTTACGAGCATATGAGATAGATGTTTGATAATTGTTTACATAGCCAAAAAAAAAAAAAAAACTAGTATTTTATGTGCCGCTTTAGAATTCAAAACATAAACATAAAGTTTATAAACCCTACGCGCAAATAATAATTTAAGCCTACCATGAATGTTTTCTTTTATCCATTTGAGAGCGAGATTCTGATCCCACAGACCATAGTTACCTGGAAGTTCATCATCCCCTGTTAGAAGAAGACAAGTCAAACGATTTTCTCTGTTGTAATAATAAATCGCAATCATATTCGTATACGTGAAATTGAAACGTAAGGAAAGACTTTCCTTACATTAGCACTGTATCTCACATTCTTTGCTGTTGTGATTTTAGTGGTAGGCTTTAACTGTATAATACTCCTGCTTAGAGAAAAATAACGACTAGCATCCAAAGCCGTCCACTATCTGACTATAGACAGCTCAACAGCAGTTTTAATAAATTCAACACTTGTATTCATTATTTTCATTTTTAAAAGTGAAAATCTTTAATTGTAAAACGTGTTATAATTCCTTTCAAAGAAATGTTTCTTTATGTGACACGGTTACATTACTTATTGCCTATGCAATGCAGCATATACAACGGTTGTTTCTTGCAAAATTTCATATTCCATTCATGAAATAAACTTTTAAAGAATGTGAAGATGCGATGTCACTTCTAGTCTCATCGTCATTGGCGGCGATCCCGGTGAGGGACGGGGGACACTTCCAATAATTTTGTTGGGGTACGAATATGCTTATGTTCTCTGTCCCCCTAAAAAAAAATGATAAAAAAATAAGCTTTATATAAAGCCTATATGGCTGGCTACTCCACTGTCAAGGTTTGTTTCCCCATGATGAAAAGTCATCGCCGCCACTATTCATCGTACTCATAAATTTGATGCATATGTGATAGATTTGATAAACTTGAATGGAAGAATACAATCCGACGACGACGAGTGAACACACAATCACAATGACGGGGTTGTCGCCTGCGTATCGCTTATGATAGTAACAATGCTATCACGAAACGCTTAATACGACCCGGAGGAGAACACAGGTATGACGTACGGACAGACATAACATCGACAACCAAGTCAATGTCCACGGCCTTTGATAACCAGTTGTGGTGCACTGGCGTGTCTACCCAACCGAGGCTTGAACATAGGGCCTCGTGGTCTGTAGACATGTATGATTACCGCTACACCACATTTGGTAGACAACCCAACCACTTTGTTCCTTTTATTGCCTTTTTTCTTCATACTCACGTACCTGTAGCAAGAAATCCAAATCCGTTCAATCGATAATTGATCGAAACGTACACCACGTCGTTCAAACTAACCATTGGCCTGCCATCGTAAGCGTTATATGTGCTAGATCCTAACACGAATCCTCCGCCGTGAATCCAGATCATTACAGGAATATTACTTCTCTGGATAAATGGTCAAAAAGAAAAAAGCGACTTATGTTGAATTCATAATATAATATTCGGCAACGTGTTGCCGAACATTCAAAAACATGCCGATATGAATTTCAGCAAAGCGTTGGCAAGTTTCTACAACCCATTATGGAGCAGTGGTCAAGCATCTGGGGTGGGGAGAAATAGTTTGTATTAGTTTGATCTTCCCATGTCTTCAATGAAAACTTTCTCCCAATTCTCTGTTCCATCCAATATCTTTAAGCAGGCAAAATGTATTCGAAAATGCAATTTGCATTCAGCATTTAGCTCTTGTGTAAATGAAATTCGTTGTCTACGAAATTTCTTGATATGTTGATGCTCCAAAACTGCATGAACTTACAAGGAATACATTAGGCCAAAAATGAAAATATAATAGTTCAGGTTGTTTGTATGTTTTGTTTTTCATTGTGTTTTTTCGCTCTTTAATATTTATGCCAAAAGAATGACTTTTTTTACCATGCACTCCCTCCCTAAATCAGCCATTTTTTACGAACGTGTTAATCAAGTTCATTGGTTAAGGAGCATTGATGACTTGTAGAAATCTCGGCGAAATATGCTTGAAGGAGATGTTAATACTAGATGGCCTGATCTCTAATTTTATAAACAACGCAAAATCGAAAATCGCAACATTTTCTGATAATGTTGCTCTATCACTTTAGGTCATCACCCTTAGAGGTGAAAAATTCACACTACATAAGACCAAAGCCATTACAAGAGGATTAAGGAGATAAACATCAGCAAGTCAGTATTCAGGGTAAGTACCCACACCAGGATACACAAGCATCACCTATCTCTTAGTAATCCGGTTGAACAGGGCATACAAATTTAACAGATTAATGGCTTGTACACCGCAATATTAGCTTCGAAAATACGTGACAATTAGGTTAATCTTTGACATATCACAATCTCTTTACACCTAATTACAAACAAAACTAAAAACAAGTTGACAAATACAAGCTCATTTTGCTCAAAGAAAAAGCACCAGTAACTTACAAATCCAACGACCATTATGCACTGCTGGTCATGCAAAAATCTACATTGTAGGCCCCCCCGATTTCTTCCACAAATGAATAACAATTAATACCATCTTCCACAAATGAATAACAATCAATAATCATACATCTTGTCTTAGAAATCTCCAACAAAATGTAATTGGCATACTGGTATATAGGCAGGGGCGTAACCTAAAGGGGTGTTAAACCCCATTAGAAAAAAAAAATAGTCGGGCAATTCCAATTTTGACTATTTCGTCAAGCAAAAAATGGCCCAGTACTGAAACAAAATTGTACGAAAAATAATATGGTAATACCTATATGTTTTTGTTTCTTTGCAAAAATACTAAATACATTTGAAAATGTTTTAAATAACATCATAGTTTTGTGCTACCTTCATGGCCGTATTAGCACCCCCCCCTCTTTTTCATCCCTCCCTCCCCCGCTCCGTTGTCCGGATATCAATCTTAGTAGGGAAGATATATGTAGAATGTCAGGTGCACTTGTATCATGATATCAGAGTATATTCAGTCATGCCCAACTCAGCTAGACACATGGTGCTGACAACATCATACTTGGGCACTAAGTCGGGCAGAGATGTTAAATGTCGAATAAACTGTTTAACACTTTAAATATCAATCATGACCGAATCGTTATATCAGAATCATGTTCTCCCGACTAGGCATCATGCTGACAATATTATATACACTTGGGCACTTAGTCGGGCTGAGATTTAAAATACTGGATGTTTGTAATGGATGAAGACATACATTTCAATCATGCCTGAATCGTCTAGATATCATAATCATCTCCACCCGGCTCGGCATAATCTTATAATGTTGATTGGGCTAGGGTTGAGAAACTGCAGGGGACGTATATATGTAAGATGTCTATCCACACACGTTTTAAAGTCAAGAGTCATGATGATTATGGGCCATTTTTGTACATAAAAAGCTAGAAATATTCCAGGGTGCCCTATCAGAGCTGCATCCATGAACCCAACAATTGTGGCAGAATTTCTAGGGGAATTTCTCATCTGCCTGAAACTATAGAAATGGTAATCCAAATGCTTATTTGAGTAGATTTTAATACTAGAATTTGAATTTTCTTTTTTTCATCAATAACATTTCGAATTTTTGTGTTGATTTTAAGCCACATTGGAAAACACAAAAAAAAATCTTTAAACCAAGACTTCACCCTTGAGACCCACAATTTTGCCCTTAATTTCTGAATTTTCAGGGATACTTCTCGTCTACTTTCAATATGTTTAGAAATGGTAACCCAACTGCCCAAATGCTTATCAGATTCTAACATTACAGAATTTTAAGTTACCTTCTTTTTATCAACTGCATTTTGCAAGAATGTTTTTTTTTAAAGATTTTAAGCTATTTTGGGGCATGAAAATAAGAATTTTCAGACCATGATTTTACCTATAAACCCCTGCATTATTTTATCCAAAATTTCTCATAGTTTCCAGGAGAAATTTGTCCTCTACCTGTTGGTTACCCAATAACTGTATAATGCTTATCTGAGTAGATTTCAACATAAGAGTTTAAAATTGTCTTCTTATCATCACTTAAATTTTCCGAAACTGATCAGTTTGTTTTAAATTTCATACATTTTAAGGCATCAAAGAAAATAACACTTTAGAGCTTCCAAGGCTTCGCCCCCTGTACCCCTTAAGGGGCACATAAGCGAGAATTTTTTTCCTGGATCTCTACTTTTGTTTCGCCCCAGGATCCCACAATTTACATTTGGGAACTTTGCGTTGCGTTTTCAGCCATTTCGGGGCATCAAAACCAAGAAACCGTCAGACCAGGACTTCGACCACGTGTCCATAAATCATGTAAATCCACAATTTTTCCCGATTTTTCTCAATTTAAGGGGAAATGATGCCCCGTTAATAAAATTTGGGGTGGTTTGTACATTCTATAAACAGATTCAGGCCTTATTTAAAAAAAAATACAGAATAGCGGGAAAACAAAGGTAGGCAGAGGTAAAGGTCTTTTAAGTAGTCTTTAATGGAAAGATCAGATATATAGTCTTTGAAGAAAAACTTTTTCAATGTTTGAAAGAGCACTTGCTTTTTTAAAAGGGCACTTTTCCTCTCTGAACAAGGGCACTTTTTAAACTTTGGAAGAAGTGGAGGGAGAGGCACGTAGCCCTGTGCCCCCGGTCCGCCGCCTATGCCTTAACAAAGAAGATTGGAGAGGGCACGTCACTTCATGTCATGACAATAGACCGGGTGCAAATAGTACGTTTTGCCCTGCATGACCCATTTCAAAGATCTTTTAAGTAAAGTAAGTAAAATCCCGTCCCTGTAATGAAATTTGGGGCGGCCCGCACACTCTATAAAGGCCTTATTTTACAGTTTTTACAGAATAGCTGGGAAAACAAAGGTAGGCAGAGCTAAAGGTCTTTTAAGTATGAGAAAGTCCAATAGGTAGGGCTGTTGGGCCCCAACTTTGACTTTAGGGGAAATTTGGAATAGTGTATGTGCACAAAGCGCGTGAAATTTCACAATTTGAGTCTTTTTAGGGCGATATTTGTGTTACTTCCTTTAATGAAAAGATCAGATATATAGTCTTTGAAGAAAAAGTTTTTTAGTATTTGAAAGAGCACTTGACTTTTTTAAAAGGGCACTTTTTCATCTGCAAAAGGGCAATTTTCACTAAGAAAAAAAACACTCTTCCACTCTAAAAATCTTTCCTCTTGGAAAAAAGGCACTTTTTGAACTTTTGAGAAACGTTTGAGGGGGACGTGTCCATTGTTCCCCCAATTTCACTGCCCATGCCATGAAACCCACAATGTTGCCCGAATTTTCTCAATTTGTAAAGAAAATTTCCCCCTTTGTCTGTTTAGAAATGCAGAAATGGTATAGATAGGTACATACGGGGATTAATGTGCTTCTTTTTATAGTCCTAAAACACATTCACGATGTTAACACAAAAAAAAATCCGGCACTCTGAAGATATTCAAGATGGCGTCCAAAATGGCGCCAAAAGTGGGACAATTCTCTAAAAAGTCATACATTGGCCATAAGCAATAATTATCTTTAAAAAGAAACCTCAAAATATTATTATAGGAGCTGTTGGGAACACTTGCAACCATATTTATATTTTTGCATAACTTTGCCATATTCCACATCCAATATGGCGGCCAATATGGTGTCCAAAATGGCCGCCAAAATGACAAAATTCTAATCTAAAAGTCATATATTGTCCATAATTAAAAAGAAAGTACAGAATATTATTTTAGGGCCATTGGGAACTCTTACCAACCATGTTTGTATTGTTACTATTTTCTAAATCATAGATGGCCGATGGGAAAATTGTTTTGTATGCATCAATTTGGTCTGCATGAATCCAATTTACCCTTTTAAATCCCAAGTCGGTATCGCAGACCGTTTTTGCAGAGTCCTATTCCGAAAATTTTAGACTGAGTTAGCAACAACACTACAACGTTAAAATGGCTCATTTAATAGTGGAAAACATAACCTTTAAAAAAAAAGTTGAGGCGCAATGCAGGCCCCCAAACTTGCATTCGTCAAAGTTGACCCAGAGGGTAAGGCCCGGCTGGCCCTTTTATCTTGTCTACAACTCCAGCATCTATGTCGAAGAAGCAATTAGTCAAACCTATCAACTTGCCTCAAAGGATGCCATGAAAGATGTTGCACTGCTGTTACGAGGCATCATACTTCGTGCATTCAAAGAGACCAAGGAGCTCACGTGGCCTCCTCCACCAAGTGAATTGGAAGTAAAGGATGGGGTAATACCACCAAATTTGAAACGCTTCCTCAGCCTGGTCATATCTGGTCAATCCAAAAGCTCCTCAAGACAGGCAGAGCGGCTAGTGTTCTTCATTGGACAAGATCTTTGCAGGGCTGTCTCAAATGGAGAATGGCTTTTTCCTAAGCACATTCTTCTCTGCATGACATTACGCCACCTCTACCGAAGTAGACAGTTGCTTACCCTCCTGAGCAGATTAGGCCATTGCGAGAGTTACCTCTTTTCTGTGGAGTTGGAGACTGCGCTTGCAGTTGCTCTGGAACAGCGTTCTTCACTACTGACAGCACAGATTGTGAAATCGCCGCATAATGTTCTTTTCCATTCTGAGTGGGACAACTTCAACCAACTCCTTACTGGCATACACAGCAGACCTGCTATCAATACTGCAGCTGGGATTATGCTACAGGAAGCCAAGAAGCCTGAAGACCCAGTACACACACAAGTCTCAATTCCCAGAACTAAAGAGCACTCTCTCAAGCTAGACACACCTGCTCCATTGCCACCTTTTCATATTGCAAAGAGAAAAGGTCCTAACATAGACCTACAGAATGTCCAGCAGCCAGAAGAAAATTTGGCTTTGTTACAGAGAGCTTTAACAGTGTACCTTATCTGGGCTTTCTGTCGAAAAGCAAGTAGTACTGACAAGCAGCAGATACCAGCACTGTGTGGGTTCATTTCTGCCATTGGATGCCCCCCAAGTGAACTTACCACCATTGACTTTTATCCGTCCATTACCGAGCCTATCACAGAGTACAATGTTGTGAAAGAACTGTTGCGTCAATGCGAGAAGGCTACTGAGGAAGTTGGACAGCGTTACACAATAACTACATTTGACCTTGGTGTAATCATGAAAGCCATGCCTATCATATGGGACAACCCTGCAGCTTACAAGAACCACATCGTCCTCATTGGAACCTTCCATACCATCATGAACTACTTGAATATGCTTGGACATAAGATGGCTGGTTCGGGCTACTCTGAGCTCATTATAGAAGCAAATCTCACAACCTCTGGCTGCCTGAAAGGAGTTCTAAATGGCAAAGCGTATAGCAAGTCCATGTGGTGTCTGAAAGTAGTAAGTGAAGCCTTAGAACGACTACTTTTTCAGCTTATATCGCCCAGAGGATGAAACTGCTCACGGCCCCACAAATGCAGATGCTCTGGATGCCTTGATAACACTCTGTAATGCTGAGAACTTTAATGTTGTTCTTCAAGATCCTACAATTCAGCAGTATCTGAATGACTACACGGTGTTCCAAGAGCGAGTCCGAAATGGAGAACTAGGAAAGACCGCCAAGTTCTGGATATCTTTTTTTGGATCATGCACACCGTATCTTCATGCTGCTCTATGCAGTAAAGACAAACAATCTGAAATTGTACCACAAGTGCATGGCGGACATGGCAGACTTGTTCTTTAGCTTTGGAGGAATCAATTACTCTAGATACCTCACCTGGTTTGATGCATTTCTCGCCAACATTGAGGTCAGTCATCCAGGAGCTACTCGATTACTAGAGAAAGGAGCCATATCCGTTGCCAGGTCTAGAATACCCGGTAACTTATGTGCCGTAGACAAGACGATAGAGGAAACCTTCATGAAGTTTGCCAAGTCCTGGTGCTGGTGGAGCTGGCCTTACTGGAATCTTAGAGAACTTGCTTACCAGCGATGGATTCGGACGACATCAGAACGTCCCAGGCCACATTGGAGATGTGTGACATGTGTATTGACAATGATAACGCCAAGTGTGGCAAGCACCGTGAGCAACTCCAGACAGAAATCAAGAGGAGTGAAGCTGCAGTACAACGAGTAATGGATGCCATCGGCTTCCTCAACCCATTCGACATAGCAGACAAAGACCGCTTGTATGTGATTTCATCTGGCAATCCCATACCTTCTGAGATAGAACATGATGTTCTAACCAGGAAGCTGGCAGGTTGGAGAAGGAGAAGTTTGTTGAGGAGAGGCTAAAGAAAAAGATGACGACATTCTTTGACCCGTTGAAGAAGTTAAAGCTGAAGACCATGCAAAAGTTGAGCAAGAAAGTTAAAGCTAACATCTGCTCAAGGAAATGCTTTGAAATATCAAGAGCAGGGGATATAGCCTTTCAAATTCTTGTGAAGTCATGCTCTCTCAACCTGTAAGCATTGATGAACTGATGAATTACTGCATTACACCAGTAACTCATGCTCTAGGTACTCCCCATGGCTTCATGGCAAAAACCAACAAAGCAGCAGCAGTCCAACAAGCGACGTGCCTCAAGCTTCCTTACCGTCCAGAAATGCTGGAGAAACACTCTTCATTGAAGATGGGAATGCCCATTTCCATACATTGAAGGATCTGCCTCCAACTGAAATTTCTTTCAAGCTAGATCCTGTATTTGTTTTATGCCAAGGAACATGGTTACAAACAGGCAGTTGTACACAGCCCAGATAGCGATATCTTCTTCATATTGTTGTACTATGCAGAGAAATTGCGTCCACTGACTGTTCTGTTTGACACTGGCAGTGGAGTTAACCGAGACTCTTGACATCGGTGACATAGTAAAAGACTTGGGACCCACATACTGTGAGGCACTTCTCGGCATTTACTGCTTTGGAAACGGGCACACATACCCATACTTGAAATACCGCCTCCTACAGCACATGAATGGGCTCTTTGTGATGGATACATTGAGCCAGTGTGGTCAGAGGGACCTATCTTGCCGTCATGTCTTCAAGCATTTCAAATGTATGAATTTCGAAATTAACTCTTATGAACAGATCTTGTTTTCCATCACCTTGGCGGCATTTTGAAAATTTGGATTTTGAACATGAATTATGCAAAAATAAACGATTGAATAATATTTTGGATAATTATTGCATCAAAATCAATATTGGATTAGAACATCTATGAATAAAAGTCTTCTAGAACAACATTTTGAGGTTTCGCAATAAAAATTATTATTTATGGCCAATATATGACTGGATTCATAGGACGCCATATTGGACGCCATTTTGAAATATCGGAACATCTTAAATGGTTTTAGCACAGGAGACACGTGCTTCCCTACTTTTCTCAAAAGTTTAAAAGTGCCTTTTTCTGGTGCCCTTTTTCTAAGAAAAAATTGCCCTCTTTCAGACATTCAGATGGAAAAGTGCCCTTTCAAAAAGTACAAGTGCCCTTGTTTTTTAGAGATGCGCTTTTTCAAACATTGAAAAAAAATCTTCAAGACTATATATATCTTTGTAGTACAAATATTGCCCTAAAAAGACTTCAATTGTGAAATTTCACTATCTGACTATTCTCAATTTCCCCTAAAGACAATGTTGAGACCCAAAGCCCTACATACGTGACATATTGGATTCTTTTATACTTAAAAGGCCCTTATCTCTTACCTACTATTGTCTTCCCAGATTATAATTTCTAAAAACTCTTTAAAATAGAGCCTTCTAGAGTGTGCGAGCCATCCCATATTTTATTAGTGGAATAGCGGGGCATCTTTGAAATGGGCCATGCAGGAAAAAACTTACTATTATACCCAGGCCATTGCCATGACATAAACTGACGTGCCCTCTTCCATCTTCTTTGTAAATATTAAAAGGTGTCCCTTAACAGAGATTAAAAACAGTACTATTTAAAATATCAAAGTACATTTAAGTCCCCTTATTCATTCAGTTATTATAATTGATCTTTTTATTTATATATTGAAGAAAGTAACAAAACATCAAAATACCACAAATTTCACTCGTCAGCCCGTGGATCGCTTTAAATTATTGTTCTGCTATACTGACTCGCTAAAGACTGAGTGTGAATTTGGGCCATCTGGTCCAATTTATACTGATAAGCTGATATACCGAAATTACAATCATTCTCAGCAAGAAAATGATGGTCTCCTGAATTAAAATCTAAAGACCCCTTACATGCTATATACATTATTTTAGACATTAAGTATTTCCGATTCATGAACCATACAATTGGCTAATCATGATCGATAAATCCTTCCGATTTCGTGACTTATGTTCTATAAAATTTGATTTTGGTATAAATTTGTTCTATTTTACCGAGCTTTGGATCAAAATATCTTAAAAATTTGAAGCTGTAGATTAAAGGAAAAGGAAAATGGGTCAGCAGTAATTTTCGGATCAATAAAAATGTTTCGGTGGGAGTGAGGGGGGGGGGGGTGGAGGGTTTGATTCTATAAAGCTATATTGCTGTGCTACATGCTGGGGGTGGAGGGAGGTGGGAGTGGAGGGTTTGATTTTATAAAGCTATATTGCTGTGCTACATGCTATCAAAATATAACAGTGCCCCTCAGATCCTGTACCCCCACCCTTCCAAAATCAAACATCTCTCACTGCCTCTTTCTGGACCCCAGCTAATTCCAGGCTTCGTCCAAGAGCCCCAACAATCTTGCCCGAATTTGCTCAATTTGCAGGGCAAATTTTCCCTCTGCCTATTTTGAATGGTAACCCAAATACTTATCTGGGTAGATTTCAACATTAGGGTAAACATTTTCTTTTTTTACAATCAAATTATTGCACTTTGTGTTGATTTTCAGCCATTTTGGAGCATCAAAAACAAGAAATCTCCCGGGTTTTCTAGGGCTTCTCCCCCTAGACCCCAAGTAAAACCTTGCCCCTATGGATCTCGCCATGGACCCGTAATCAGACACAAGGTGTTACGCAGTGGCACGTTTGGCACTTCAGTACTGTGCCCTAAGCCAAAATCTCTGGTGACACCATTGCTGATATACCGAGTTACATGCATTCTAAGCAAGAACATGATGGTGAGAGAAGGGAGGAAGGGGAGGGGGGGTTATCTGTTCCCAACTGTTGTTTATAGCAGTATTGTGTGACTGCATAAACACATGTACATCGTTTATGTTTAGTAAGTCGAGCAAATGCAAATTCTTGTAGAGAAAAATTTGACTTACACCCCCCCCCCCCTCCTCCCTGGGCTCTAAGAAGTTCCAGAAGTTCCAAAACAGAAATAACGCTTGTCCGGGAGGACTCCCAAGCAGTTCAACGTTTCAACCAAGATTAATACAAAATGCTCAAAACGCAGCAAAGATCAACTTTTGTTTTTTAAAATATGCGTTTTCTTTTTTAAGTTCCACCCTAAACTGCTCAAATTGAAGGTAAAATTAATTAAATAATGACAATGGATTTTTCAGATACATTTTGGAACGAAAGTGAACATTCTCCAATTAATTCTACTTAATATTTCTTAATTCTGTTTAACATATCTCAATTGTTTTTGTTTTGTTTCTTTCTTCTTCAGAATTTTAGATTCGTGGGAAAATTCGCGTTCGGGCCCTTGTTTACACATCCACTGTGACATACAGAAAATACTGTCCCCCGTAAATTCGGTCCGGCCGGACCAAAAATTATAGAACCTCTGCATATGTTTAAGTCATCAAGGGCGGATCCAGAGGAGGAGGTCAAGGATCCAGACCCTCCTCCCCCTTTTGTTCTTCTTCTTTTTTCGGAATTGCACCTACACCATTTCATTTATGTTTTTCATTACTTGACTTCTGATTTCAAGGCTTGGACCCACCTCCCTCCCTTTTTGAAATCCTGGATCCGTCAGGCTGGTGATATATCACGCAGTCTGGAGAAAAATTAGATTTTTGTTACCTGTATACTTGAACTCCATATATTCAGATACAGGCAATCTTCAGACTGTGGGCTTACGAAATTTTCCGCAAAAATTTGCCAACACATAGGACGAAAATAAGTTGCGTTCCAAGGTTCCGTCCATCTTTCTTTCGTGACAGGTTTGCGAAATCGAAGATTCCCCAATGGTGGGATGGCAAACGGGATACCTTTGAATATATCTACTGTTGTGTTAATTAACGGGTACTCGTCTCGTATGAAATGTTCTCTATATCCAATAACTTGACCGTTTAAAGTGTCAACGCTGATTTCTTCATCAGTTACAACATTAGATATGGATAAAGAAATAAAAAGAAATCGAATAATCTGATTTACAAAGGATGCCATTCTGCTTCAAATATTGTCAAAGTGACACAGGCCTAAGTTTTAAGTTCTGTTCGTCAAAAAGTGCTCCCGAGGTTATTAATTTCTTCAAAATTTTGGTAGTTCTGTTTTTAACAAAATATAAACAGATGACCACTGGTTACCACTGGTCCTTGAAATGCATGTATGCATCATTTATCCTCAGCAATTATCTTTTTAAGTCGAATGATAAGATAGGTAAAATTAGCCAGGTAAAATTAGCCAGATTACTGCAAAAACATTGGCTTGGAATTACGTAATTCGTATTTGAATTTGGTGATAGAAAAAAAAAAAAAAACTGTGACCTATTTCAAATCAAACAAGGCCTAGACATTTGGTCATCGCAACCAGTCATTCTTATTTTGCAACTGTCATGTTAGAGACATAACATCACCTGATCAGACGAATTGTCACTGAATAAGTAGCGGATGACGGCCTGGGTGGATTGACGGGTTTAAACAGGTCCGGAACACAAACCAGGTCAGGCCATTTAGTGGTGTCCAGGGCAGAGCCCCTGTTGGGGTTAGAAGCGAAGCCCCATAAAGCTAGAGGCAGATGATTTTGGCTCATATAGCAGCCTAGCCTGGTTTTTTTTCTTTTTACAGGCTATGCCCCACGCCACTTTCGAGACAGGCAATCGGAAAAGTTCCGGTTTTCCCGACGGTCAGCCCGCTCCCGGATGACGGTCAGGTGGGCCTGAGGGTTATTCGCTCCAAAAAGTAAAATGATACATGTTTTAAATGCAAACCTAAGCCTATTTGCAGTTACATTGACTGAAAGTGGATTGAAATTTGAACAGTTAAATTTTTGAATTTTGATAAGAGCAAATTTAGTTTTGTAGTTATGGCTGATCAAAGTTTGGTCATTTTTAATTTATTGGAAATGTATGACCAGACCAGATGACTAGGCGGTCATTTCAAAATCTTATGTAATCCCAATCCACTGGTCAGCGCGGCTCGGCCCTCCCAGTTACCAATTTTCGATATCTATAATGAAAAATAAACTTAATTCTTTAAATATCTTTCATCAATCTCACTCACTGAAAGTGTTGAAATGTCGATTCCTGCTAGAATTTATTTGGGGTTATGGCAAGACCTAAAACCATTTGGTCAGAATTTGCCGCACCACTGCAAAGAATTATGATAGACATTTAAAACACAATGGATTTTAAGAATACCAAGGCTGCCCTTCCAATTTGCTTAAAATATGTAAATTGATGCCTGATATTTAAAACTGCTGTAAAATCGTCAATTTTTGTAGCTACTTTTGATAAGCTTTTTGCTATGATGGTTTATAATAGATTTTAAAGAAATGTATCTTTACTTTTACATGCAAGACTTGAAACAATGTCTCTATTCACAATAACGCATTAACGACTGTATTATAGACAAAGCCGCAATACCCGTAGGGAGGGGGCCTGTTTTATGAGCCTTTTAATTACCGTTTAGATTATAGCCTGATATCATGCCTGACTCGGCTAGATATCAAAAATGTGTCCACCGGTAGGCATGATATTGACATCATACATGACCACTGATTTTAGTTGGGCAGAGACCCTATACCCCCTACCCAGACCATACGATTTTTCCTGAATTTTCGATCGTGTTTAGAAATGTTAACTTGAATCCAAATTGCTTACTAAATTTTGACACGATAATTTAAATTAAATTCTTTTCATCCTTTGCATTTTTAGAAATTTATATTTGATTTTTAAGCCATTTTGAGGCATGAAAAACAATAAATATTCAGAGCTTTTAAAGTTTTCGCCCCCTACCAGGACTTCGCACATGAACCGCACAATTTTGCTTAAATTTTCGAGGATTATTCATCCTCGTCCTGTAGTAGATCTTAGCATTAAAATTCTTAATCTTCATTTCATCAATTAACTTTTCGAATTTTTTGTTAATCTTCAGCCATTTTTGGGCATAAAAAACAACCAGGTCTTTGGAGCTTCCAGGGCTTGGCCCCTTCGACCCCTACCAGGACTTTGTCCCTGGAACCCAAAATGTTACGCAATACTGCATTCGAGTAATATGCCCCACACCCAATTTTCTGGCCATACCACTGGTGGTGGTGGTGGGTCTGTTCCCAATTATGTGATTGTAAACACATGCATATTGTTTATAGATAAGTTGGGCAAATGCACATTATCGTCGGACAAATTTGTCTTACACACTGCCCCCAAAATCGAAGTCAAGGTATGCCCGTGCCCATGCTCCCACAGTTCCTGTAGCCCTGTCTCAAGTTGGTCAACTGCAGACCATCACTGAAAAGACGAGCCTTCACATCGATGAGAAAAATACCCTTCGTTTTTTAGCTTCAATCTTAATAGAGATATTGGTAACTTTTACAAAGAAGATTCTCATGTGACACAATCCGGAGGGCAGGGTGTCTAAAATTTAAGAACATCAAAAGAAGTAGTATGGGATACAGACACACAGTTTGTCCATATCTATTAGAAGAGGTATTTACCTGCCCCTGGGAGAATGTCCCCACACTCATGCATGAACGATTTTTCAGCTAGGAAAAAACATAAAATTTCCAAATGATAATCTATTATTTTCTGATTTTTAGGAATCGTGATCAAATCACCTGGTAATTTTTTCAGCCACTTTGCTGCACTGCATTTCACGATGACGGGCATGAAATATTTTTTACAATAATTTACATTTGTAAAACTTTCTTGATTTTTTTATTACGGAGGGAAGGGGGTGAGACATTTCCCTATACCTACCCTGATACCTACCTCCTTTACCTCTGTAGAAATTCAAAATTAACCTAACTGAAAATTTGTAGGCATGGGCTTCCAGTTCCTATGTCTATGTACAGTAGGGATTTAATCTCCCAATACTTCTTTTCAAAACGTAGGGTGTGATACACCCCCACACCCCCTTAAGGTTCACCCCTAGACATGTGCCTCTATTCCTTATGTCAATGTACATATATGATAGACATCCAGTCTGTTTAGGCTCCACTTGAATTCTTCATATTAGGACCCACATGCCACCAATTGACTCTCCCACCATTCTCATTACTATGTCAAAATTTCACCCGATTTCGCAAATATAAACACACCAAAACTGCCTCAGATACGTAATTCACAAAAATCGTTTTCCTTTATTTTTCACTGTATAATTCATCAATAATGAGCAATGAAACTAAACATTTCCGCTGAAAAGTAATATCCAAAAAAAAAAAAAAAAAAACTGTAGATATTTACATTTCAAATGAGACAAACCATATATTTCTTGATAATAAAAATGTATGGCTTCAATAACTTGTACATATTCATGTCTATTTAACTTTTACTAACATTTTCCAAAACCCATAAAACAAATAAATATCATCAGATGTCAAAAATATAAATTCTTTGTGATAAAATACAAAGTCTAATATTTTGTAATCACATTACTGACTGTGCAGAGCTCCTTCCTGTGAGTCCTGCTCAGGTGCACAACTAAGTACAAGAAACTTTCAATTACACTAAACATTTAGTAAAAGTATGTGTCATTAAATGGTGTCACTGAATAATGTACTGAAGTAGTTTAAAAATATAAATTCTTTGTGATAAAATACAAAGTATAATATTTTGTAATCACATTACTGACTGTGCAGAGCTCCTTCCTGTGAGTCCTGCTCAGGTGCACAACCCGAGTACAAGAAACTTTCAATTACACTAAACATTTAGTGAAAGTATGTGTCATTAAATGGTGTCACTGAATAATGTACTGAAGTAGTTTATGAGCTAACCATACACTTTTAGGACTTTAAGAATGAAACTACACATGTTCCTACAAGCATTTCATGCTATATGAACATGTTCACATTCTTTTGAAATATTGGACACATTTTTTCTTATTTGTCACATATCTTCCCTCCAAAAACACATTAAAGAAAAAAGGTGAAAGACAGGTATGAAGATAAGGCTTAATGATAATGAGCCATGCTTTCTGAAACTAGAACAGTAATTACCATCATGGTTTGCCAATTATAAAAATGGCATCTCACATTAAGTCCCACATGGCATCCCATGTATCACATCCTACATGGTATTCCATGTCCCACATCCTACATGGCATCCCATGTCCAACACAGCATCCCATCCCATCCCTTGTCCCACATGGCATTCCACCATATCTCCCACATGACATCGCATCCCTTGTCCTACATGGCATTCCACCATATCTCCTACATGGCATTCCACTGTATGTCCCACATGGCATTCCACCACATGTCCTATGTGGTATTCCACTATATGTTCCACACGGCATCCCATCCTATGACCCACATGGCATCCCACCCTATGTCCCACATGGATCCCATCCCATGTCCCACATGACATCCCACCCCATGTCCCAGATGACATCCCATCCCATGTCCCACATGGCATTCCACCATATCTCCCACATGGCATTCCACCATATCTCCCACATGGCATTCCACTATACAGTATGTCCCACATGGCATTCCACCCTATGTCCCACATGGCAGTCCACCCTATGACCCACATGGCATCCCACCCTATGTCCCACATGGATCCCATCCTATGTCCCACATTAATCCAACCATATATCCCACATGACATCCCTCCATATGTCCCACATGGCATCTCTCCCTACTTCCCAATGGCATCCCAACTTATGTCCCACATCAGTGGCTTCCCACCTTATGTCCCAATATGTTCCAAATGGTATTTTGTATCCCAATGTCTTAATGACATCTTTCTTTATGTCCCACATGGCATCACATCCCATGTTCCCCATAGCCTCCTACCCTATGTCACACATGGCATCCCAACCTATGTCACACTCTTGTGTTACTCATGTCCCACATGACATCCCATATCCTACATGGCATTCCACCATATCACCTACATGGTATTCCACCATATGTCCCACATTACATTCCACATACGCCCCACGTGGCATTTCACCATATCTCCCACATGGCATTTCACTATATCTCCCATATAGCATTCCACCATATCTCCCGTGACATGGCATTCCACCATACAGTATGTCCCACATGGCATTCCACTCTATGTCCCACATGGCTTCCCTCCCTATGACCCACATGGCATCCCACCCTATGTCCCACATGGATCCCATCCTATGTCCCACATTAATCCAACCATATATCCCACATGAAATCTCTCCATATGTCCCAAATGGAATCCCTCCCTGTGTCCCACATGGCATCTCTCCCTATGTCCAGGATGACATCCCATTTTATGTCCCACATAAGGGGCTTCCCACCTGATGTCCCACCATATGTTCCAAATGATATTTTGAATCCCAATGACATCCTACTTCATGTCCCACATGGCATCACATCCCATGTCCCCATAGCCTCTTACCCTATGTCTCACATGGCATCCCAACCTATGTCACACTTTTGTGTTACTCGTGGCATCCCACCTTATGTCCCACATGGCATTCCACCCCATGTCTCACATGACATCCCTTGTCCTACATAACATCCCATCCCATGGCATTCCGCCCTATGTCCTGCATGGCATTCCACCCTGTTCCACATGGTATCCTACCCCATGTCCCACATGGCATCCCACTCCATGTCCCATATGACATCCCATATGTTTTATAAGAAGTCTCGCCCTAGCTATCAGTCCCTGATTGAGCACACTATGTATGAAAAGTCTGTCAGTTATAATAACTTATATGCAAATGACTTGTTGAATAAGAAAAAAAGGTGGAGTCAAATAATCATGCCTGATATAGCCCTTGGTGCATACCACATGGTATATATTCTATCCTATATAACACATGGCCCCCATCCGTGACCCATAAGGCATCCCTCTCTATGTCCATATGCAATCACATCCTGTCACACTCCCTGACTGAGCATACTAAGTAAAAAAGTCTTGTCAGTTCATACAATGTAGCAAATTTATGCAGATAAACACAATAATAAAGGCCTACGTTAATAATCATGCCTGGTGCAGCCGTTAGTGCACAAATATTTTGAAGAAGTTTAACGGTTATAAACCTCCAGTGTTATGAGAGACACTTAAAGATCTCTGAAGAGTTTTAGGAAATCATATCATCTTGCAATTAGCTTCAAAGGTAATATTAAATGTTTTGTAGACTTTTTAAGAAAACTAATCTTCAACCTGTCTTAAGAGTCTCTGAAAAACTTGAACATTTTCTGAGGAATTCTCGAAAACTTTAACATTTCAGAGTAAATCTCAGGCAAATTGTGGGCGGCTGGCTGGACAGACGAAATCACCATTACATAGGTTCGCATTATGCTTCACATGCTCACCAAACAAGAGAGAAACTTGAAATAAAACAGTGGGTTAAAGGTATATGGAAATATAGAGACATTAATGGCTGAATTATCAGCAAAAGATTCTATCAAAATCGGATAAAAATTGCCAATTTACATCATTATTTTTTTTGGGATGAATCATGCAAATATGTGCATAATAATCAATTTTTTTAATTTATTGACACAATCTTTTGAAGTACATCAGCTGCATTTTTAAAATGCCTTCTTCTTTAATCTCAAAAAGTCCCAACTAAAACCAACTGAAGAAGACATTCTTTTCAGTTACAGAGACTGAAATGTAAGAGAGCAATTAAAACAAAATACATACATTAATGTAAAAGATATCTCCTGATGCATTCAACAATAAAACAAAAAGACAAATCAAAATATTTTACATTTGATAGTACGTTGGTGGGTGGTGTGTGGTTGGGGTGAGTCTCAAATACATATGGGCAACTTCTTAATTGTATTTCCACAAAAAAATACAAAATAGCAGCAGAAAAAGGAGGTTGCCCTGACATTACCTCAACATCTGTCCCTTACGAGTGAAGCCTAAAAGTGTCTAGGTTTCATTCATTTGATTTTCAAACAATTAGTCCACTATACATAACATTTATGATTACAAAATTGTTTGTTTGTTTGTTTGATGAGGTCTTAACGGCACCACGACAACGAAGGTCAAATTGTGCCTGAGAGGTCAGATCATTTTAGAGGTAGTAAGGAAAGAGACCAGGGGAAGAATGAGAGAAATTCAAGAACAAAAGCCAGAAAGCTGTGATCGAGAGAGGAGGTGCATGGGTAAAACTAAAAACAAAGTAGAGAGGGGGTGGAAGAGGAGGATTAAATATGGTTGTAGAGGGATGCATGCTGAAGGAAGGAGACTATTTTATCTGGAGGATTTTTTTGGAAGAACTCAGCAATTGAGTTGTGGGGAGCGAGAGAAGCTCTGGGAAGGTTGTACAGGGGCAAGCAAGGAGAACGTGTTGGATTGTAAGGATGCAGTGGCAATTGTTACAGAGGGGTTGGGGGAACCAATAAGGAGGTGGGAGTGAGTGAGGTGGGTGTGACCAATTCTAAGACGGGTAATATGAACGTTGTCGTACGAGAAAGGTTGTTGATGGTGGATTTGATTGGGATTGTGGGCTGATAACATGGAGTTTGTTATCAATTTGGAAGTTCCATAAGGTTTGCCAGCGGTCACGAACAAGAGAAGCGATAAGCGGTTTGATGTCAGAGAGGGTTTTGGGAAAAGGGAAGGGAGGAGGTTAAGGGCAAGCTTAGCGGCTGTATCAGCCGTCATTGCCAGGGATGCCAACATGGCTGGGTATCCAGAAGAAAAGAACACTTTTCCTGCAGAGGGTGGGAGAAAAGAGTTTCCGGAGGAGGAGGTGGCAGGTGAGGTTATCCCATTTAAGATTAAGTAATGAAGTAAGAACAGCCTTTGAGTCAGAGAAAATGGCAAAGTGACTAAGAGGAGAGTACTCAATAAAGTTGAGGGCGAGGAGAATGGCCTTAGCCTCGGCTGAAAAGATGGATGAGTGGTCAGGAAGTCTGCTACTGAGGGTGATGTCTTGGATGATGGCAGCAGCAGCTGTCTTGTTGCCTTCCTTGGAGCCATCAGTATAGATGGAGGTGTAATTTGAGAGTTGGTCTTTGATTTGGTTGTGGAGATTGATGAAGAGATTAGGGTGAGTTTGAGTTTTGTTATAAGTGGAGAGGGCTAGGTGGACAGAAGGAAGGGGGGTGGCCCAAGGCGGAAAAGTGCAAAAACTTATAATTTTGAACCTAATTTGCATAAAACAGAAAGAAAAAAAACATGAAGTTGAATCATTTGATATTCATTCATCAAGGAAGTATCCTAACGTGACTAGACGGAACAAAGATCATCTGTCTTTCTACTTTGTTTTAAGAGTTTCATGGAATGTAAGGCTTCACAAAAAAAATATGAATCAAGAAAACACTTTGGAAACAATGATTATAAAGTTGCATAAATGAAGAAACAACAACGCATCTCTAATTATAAGATTGCACATATAAATGTAAAAAAGAACTATTGGAAGGACAGTATGCTTTTCCCTGTGATTTGGGGGTTAAGACTATTGGATATGCCAAGAAAGTACTTGAAAAGAATCTAGTTAAGGGCATTTATAATTTGACAGCTGAAAAAGTTGAGAGAAAATTGTTATGCAAATAACCTAATTAATATGCACAATACACCTCACCATTGAGTGTAGACAATGCTCTTAACATATATGATTATTTGTGTAAACAAAATCCCCACTCCCGCTTTAATTTGAGACATATCATAGATACAAATATTTTAATTGTTATGCAAATAAGCTAATTAGTATGCACACACAATCCCAATCATGCTTATTTAAACAGTACCCATGTCCTCTACCCCAGTGGCAAGTTACATGAATGTACACCCTTCATAACTTAATTGTGCTCATGAATGTTCAACATTTTGTACGAAAGTCTATTGTTATGCAAATAACCTTATCAATGTGCACACTTCACCTCACCATTAAGTGTAGACAATGCTATTCACACATATGATCATTCCTGCAAACAAAATCCCCACATCCACTGTAATTTAAAAGATATCATAGATACAAACATTTTCATTGTTATGCAAATAAGCTAATTAGTATGCACGCACAACCCATAATCATGCTCACTTGAACAGTCCCCCAAAACCACACAACCCCTAATCATGCTAACTTGAACAGTACCTCTATGCCAAGTTACATGAATGTACACATTCATAAGTTATGAAAACTTTAACAACATTTTTTTACCAAAAACTTTAAGTAAAACTTTAACCTGACAAATATTTTCATAGTTATGCAAATAAGCAAATTAGTATGCACACACAACCCTTCAATCATGCTCAGTTGATCAGTACCTATGTCCTCTACCTCTATGCCAAGTCATATTAATGTATACCATTCATAACTTAAGTTATGAAACTTTAACCAAGACTTTACCGGACGCCAACCTAAAGCCAACACGGATGCAGACGCCGGGAAAGGGAGGGGAGGGGGAATGGAATAGCTTTACTATTCTTCAAATAGTCAAGCTTAAAAAGATTAAAAATGCAACAAAAATTCATTGTAATAAATTATATTTTATCAATAAGCTAAGAAACTTTTCCATGTTTTTTGAAAAAGAGATAAATTAGAGCTGACTGAAGCAAGTAAAGTCAAGTGCCTTGCTCAAGAACCCAATACAGCGCTTGCAATGAGAATTGAACCTGGTACCTTTTGCATACAAGCATCACTCCTTGACCACTGAGCCACTTTTGAAGAGCAGAAAGAAATTTGAGTGACATTTATGGCCATTTGGAGACAAGACAATATGAATTAAATTACTTTATGAATTATTTGCTATTACTTGCTTTTCAGGTCTGGAATACATTTGTTCCAAGTTTTTTCAAAGCAAGATTTTCCATTATGTAAATTTCTTTTCATAAAAATAATTGGAATTCTTTTTAGAGGGCTAAAATCTATTGTTCCCCAGTAGCTGAACAATGCATGAAGTCGGAAGGACAATGAAATTGAACGAACAGACAGATGGACAGATGGTAAAGATGCTATATCCCCTCCTTATGAGGCGAGGGGATAATCATTCTACAGAGTTTCCAACTCCTTCATGTTTAAATTAGGGAACTGGTAAAATATACTGTAAATCTTGTGACATAAATGACAAAAACTGAGACAAATTTCAAAACCCTTTATAAAATCTTTTCATAAAGTTAATGCTAAAATTGCAAGTTCCCATCTCTGCAACTCCAACCATTGATCTTTTCTTAAAGAATAGTGCAGCCACAACAACATTTTTGTGGATACTCTGGAAAGTAGACTTTGTGCTCTTGACCAAACACCCAGAATTGACCCCAGTGCTCCTTCCACCTGAAGCCCACCTCAGAAACCGGAACAGAACGAAGAAGCTGGTGCTGAAAAATAACAAGAAAGTATGGTAGATAAGAAAAGATGCAAGTGTGAAAACAAGGGATGTAAGCAACATGGGGGTAAAATCCTGCATTGTAACAACTTAAAGTACACTATAAAGTGTTGTACCATTCAATGCGAAAGCTACAATTTTGCACAAAATTAGTTGTTGCCTTCGTAAGTCCACTTGTACCTCCTCTCAATGTTGGAGTTAAAGAGGATCATCCCAGGACAATTGCGTTTCAACCAACATTGAAATGGAAAGGAAGGTGGAAAGAAAGTTGGAAAAGTGTGACAACAATGTTGTTTAAGATTGCAAGACCCTGCATAATGGACCCCTAGTGGATTTAAAGGGCAAAGCAAGTTTAACCAGTGTTTCAGATTCATATTAACAAGACATGAAATCTTCACATGGAAAATAATCCCAGGACACAAACGAAAATCTGAAAGATCTGTAAGAAATACTCTTTGACATACCTGTTTAAGTATCCTTTCTCCTGGCCAGGAGTTTCTGTGTTGTTCAACAATTCTGATGGAATTTGCATTAATTTCAGGCTGAGCATAGGATGTGATTGGCCATACCTACATTAAATACAAACACATATTAACACTTACTTTCCTTTTTAACCCTAATGTGGTTGGTTAATCAATTGACAAGCCTCATCGGCACATCAGCTGTAAGGACACATAGTGCCAGAGAGGACAGATTAACATCTGCAATCAAGCAATCTGCACCTTCTCTAATCACTCAAAGGAAATCTCAATCACAAATTAGGGGTAAATGCAGCAGTGCCATGCATGTTTTTCAACAAAGAAATGTTCTTATATTGTGTAGAAATATTCAACATGATAGAGAATACAAAGGTAGATATCTTACAACAAAACATAACATAGCAAGATGACAGGCTAAGAAGGGATAATCACCCCAATTAAAACCAGACATCACAAATGATACACATTCCTCACCGCTAATAACATGCTTTCCAGCCTCTGCTACACCTGCCATCCCACCCTCTTCCACATATCATACAATGATACTTCCCTCCCTACAAGAAATCATACATGAAATCCACAACATGACCTGTATGCCATCACACCTGCAATCAAGATGACATCCAAGCATATGCCTTACTTGCCACTCTGTCCCATATACCATTCCACCCTGTCCCACATGCCATCCCTCCCTGTCCCATATACTACACCACCTTGTCCCACATCCCATCCCTCCCTGTACCATCCTACATTGTCCCACATGTCATCCTACCCTATCCCACATCCAATCCTTCCATGCACCACATGCCATTACATCCTGTCTCACATTCCATGTTACCCTGTCCCACATGCCACCCTGTCCTACATGCCATCCTACCCTGTCCCACATTTCATCATATCCCGTCCCCCATGCCATCCCACCTTCACCCCAATTCCTACATCCACCAATCATTCACCATCTTCCACCCAATATTCTTTCCTCTCACTCAATTCTCACTCACTCACCTCTCACTCACTTCTATCAACTCAACATGCCCCATTCACCTACCATCCCCCTTCACCTGCCATCCCCTGTTCATCTACAATCCTCCATTCACCTACCATCCTCTATTCCCCAAAATGCCCAATTCAACGTACCATTCCCTATTCACCTACCATCATCCATTCATCTACTACCGCAACCCACTTTTTGCCATCCACTCATCTACAAAATATACTCTTAACCAACTCATCCATCATTTCAACCTTCACTATAACCTCCACATGCTCCATTGCACTACAGCTTCACCCCCTCCTTCCCACCCAAGCCTTAACTTAAATCTGACACTTCCAACAGAAACATGCACAACTTTTCCCGCCTTATAAACCAGATAGAGCTGATCTTTCTACCAAATCAGAATAGAAATTCAGTACAGATTAATTTGCAGATTATAATAAGTCTTATTATGGGTCCACTCAATTCAAACAAAGACATGGTTTTCTTGCTATTTATTCACAAAAGACTTCATTGTGAATTCCTTTCAGTCAAGATCTATTATTGAACTTTTTTCATCCCAAAACAAATCCTTTAAATGCTGGTATTCAAGTCTGGAATGCATTATTTCTCCTTTATATATACTTCTTTCCATAAAAATAGTTGGAATTCCTTTCCTAGGGCAGCAATCTTTTGTTTCCTAGTAGCTAAATAATTCAAGGGGACAGATGGACAATAGATGAGGACGGATAGACAATAGATGTAGACCGACAAATGGACGGACAGACGGACAGTAAAGATACTATATCCCCAATTTTCACCAACTTTGTTGGCGAGGGGATAAAAACTTAAGTCTTCTTTTACATACCAGAGGTAAAGTTTGCTCAAAAATGGGGTATCCAGCCACATTGCGAATCATCTCATCAGGTATCTGACTACCTTGATAAATGTAGTCGCTGCATCTGTTAAGACTACATCAGAAAGAGATCCATGGTTATTTAAAGCAGTTGAAACAAGGTTTACATCAAATGGCTAAAAACATGAATACTCTAGGGCACAGTGTTTAAATACTATTGATACATTTATGTAAAAACTTCATTTTCCATTAGTCCAAGTCCAAACAAAATATCTGTATTTTTTATATCCCAAATTATTAAACATTTTACACCAAGTGTTGTTTATAGGAATAAGAAGGAAGAAGTGTAATCTCTTCAACTAGCCAAAAAAAAAAAAATTGTCTTAAGTAGTTTGCTGGGTCTGCCTGTCCAACAATCAGTTTTCTAGCACAGTCTGTATTGCACATTTATGTAAATATTCTCAGCACAAGATTGTTTTTATCCTGGACGATTATAAATGCAGTTGCGTTTCTTCGGGACAAGTTGCTCTCATGATGGTTTGCAAATCTTTTGGTGTTGGACATTGAATCCATGTATCTGTTGATATCAATCAACCCTTTAATTAAAAACATCACTATATGGACAGTAAATTAATTCCCTAACATTCCTTATTTTCATCATTGAAAAAAGTTAGCCTTCATGGAATGATTCTAACACTTACAATGTTACTTGCAGTCTTTGGAAATGCCTGAGCATTCCTGAGCCCACACAAAGAGTGCACGTGATACTTCCACTTCCATGACAATGGGTACACCTAAAAAAAGGTAACAAGACAGTAAGTGGAAGGTATATGAATGTGTAGAGACAACGGTGGCTAAATTGTTATAAATTGACCATTTTACAGAGTTTTTAATTTTCAGGCATCAATTTGCATATTGCTATGCAAATTTGTGATCTTATTACAAGGTGACATTGGTATTGTTTTAAACTACAGATCCTTTTTTTTTTTTTTTTCATTTGTCTATTATTTCTTAAAGAGCTGCAGCAACTTCTGACTAAAAGACTTTTTGAGTCTTTAGCATAACCTCCAATCATATTTTAGCAGGAATAGTCTTTCCCATCATTTCAATGACAGATTGAGGGAAGAAATCTAAAGAATCACATTAAGATTGTGAGATGTCTGCCCAGATAAACATCACAAATTTAGCACATAAATCAAAGATTGGTCAAAGTTTGATCAGTTTCACTCAAAAGTGCTAATTTCAAAACTAAAAAACTATAATCTGCTCATAATTAAATACACTTTCAACCAATATAGAAATTGCTATATGTCCAAAGCATGCAGACTGCAAATAGGCTTATGTTTACCCTTAAAACATTTTTCGTCTTTACTATTGCTGATCTGTCCTTATCTTATTAAAATTCTTGTAACCATTCATAGAAATTGCTGTGTCCATAGACCTTGAAAAAACACAATAAATTGAAAAAAAAGGAGATGGTTAGTGGTCTAGCATGGATGTGAGAGTGAAAGAGGACAACAAAAAGAGCACAGTGGTGAAGAAAGTATTTAAGTCTCATGTTCCCATGAACGTTTTTTCATATCTGATACATCTTATTTTTGTTGAGATTTTATAACAAGGCTTAATACAAAAAGGCTTACCCACCTTTGGACTGTTATTAAATGTGCATGATGCTCTCCATCAAAAGTGATGGATATGTCTGTCTGCTATCAAACCTAATTCTTTCAACCAAATAATACAATTGCATTTTCAAGAGCTGCAATGTTTGTATAATCAAATGTAAGCACTTTGCAACATTTTCTTTAATCAGATCAGATCTGAGCCGGGAATAAGAGTAAGTTGTTTTCCCCCAAACAGTTTTTTTTTTAAATGTAACTTACGTGATGCTGCCACCAACACAACTATGACAACTTTGCATCTTTAATTGACCATTCATATATACACTATTTGAACCACACCCTCCGCAAGCTCCACATGTAACCTAATACAAGGAAGGAAATGACAATGTGTGCACAAGTGAGTAGTTATCTGGTAGCAATCTTATGATTTCAAAGGAAAGCTACCTTCAATCTTACAGCTTATACTGATTTAATACACTAGTAACACGTAGTATGTGATTGCTTACAGAGAGCGTTAATATCTGTACAAGTTCTGTAAAAATCTTTTAATTTTTTTTAATTGCATACATAATTTCTTGTTCTTGCAAACTTGGACAATTCATTAATCACAGCTATTTAATTGACAAAAAAACATTCATGCACCATTTTAAACATCATAAATGTTACACACTATATAGGTTTTAAGGACTAGTTTAGTGGTCATTCATGATTACCTAATATGAAAGAGGACTCCAAAAGAAACAAAATAGTGAAGAAAGCATTTAAAAATCTTATTCCGTTAAGGAGATTATTTAAGTTTAAAGTTTGGTATTATTTGTGTAGTGATGTCATAGCCTCAGATTCCTCAAAGTCTTTATGTATTCTATCATATTTTGTCCTGCAATTTTGTGGCTTAAAAACCATTAAATATGTCAATAAAGTAGTAAAACTGAATTTATGAAGGGTATTTATAATATACCACCTGAAGAAAGTTTCAGAGAAAATAATTTTAATAGTAACAAAATTAAATGAACTTTCTTTGAAATACATAAAGACTTTGAGGAATTTGAGGCTGTGATATCACTAGTCTGATTTCAGTCATTTCTACAGAAATGATACCAAACTTTAAACTTGAATATCTCCTTCATGTAATAAGATTTTGCAATGCTTTCTTCACCAGTTTGTTTCTTTTAAAGTCCTCTTTCATATAAAATGGACATGCTTTACCAATAAACTAATCCTTTAAATAATGATAATACCAACTTGTCGACTTATAAGTATTAATTCATGTATAATCACCATGAACGCTTTCAACTTTATAAATTATATTTTCAGCAAGTAATGATTCCATAACCAGCTTTACTTGATTCTGATAATGCTACATCCAATAAATCAACATATTTCTCCATTAAAAAGTAATGTTTATTTACTTACCCTGCCTGATCCCCAGCAAAATGAACAAGAGTTTTGACCCCTCCCAGAGCATTTGTGACAAGGCTAGCAGAAACAAGAAAACAACAGAAGAGATTTATGCAAGGTGTTTTTAATGACAGCATTGCAGCAATTCTGCATGAATGTTCATATTTGATAGCTATACATATGCTGCACTAAAACCAGTTTTTAAAATCATAACAGACCAGCTAAGAATTGCTAACTTGGATTTCCATTTATTGGTCTCCTGCAAGATAGCAACAAATCCTTCCCCATTTTACAAAATACTGACGTGTAATATACTATTGCTACATCAGTGTGAATTAATCTTACATTTCTTAGCAACAATAATTTACTGTGTTGTTGATGTTTCCGAAGTGCTGCCTTGTAATATAAATAAATCACACTAGTTGTACTAGCTTCAGCAAAATGTAACTTGAATGACACCTTTCATTAAACACCTGCAAAAGTCAAACTTTGACAAGAGTTTATACATATTGCCGCTTGAAAGTCTTCCTAAGGGTCCTGCAGAGTTGCAACTAATCATGAAATTTCCAACGGTTTTGAATAAAGGTGTATATTTTTTCCAGGTCTGGGGTCGTTTTCCATTTATGCCTTCTTCAGTTGATCACAGACATACCTTCTTCAGTTGATCACAGGCAGAACTTCTTCCGTTAATCACAGGCAGACCTTCTTCAGTTGATCACAGACATACCTTCAGTTGATCACAGACATACCTTCTTCAGTTGATCACAGACAGATCTTCAGTTGATCACAGACAGACCTTCAGTTGATCACAAACAGACCTTCTTCAGTTGATCACAGACAGATCTTCAATTGATTATAGACAGACCTTCTTTAGTTGATCACAGGCAGACCTTCTTTAGTTGATCACAGACAGACCTTCTTCAGTTGATCACAGACAGACCTTCAATTGATCACAGACAGACCTTCTTTAGTTAATCACAGACGGACAGAACTGGAAAGCTCTGATGTGATGACTGATATCTGAATGATTTTGGTACAAAATACAGCTACTATGTCATCAAAACAAGGGAACAAATAATTGCTTAGTGTGCTCTCATTCCTTTCCACATGAGGAAAGAGATTAAAGGTATGGGGACATCTACAGTTTACTAGACAATCTTCTTTAAATTTTGGGTAGAATCATGAATGTGATTTCTAGATTTGCTCCCAGAAAGTAGAGGGGAACCTCAAAAAAAAAAAAAGGGGTGGAGGGGGTGAGGAGTAAGGAGGGTTTAAAGTCACAAATGAAAGTTGTCTACTGAAAGTGGGGAGACAAATCATAAAATCACTAGGATGTCAAAAAACATCATACAAAATATACAAATATGGAAAAAAGTGGGGGGCAAGCAAATGCCCTCCCTCCTTGCATCCCCCAACTCCTGCCTATGGGTAAAATGATCTTTGAATTTGGAAATACCTGTTTCAGATCCTGAGTTATCATGATCAAAGTTTGAGAAATTTTTATTATACCAAATTTGTGATGTGTAATAGTGCAGACAACTCAGGCACTTAAAATGATGAGAATATCAATTCTTGTTAGAATTTGAATTGGATCATGGGAAAGACTCACAAACGTTTGTCAGAATTTGCTGTAACCAAGTCCAAGAATGATAGATTATTGAAAAACAGGATTTACATTATAAAATACAACAGTTGTACAGTCATAATTACAAAATTGCATACTGATGCCTGAAAATTTGTAAAAAGGTGAATTATCAACCAATTGTGGACCTTGATAAAAGCTTTCGCCACTTTCATGATTTTAAAAGATTTTAAAACAAATGTTTCCAATTTTTTGTTCGCTGATGGACATAACTAAAGACTCACAAGGAATACACTTTGCTGGAAATCTTACTCTTAAATTTTAGATTTTACTCTAAACTTTGGAAGTTTACTTTAAAATATAAAATCTTATTCTAAAATTTGAAATTTTACTCTAAACCTTAAAAGTTTACTCTAAAATATAAAATCTTACTCTAAAATTTCAAACCATATTCTAAACTTTAAAAGTTTACTCTAAAATATGAAATTTTACTCTAAAATTTGAAATGAAACATTAAAAGTTTACTCTAAAATATGAAATCTTACTTTAAAATTTGAAATCTTACTCTAAAATTTGAAATCTTACTGAACTTAGAAAGTTTACTCTAAATATGAAATATTACTCTAAAATTTGAAATAAAACTTTGAAAGTTTACTCTAAAATATGAAATATAACTCTAAAATTTGAAATGAAATTTTGAAAGTTTACTTTAAAATATGAAACCTTACTCTAAAATTTGAAATCATACTCTCAACTTTAAAAGTTTACTCTAAAATATGAAATATTACTCTCAAATATGAAATCTTACTCCAAACTTTCAAGGTTAATCTAAAATATAAAATCTTACTCTAAAATTTGAAATCTTACTCTAAACTGCAAGTTTACTCTAAAATATGAAATCTTACCTAAAATTTAAAATTTTACTCTAAAATTTAAAAGTTTACTCTAAAATTTGAAATCTTACTCTAAAGTATATTTCTTCAAGTGGTCCTACCATGGGGGACAGAACTAATGACAAATATGATATTCTTAATATTTTATTTGCAAGAACATATGATTTTTTTCTGCTCTACACTCCACCATTAGCTAGAAAATGGTAAAAGCAGAATGAGTTTTTCAACAAAAAAAAGAAAAGAATTGGGCTCCATATGCAATGATGTCACTTCAAGGACTCCTGTAAGTAAATGATGCATCGCTGACATATTTTGTGTGTGTTCGCCATTAAAGTTTCGTGACTAGTGTCGATTACTATCTTCCTTTATTTTCTTAAATGTGAATATTTTTCAAGTAAATATTAATCAAAATCTTGCAGCTTTTTGTAGTTGGGAGGATTTAGTAATATAAATTCTCAAACTAAATGGCAAGGGCAACAAAACAAGATGATTCTCGACATGTTTTGTGCACTTGACATGGACCAAGTTTTTGGGGCTTACCGGGTGCAGTGTCATATTCAGCTCACGCCAGATTGTTATACCTCTGTTCTGTTCAATTTAAACAGAAGCTTGACCGCATCGCTCTATCTAACATGAAAATTTTACTGTTTCGTGAGTAATAAAAATTTAAATGAGAGAAACAGAGGAAGCTGGGAAAAAAATAGAATAAGACTCGATGAGATTTGAACTCATAACCTTTCCCTTAAAAGACAATGCCATAACCGACTGGGCCACTTAATCACTTGTAAGCTTATATGATTTATTTATATATAGTGTGGAATATGATCGAAGGAAGAAAAGTGGATCAATTAGAACTGAATTGTAACTATTGCGTCCATTTGCCAAGATATCCCTTTTAGCATACATATTAAATGTTAAGAAATAAACTAACAAAATTTTCACAAATTCTTCAAAAACTTTCAATTAAAGTAAAAAAATTCAAACGGAATTGCGTGAAGGAACTATCCACTTCACATAGGCCTGTTGACTAAACGTCAAGTGACAGAGACTTGAACATTGATGAATAATTTTTTTAATTTCCATTAGACATAAAAAAAGAGGTAGATGATGTTGCAAACACTTCAATTTGATTATGTTTAACAAAATATTACTAGCGAAACAGTAAGAATTCCATGCCGACTATGCAGGCTTAGTACTGTAGGACCATGTAAAGGTTGAAAGCCTGATATCCTTCCTTCTCCACTGCAAGCGATTCACATCGAAAAGGAACGACATCCTATTTCATTATGAGAATATTTTGATTTATTTCCAAATCATTTTTGTCATAGCTTGAACTTGAAAATGACGAATTCAGATCTAAACAGCCCGAAAAACTGTTGTAATCAGAAGCTATTTGTACATGGTTAGTATGTGTGTCATGCATTGTTTATGATCAGCAATCCCTGAAATGACGTAGCAAACTGTTATGACATCACAAGTCCCTTTCAACTTTTTTTCCAAAGCAAGCAATAAATGATAAATTTGTAAGTTCTTTTTTAACATGAAAATGGACTATTTCCAGGATTTCTTGACAGATTAATAAATTTAGGGATATGAAAAAGCTATTTCAAAATCTCAATTTTTTTGGGAGGCATGGCAGTACCACTTTAACCCTTACTCTACCAGAACATTTGAGATTACAAGTGTTATTTTAGGACACTTTTTGGAAAGGGGGCTTTTTCACAAATTTATTTTCATTTTTTACTGTAAGAAGTTTATATTATATAAAGCTAAGAATTTAAACTTTCGTTGGTTTGCATAATTTTCTGGTCAAATATGCAAATTCATGCAAATGAAGTCATTAATTCAGATTATTAGATGTCCCAAAACTGCTATCTTTGTGATATTCTGCTCTCGGTGGCTCATCAAAATTATTGATAGAATTGATGCATTGTTGAAAGAAGGACCTTTCATTTGATACTACTTTTGATTCTTGTGGAGCAAGGAAAAAATTATTATATATCAATTTTCTTTTTTAACCTTTTTGACCTAAAAATTGACCTCCGATTTTGGCAATGATTTATCTGATAGGATTTGGCACTATTCCCATAAACATGCATTGTTCCTTTCGATGATGCACAAAACTAATATAATATGAAAATGGAAATGTTTACATCATTATTTCAATAAAAATGTAATGTAAATAATATGCAAATTAGCAAATTTACCTCATTTATTATGCACAGACTTGAAATTTTCAGGTTATGACCCAATTTTAGCCATTGGAAGCTTTGAAAATACATTTATTTATTCAGCTTTTGGTGAATGCCTTGTAGAAACTAAGTTATCTTGATTCCGATAGGAATTCTCCGTGAAAAGGTACTCAAAAATGGTTCAAAGCATCAGTAATCATGTTGACATTGCCAAACTTGGTATCCTTCACTGACAGTTGGTACTGCATATGAAATGTCAACAAATTTGTCCAAATACAGGAAAATACAGAGGAGAAATACAATTTCAACTGTTTCCCAAACAAATACAGGGAAAGGGGAAAGGGGGAGGGGGGGGGGGGGGGAGTCTGGCTTTTTTATTTAAGAAACTTTTGCCCCCTTCCAGGATCCAAACGGCTTCAAAGCAAGGATTTTTCCCTAAATGGGACTCTGGGCCCCCACCATAGGTCTCTTGCCCCAACATAGGTCTCTTGCCCCCAACATGGGACCCTTTCCCCTTGAAATTTAAATCCTACTCCACTGCGCAACAACCTCACAATATGGAATAATGGATTTCGTGAAATAGGTATATGGGCACTGTTGCATTATGAATTAGGCATTGATCTGTAGTTTCATCCAAAATTACTACAGAAAGGACAATTCATGTTAATCACGTGGGATTTTAGTAATCCATTTACTTGTAAATAATCCCAGCTAAATTATAGTGTTTTTGTTTTATTTTGCAATGGATCCACACTAGCTTGGGCTTATGCGTAACGAGTAACATTAGAAAGCATGAAGTTTGAAAAATGCACTCACGATTTCAGAAATTTTAAAAATTCATTTGAGCTGGTTCTGATAGTCCCAGGACCTCTTTCTGGGTTGGGTTCAGGTACTAAAAGATATCCATCAGTGTCAGTAAGCCTTCTGACTCTTCCACATCCTCAGTTTCACTTTGAAACAAGATTCGGGATGCACGTTCTTCTGTCGTTTTAACGTAAATGTCAAAAAATCTAAAAATAACTTTAGTGAGGTAGCTATAAAAAGTTGTTAGGAATGATCGAGGGGGTTTGTCTTTTATTGCAGTAATGCACATGAAAGCACATTGTTTTCGCTACAGAATGGTGTTTGAAAGTTTTTATTATGATATAGGGGTGGATTACACAATTTTTTAACAAAAAGGGTAAAACAAATCGCAAAAATTTACATATTTTACAAATGATTTAAAAATGATGACTAGGTATGAGCAAAATTTGATTAGATTTGGACAATATCACTTGTCTATATATTATATATAAAAAAAATTATTCTAAATTCATTTTCCAAGCAATTTTTTGGGACATTTTAACTCTTACTATACCACGCGACGATATTATCGCCCCGCCTACCGAGCGCATTTTCAAAAAAGTGCTGGTAGAGTAAGAGTTAATCAACCCGCGACAAATGCGCCAACTCGAAAATATAGGCAGCATGATCCCGGTGGGAGGCCCAGCGGGTCACTGAAGCGTAACGGGCCCGACTCTGTTGCCTGGAGGACAGAGGACCCTTCAATAATCATGCCTTGATTAAACCTTACTCTACCATGCGGTGATATTATCGCCGTTTTAAGTGCTCCATCTTTGGCCCCGCCTCCCGAGTGCATTTTCAAAAAAAGTGCTGGTAGAGTAAAATGTAAAAAATTTTAATGTTTGGACAAAATTTACCGAAAAAAAAGTACAAAAAAAACAACATTATGAAAGATTTCCGAGTTCTTTGCATTATAAGTATTCGCACCCCTATAGGTAAGGTCCCAATTTTATTTTCAGAAAAAGGTACTTTGAAAATGGCGATATTATTGCCGCTTGGCAGAGTAAAGGTTAAACATGTCAAACTGAATAATATGAAGAAAAAAACATGATAAAAATCAATAAAAGTATAAAATTGATTTAATTAAAGTTGATCACTAAAGGATAACTTTAAACAAATTTATTAGCTTATCCTGAAAAATTAGTTAAAAATGATGGGAAAGTACAAAATGAGAGCCACTTGCATCATCCTAATGAAGATAAATAATAATTAAATTGGATATTCTAAAAAAGGTCTGTAAAATCTATTTTGTGCTAATGCTGGTAAGGGAATAAAAGAATCCCTCTTAATGAAATATGTAAAAATGAAGCAAAATTTGTTACAAAAGCAAATGGCAGAACTCAATGTACCTTGATAGTACTTGTATGTGGAACTTCCTTATCTTTTGAATGTGACTGGAACATTTGATCTGGTTCACAAACAATGTCCCAAACTGCAGGCGGTGCTCCATTCTGAGGACCATCAACATCTCCACCATAGAAGGGCACAAACTGCCACCTCGTAGATCTCTTCTCAGTAAAAGTCTCTAATTTATACTGAAAACAATAAAGAAGTCTGGTATTACTGACACTAAAACAGAAAGTGTTATGTTAAAAATGTGATTGTATGATAAATTTTTCAACTTCTTCTTAGGTTCAAATTTGTTTTTAAATTGCATTTTGAACTATCCACACCCTTTCATTGGAAAGCTAACAAGTATTGACCTACCCAACTTCCAAATCATTCCTCATGTACAGGTGCTATATGTCACATGACTACATCCCCAAGCTTTCATTGTTTTTAAGAATGTGTTTTACATGCTTCACTCTACAACAACAGAAGTTCAAACTGTACATTTTATATCTAAAAGAAAATACACAGGTTTAAAATACACAGGTTTAAATTTTTAATTATTGTAGTTTTCGTACTGCATACACTTACTTTCTCATTTATCGTACTGAAAATCAATCCAACCATTTAAAAACAAAGTCATTTTTCAAAATTCTTCAAGTTCCATATAAATGTTACTTCTCTAGCATCTGTAATAATTACCTGCTTACATATGGTATGCAATGCTTGTATATGCAACAAATAAAGTCTTCTCGAAATACTATGGTATGATATCAGTCATTTCTACAAAAGACATGGTAGAGCATTAAAATACCCAACCACTGTTAAATACCCAAATCCTGTTTATTATCTCATCACCCACATATACATATATGTGGGGATGAGATATTGTAGTCACTTTGTTGTATAGGCAAATAACTGCTTATACATCCTACATTACTTGGCCACCCCCATTGATATTAGGGGGGCTGGTGGGACCAATGTCATATGATAACCTCATATCAAAGTTAACGATCATAAGTTTTTGGAACAGGACAAAATTTGGTGATTTTTGTGTCTGTCCATGAGTTTGTGTGTGTGTGTGCATATGTAATCGCCCCCTAATGGAGAAACACACATGATTTTTCACCTGGCATCGGGGAAACACCAGAAATTGGAGAATTCTCCGATTTCAACTGAGCTTGTTTTCATGAAATAGGTCCCATCAGGAATGCTTCCTGTGATTTCTAGAATGGTAGGGCGATGTCCCCGATTTCCGGAAAAAAATAATGTGTGAATAATTTGTGTATCAGGATTTCTTCAGTTCCACCAAAAATCTGTTTCCCTTATTAAATAGTGTTAGTGTGGTGCGGGTTTCTCGATTTCTGGTAAATAAACAATATTCTCCGATTTACGAAATCTTGTACCCTAGATTGCAAAAGCATGTTCCCGATTTGCAAAAGCGTGTTCCCCGATTTCCAAAAGCATGTCCCCGATTTACACTGGCAATACTTCCCATTTTGCAAATATTCAGAATGGTCAATACATTTATTACTCCCAAGTTTGATTACTAATAAGCAACCTGATGTGATTAGCAATGCGACAGTATGATTCTATTCTATTTTCATATCATCATTTAAAAGTAGTTCGCACATATCCATTTTTAGGCGAAAAGACATGTTTTCCTAGATTCAAGGCGATAACAGTTTATACTTTTATTTCAACTTAATTAGAATAAAGAAAAAGAAAGTCCTTATGTGAACCTCATTTTTTGTAATTATTCACATTTTTGTCAGGTCACAATGTGGGAAGGACAGGGCAAATGTTCTTCTTGACTTTGCTTGGGAAAAAGAGTGTGAAAATGTGCAACTGAAGTACTAATTAACATGGACACACCATATGACTACAATATAATTGCATGACTGCGCCCCAAATTGTTTGGAATATATCAACATTTTTATGATAGGTGTAGATCCTGTGGGGTTTATATATATATATATCTATATATATCTATAAATATCTATGTATATCTATATATATCTATATATCTATAAATATCAATATATATATCTATATATATATATTTATCTATATCTATCTATCTTTATATATATCTATATATATATATATATATCTATATCTATATCTATATCTATATATATATATATATCTATATCTATATATATATATATATATATACATATATATATAAATATATATATATATATATTCATTATTCAAATGTTCCAGTGGAGAACTGCATTCCACACATTTCACACCATCTCTATCTAATTATGTAGCTGCACTCGAGCAGCACCGAGAGAAACTGATGCCTTAGGGGAAAATTCGAGGGGGTAATACCACTTGGCCTTATAGCTCAGTGGTAGAGCAACCGAACGGTAGTCGGGGGTCTCGGGTTCGAATCCCGATGAGGGCATATGATTTTTCTCTCACCATCTCACATTCATTATTCAAATGTTCCAGTGGAGAACTGCATTCCACACAATCTCTATATATATATACATATATATATAAATATATATATATATATATATATATATATATATATATATATATATATATATATATATATATATATATATATATATCCTCCACTTTTAGAGAGGAGGGAAGGGGAGGGAGAGTGGGGGGGGGGGAGGGGGAGAGAGGGGGAGAAGGGGGAGAGAGAGGGGGAGAGGGGGAAGAGAGGGGGTGATGTGTACAATTATCTCCCAAACCTTCTTTACCCTGGAGCCATTCCTATAAAACATTTAAAAAAAAATAGCTTATCTTTATTTTGACTAAAATTTCATCCCAAATTATTACTTAACCCTTACTCTCCCAGCGTCACGGTGACCGTGACAATTACAATCCATTTTCCAATTATTTTTTTTGAGTACCTTTCCAAAATCCTATAGAGCTGCAAATCAGTTCATTCAAACCAAATTAAATAGATCTTTCATAATATGGTTTTTTTTTGGGGGGGGGTTAGATTGAAATTTTTTGAGTAAAATCGTTACAAAAAAGTGCATTTTTAAAAAAACGGGCATTTTTTTTTTTCTCCCTTTGAAAGACGAATGTCATACGTGAATATTTGTTCTATTTTTTTTTCTTCAGGTAAAGTATAAAGATAGTTTGAATTGTTGGTTGCTACACGATTTTTACTTGTACTTGGTCAATGTTTGTGTTTTTTGGAGAAAATATGCAAAAATTTGTGATTTTGGGCCATTTTGGACCTTTTTGATCAAAAAATTATAAAAACGCCCAAATATTGTATTGAATTTTTAAAATCTCTACGGGTAGAGGAGAAATAGATCGTTCAGACGAACTATTACAATAACAGATGCACCCCCTCTACATGCCTAAAAGGTCTCCGTTGAAGATGAGCCCAGGCCCCTCTTCCAGGCCTTCCGCTGCAGTCTCGCCACCATCACCAATCAAAGAAAATCCGACTGCAGCGGAAAAGCTGCCTTCAAAACCAGGGAGGAAGAGCGGGCGCTCGGCTGCAGGAGATACAACGGTCGGGTCATCCCTGCAGCCGATAAAGACTATCATCTGTGGGAAGTACTGGTGGAGAGTGACCGGGATCGACACAAGGTCTTCGGTAACTGGTTATGGGAAGACCAAACTAAAGTAAGTTGAATGAATATAGTTGCATTTTTTTTTTTTTTTTTTTTTCTAATTCTATTTGCAGCAACAAGGTATAGCAGAAGACTTTACAAATTTGGACCTTTTTGGCAAACATTTCTTATGAATTCCATGTGGAATGAACAGAAGTAAGTGTTCAATAGATAATCAGCATAGTCTATCAACATAAAAGTAGCTGTGAAGCTTGAATGGCTGAAATTGGGTCAGAAATAAACAAAAACACTTTTGTGCATAATAAATGAGGTAAATGACCTAATTTGCATATTATTTGCATAATTTCTTATTCTATTTTTTGCAAATGATGATGTAAACATCTTGTTTTTCTGCATTCTATTAGTTTTGGACATCATAGAAGGGGAAAAAGCATTTTTTTGGAAAATTTAGTGCCATACACTATTAGATAGATTATTCACAGAATCGGGGGATAATTTTTAGGTCAAAATGTACCAAATTTTTCATATTTGCGTCATTTTTTTCTTCTGATTCCTAAAAATCCATGAATAGTATCAAATGAAAGGTCTTTCCAAGGACGATTCAGAAATTCTATCCATATTTTTTTGCTATTTAGCCACAAGGCACAAGCGTGTCATAAAGATAGAATGTTTGGAGACCTAATATGCTAATTTAATGACCTAATTTGCATATTTGAGTTCGGAAATATGCACATTTTTGGAAAGTTCAACATGTTAGCTTTCATAAAAGTCGAACTTGTTTTGGTACAAATGGAACAGAAAGTGCTGAAAAAATCCTCTTTCCAAATATTTCAGAAATAGCTTATTCTATTTTTGGAACCTTGGGAGAGTAAGGGTTAAGAGCATATGGGAGCTCGTCCTTGGGCCCCCACACTGCTCTGCCTCTTGACCCCACCAGTGGCCCTTGTCCTGGCTCCTGGACGCCACCCAAAAAGTTTCCCATCCCTTATTAAAAATAGTACTATACGCTTATTCGCTGTTTTTCTTTTTAAGTGTAATTCCCCGTTTTCCGATTGATACACATGTCTGTTTTGCGCAAATGCTTTCATCATTTACACTTGTCATTTCTTCTGCATGTGCTATCCAGATGCATTCATGGTCTCATCAATATTGAAGAAACCCATCACAGTAAATTTAATATACCTGGCTTCCATATTATGTTTAACTTTTCACCAATGACAAACTTCCCTGTTTTGCACACAACTTCTTTCGGTATCACCCTCTCATGTATTTTCATGTAATTGCCACATACATGTTATTCACATCCACCCATGCATGGCCTAGCTTATCAATATTGATTAAACCCCCTAACAGTTAACTATATACTAGCTTCCATATTATGTTTAACATTTGACCAATGACAAACTTCCCAATTTTGCGCTCAACTTATTCCGTTATCAGGTTAATTGCCACGTACATGTCATCCATATGCACAATGAATTGCACCAACGAAAGCACTTCCTAGTTTATATTCATTAGCAACTTCCATAATGCATAACTTTCAACCAACTACAAAATGTCCCCGTTTTGCGCTCTTATATACATTTGCATTTTCCCTTAACGTGTTGCATGCTTGTAAAGTTAAATGCACAATTTGGACAACCTGCAGGCATGGTGCAGTTGTGAAGACACGTTCCCTCCTCATGTAAGTTCAATAATTGAATATGAGTAATTATTAGGGCTAGAAATTAACTGGTTTTGTTTTTATTTGTGTATAATATTTTTGCTCAGGAAACTGGGAAATCTGGGAGTTAATTTCTTTTAAACAGAATGGGGAAAATCCACATTCAATCACGCTGGAACTATGGTTACACGCACAGTGTCAGTGGGCCTAATAATAACTTAAACTTTACAGTGTAAGCGAAGCCTAATGTTAGACCATGAGAATGTTAGGCTTCATGAAGCAATATCTTTCCTTAGGAGAAATGGTCCTTTAGTCATTCACATTTAATGCACATTATTACCTCAGGCATTATGATACACAGCTATCTTTATCACCAGTTTGAAAGCAAACTTCTCCCACTAAGACATTAAACACGGATGAGTGATATCAATCACAAAAATACCTTGATTATTCATCTCTCTGGCGTTGGGTAATCTTATATACACAAATAGCCTTGGGTTACTTGGCTGTGGTATGCATGGGAATGGTAGATAAACAATCATTGAGTGGAAACACAATACACTGAACAGGAAGTCGGGTTGGTAATTGTCATACAGTACCTGAGTTTTCAGGATTAACTCAGGTGTCGGGTGCAGGTAGGCTTAAAGAGAAACTTTTTAGCATGTTAACCTGTTAACTGAACATAAGTATGTCTATATGTATAATATACTATAGCTAAAAGTAAAGCTTTGACAGCTATTCCTAACACTGAGGATTAATTTTCTGTCACTGGCTTCCATTATTTTGTTCAGTACTATGAAGGCGAAAGTTAGGTCTAAAAATGCAAGAGTACCCTCCATGGCTACATGGTATAGGCTCCTTGAGCCTGAAGGGAGAAATGGAAGATATTGCCAGCCTTAATGATAGTAAAGAAAATATAAAATAGGCCTATAGGGTTTCACGTTTGTTATTTTTGTCTGTGTATGCTATTACTGCAGAGAGAGCGGGGGAAATGTGTGCATTGATTTCTGTAATATGTAATGGAGAATTACCACATTAACCACTTCTAACTTTAACATATTGGAGTGTTCGGGCATGGCGGCTGCCATCACAATGCACACACATTTAGGATATTGGTGACTTCATTCACCGACATGCATTAACGCTAGCTGTGTTAGTGTGTGCAGTACTATTTAATTTGCAAGGATTCAGTGACTCGTTATAAATTTGATTGATAATTTATAGGGCTGGCCCATATATAGACAATTTTGAATTAAGGTTTAATAGTTAGGGTCCTAGTGAAACTACTTTTACTTTTGTCTATGTGTTTGCCCAGGTTTTCATAGCAATCACAAAATTTTGTGTTTTGATTTCAATGATACAAAACGGGGAAACCTACTTTACAGTGATGCACTTATTGTAGGCTACACTGTTAGTGAGTGTAGACTATAGATCATGTAGGTCAGTATTTCTTGCTAAATGTTTTGGTAAGCTACAATGGTGAGAGGTATGTATTTAAAGAATGGTTTACAGCATATTAGCCCTAATGGTAAAGAAAATAAGAAACAGAGTTTCATGTAGCAATTAAACTTTGTTATTTTTTCTGTGCATGCTATTTCTGCAGAGTGATTGGGAGAATTTTGTGTATTGAATTCTGTGATATGAAATGAGGAATTACCATATTATCCAGTTGTAAATAGGGGCTAGTGTAGCATAAATCGCATGAATTTTGGCTGGTCTTGGGACCTATGTTTATAATGGTAGCTGTGTGTGTTCACAGAACATAATGCGCAAGGATTCAGCAACTAAAGTGAGAAATCTGAGTGATGTGTTATATGTGAAAATTATGGAACTTGAAAAAAAAATTGATTTGGGGAAAATTTTGAGTGCATACCTAAACAGTACACCTGCAACCTACAATAATGAAGATTTACTTTAAAAACAGCTAGGCCTTTTTTCCATGGTGCATTTACTTACAGGACTAGCCGCATCGAAAGTCAGTGAGAAATTTGACAATCATGATGAAAATCTGTTGCAATAGATTTTGTCCAAAAAATCCTCAAAGCCCACAAGGTTGAAAAAAAAACATCACTTAAAATCACTCATTAATAAACAAACAAAACCTTCACTGTAAAATACCATCCCATTTGTAAATTATTACTTCAAGCCAGACACTTTGACCACAGGGAAATACTTTTGTCCTTGTGTTGAGAGTGAAAGTCAGTGCACCTGCAATGAAATTTGTTAACTATCAATGTCAGATTATGACCATGGAAAGTGAGGTGAAGTGTGTAGAAATAAGAAATCCCTGTTGTAATTGCTGATTGTTTGTGCTGGATTGTGGTTTCTGTTGTGAGCAATAATAGATGACCCCCTCCCCACAAACACACACACACATATGCACATATACACACACAGATTTGAGGTTTTGTCAGACATTAAGACAGAGAATGTATTAAGAAGTTTAGACTTAAAGTTAAATATTTCTTTTGTCAAAATGTGAATGATTTTTTTTTTAAATGTGATTCAAAACAGTTCTAACAAATTAGTTCATGAATATCACCAGGAAACTTTCCAGCCTTTAGAACTTTATTAAATGTTTGGCTGTTAGTTTTGATGAACAAATTCTTAAATTCAAATTATTTTCATTTTTATCATTTTTCCATCAAGGTATTTATTTGTCTTGCTCTGAAATGTATGTTGATTTTTGCAGGAGATATGGTTTAACTGATTGATATACATACTATAGATTTTCAGGATATTTTTTACATAGGCCTACTATGTTTTTACATATGTTTTTTTTTCAGGATTATTTTTACATATTATAGTTTTTAGGATATTTTTGTTATGAATTATTTGTTTAAAGAGAAATGAGACCCACAGGACCAGACTTTTCCACTAGCAATCAGTTTGAATATTGTGTGAGAGTGCAGCCTTGTTATTCTACAATTCCTATAAGTTAGACATCTTAAAGCGGCTGATCCGACTGTGGAAATTATTAGCAAGGTTAATATTTTGATAGTTCATTCCCTGTTAAAAGGAGCATTTTCTTTCTTCAGTGCCCATCAATCTCTCTTCCCCCCCCCCCCTTCACCTCCTTGTCAGTCAATTTCAAGACAAAGATTAATTTGTATATTATTTTAGATTTCATATTTACATTTTTTTCTCTTTATGCAGGGCATCACAGAGATCACGCAGATGTATGGTTAAAGATAATACCCCCTTAAGGTAAACTTTTTGTTTTGAACGCAGTCTTGAAAGTGACTAGTCGCTGTAATGTCGGAAATTATGTAAAATGTAAAAGAACTTAGATACAGGGCCTGATTTACTTTGAACCTAATATGTGAGGGGGCTGGGCACTTTTATTTCCTGTTCTATTTAGTCCGATAGGAAGGGCCCCTTAAATGTTAAAATAATAGGGCCTCATATGTGGCCTACCAAGTGATATCGGAAATCTGAATTATTTCTTCATATATAATTTTAAGCAAAACTAAACTTTCAGTTGGAATGCCCCAACCACATGCACATATGCAAACATATTTTCTTTTGTTTTAATCTTTATTGTCATTATCATACGCAAAAAAGCTTATATATACTCAAACTTTTCTGGCCAAATCGTGTTACTTCCATTATTCACCTAAAAGAAGGCAGTATGTGTTTAATCTCCTATTGCCCTTTCTCCAATAATCTAACGAGACAATTTAATAGGGCAGATTTTACCATTCATTTCGCAACCATGAAATTAATAAACAGTGCATATTGGCCTAAGTAATTTCTCACCCAATCTAGCAGTAATGAAAATAAATTCGCACAATTTATTGGAATTTGTGAGTTATCTATGGTACATGTGCTTCCAACATTAGTTGTTTGCGAATGAGCGCTTTACGCTAGCTTATCACATTAATGCATACAAACCCATGGCCTTGTAAACCCATGGCCTTATAGGTCCAGTTGATCTGTTGATGCAAGTTTTCTACTGGGGCATTTCCTGACGGTATGGAAATTGCTACGGTAATACCAATATCTAAGTCTGGTGAAAAAAATGTATTCAATAGGCCGGTGTCATTGTTGTCATAATTTTCAAAATACTTGAAAAGTTGTTTGAGAAAAAACTAGATAATTTTATTTGCAAATTTAATCTCCTTACCGAGATTCAGTATTGTTTTAGGTCTGGTCGTTCTACTTCTATGACATTATTATAATTGAAGAAATCACCACATCATTGGACAATAAAAAATCAACCATTAGAGTCTTTATTGATTTAAAAAAGGCATTTGACACTATAGACCATCATTTATTACTCAAGAAACTAGAGCATAATGGTTTCTGGAAATAGATTATGATTGGCTGACTAGTTATTTGACCAATGGAATGCAATATGTCCAAAGCAATGATTTAAATTCAGATTTTTGTAATGTAGTTTGCAGAGTACCACAAGGGTCTATTCTTGGGCCAAAGTTATTCATTCTATATATTAATGATATTTGTAATGTCTCCAGATTGTTAAAATTTATACTCTTTGCAGATGACACAAACATTTTTTGCTCTCATAAGGATACTTATACACTATGTAGGATGATAAGTTATGAACTCTATAAACTTAATGTATGGTCTGCAGTTAATAAACTATCTCTTAATGATGCCAAAACTAATTATATGTTATTTACCAACCGTTGTATAAATTCTGATTTGAAGATTACTATAAATGAATTTAATATTGAAAGAGTGTATGTTTCTTGGTGCGTTTATAAATCATATTTTAAACTGGAAAGAGCACATTGTTAATTCATCAAAAAAACTTTCTAAAAGTATTGCAATTATTCATAAAGCCCGACAAGTTTTTAAAGATGCACTCTATACTTGATATTGTGCAATTTTCCTACCTGATCTCAATTATTGTGCTTAAGTTTGGGGAAATACATATAATTCTAATATTACTCCATTATTCTTAAAACAAAATAAAAAGAAGGTTATTCATACTGTATGTAATGCTAATTATTTAGACCATACCAACAAACTTTTCTACAAATTAAAAACATTAAGAATATCACATATTATAGACTTCCATACAGGAGTATTTATGTTTAAAGCTTATTAGATGTCATTACCAGAGTACCTACAGAACATTTTTTCATTGGCATCTAATGATAGATATAACACAAGACAAAAAAATAATTTCAAACAAAAGTATGTAAGAACAGGGAAAAAACAATCGTGCATCTCCACATCAGGAGTCTCTCTGGATCTCACTTGATGATAGTATAAAAAATGTGAATCTAATTCTTTAAAAAAAAGTACAAACAAAAATTTAGTGGCATCTCAGGTGTATCAAAATTAACTTTCAGTAATTACATTGTGCAAGTGTATAATTGTCTAATCTTATAATTTCTTCTTTCTTTTTGTTTTCTTTTTGTTCTCAAAGGTTTTTCTTAAGGTATTTTGTTGTACACATTTATGTTGTTTTATCACAAATTTTTCTGATTCATGTTGAAAATAATATTTGGGTGAAAACATTTTATAAGTATCACATTTAAGTTTTCTCCTTTTCTATGCAATAATTTATGGATTAAACACAAGACAAAGATTCAAAAAGGTATTTGTTTTTAATTTGAAGATGTATATAATTTGTCTGTTACACATGTATTATTATTTGCTAGAAATGAATTGTGTCATTGTCATTTTCAGTTTTTGCTAGACTAAAACCGGTCTCCTAACCATTTGGGTATCCCCTAGTCCTGCCTCGTACGTCTCTCCCATCAAAGGTGAAGAAATGTCAAACAGCACATCTTGTCTTTATGAGTCAATCCCATGCTTGTATAACTTTTTTGAACAAGCTTTTCCCTAAAAATATTTATTTCCTCTCGCTACTAGACCTAACTTTTTACATCAAAAAGTAATGTACTTTTTGTTCTGCTTCAAATTATTATTCACTTGTTGCTTCTATTTTTTATTTTTCTATAGAAATTGACATGAAGGAGGGATTTGAGGCAGAAGAAGGTATAGATCATTTTGTCGAAACAACTTCGACTGGTGAGTGATTTTCTATTTTATTTATCTGTTTGAGTTGGGTCTAATATCTCTCAACATCCCACCTTAAATCTAAAACAGAACTGTTTATACTAATATCAGAACAGGATGTGAGAAAACATGGCACACCTCTTTGTTGCCAAGTGTTTAGATTAATCAAAGCTGGTAACCTTTTTCCGGGACCGCTACAACCTCTGATTTAAGCTAACCTCTCTGGCACAATTTGACCTTTGTAGTTGTAGTGCTGTTATGCCTCATAAACAAACAAACGAATCTAAGGTCAGTGAGTGCCATTCATCCATTCTCCCCTTTTTCCAATTGCCAAATAAGTTGGTGTTGCAGATGAGGGATATCCGTGCAAATAATCTGTCTTCATAAGAGTACTCTCAAGTTTGTCTTGTTTTGTTTTGTCTAGGTTTCTTTAAAACCGAGAAATGTTTTAGTGGATATATAGATTTCCCCATAATTTATAACTACAAGGATTTTCCAGTCTTTATAACAACTCCTTTAGGTGTGAGTTCCACAAGAATTCATTCAGTGGGAGCAGATCTAGATGAAAGATATTGGGGGCCAATGGTAGTCACAAAGAGCGATCAGAGTTTCACATGAATCATTCAGCGGAAGCAGATCTAGATGAAAGATATTGGGGGGCCAATGGTAGTCACAAAGAGCGACGGTTGTGTCATGACAATATAACATTTCAGGGTGATAAAAGTCAGTTCCAAATGTTTCAGTCACTTAATCTTGATTCATACATCTGCTCCATCTGATATTCATATCCCGTTTAGAATACCAGCTTCATGTTTACAGACATGTAATTTGACCTTCATTCTGAAGATACATTAATTTTCAATGAAAATGAAAAAAAATCAACATTTTGCAGAACAGTTTTTATTCTTGACGTAGACATACAAAAAACATTTTTTATAGCTGGAAAATTGAAAGAGATTTCTGAAAAAATAGAAAACAAGCGATCGTAACAGAAATTTAAAAAAACATATCTGGTGGCAGAAAACATGAAATTTAAATGATTCTTAGCAGATTTCCAACTTTTCTTCAGAGCACCCTAATTTTGCCAATCGACATGTGGGGTTAACATATCTTTTTATTTTCAGCCACTAGCAACATTTCTTCGGGAAGTTAAGCGAATAACTGGAATACCATAACCCATCCATCTTCTTCTTCTTTTTTTTTGAAGGATGCAAGACAATTGTGAGGGAACTACTTTTTTTTTTATTTGATTCCAGAAAATTCTGAGAAATGTCTTAATTTTCTTGCATACATGCAATTGACTGATGAGGAGATTATAATATAGGAAATGTGGCACCTTTCCCCTCTTAACAGCTGTTTGTGTAATTTTTCCTGAATCTTTGTCTCTTTTTAAAGTTTGTTCTCAGGTGATGCATTATAGTCTCTGTAATATTTCATGTGTTACTACTTTCCTGACATCTCCAATATCTGTTAAATCATAAAACCTCATGAAAATATAACACAAGGATTTGAAGAATGTGAGGATATGACATCATGGCTGATCTTTTTCAGTCCTTTATATGCAACTGAGGCAGATCTTTAGACACGAATGTTTTCCTTCAGGAAATGCAGATATTAAAGAGTAGTACTTTCGCTGCATTATATCTTCTTATGTTTTTTTTGCTATAGATTAAAATTGTTTGAACCCTAAACTAATACTTAAATCATGAGAATATTAAGAAATGTCAATATCTATGTAATTTAAAAGACTTGTACATTCCATTCTTTCAGATACAAAGCAAGCCTCAGGACATTCTGATAATGGGGACAACAGCATGCTGAGGTGTCTGATGTTGATGCTTCGAACAGCACCTAGGACACTTAACTCAAACATATCTTTGAAAGAACCAATGCCTGCAAAGATGCCAAAACCTGTAAAGGTACTACAGATGAAAAAGCCTAATAAAAGAATTGTATGGACTGAGGCAGAAAAAGCTGCTGTGCACAGACATTTGGGACAGTACATTCTACTTGGTAATCTCCCAGGAAAACCAAAATTGAAAAAAAAGTCAACAACAGTCTTTGTGATCATAAGTGGACAAATATCAAAGACTTTGTGCGCAACACAATTTTGTCAAATGCGGTGATAGGAAAAGTTAAAAGTGCTCATTAGAAATTAAAAACACAAAATTTTCTTTACTTGAGTGAGATGCCACAGTTGAATTTGAAAGCCTACAAAAGAACTGAATGGCCTGAGGCAGAAAAAAACTGCTCTGCACAGATATTTAGGACAAAACATTCTACTTGGTAAACCTTCCAAAGAAAGAAATTTAAAAATGTTGCTTGGTCCTCATACCATTGTGATTAAATGTGGACCGATATCAAAGCTGGGATATAATTTTTTTAAAAGCATGCTGTAGGAAAAAGTTCAGCATTAAAAATTTTAAAACATTTTCTTTTACTTAAGGAGCTAAAGATAAAAAATTAAAAGAGAACTGCATGGACAGAGGTAGAAAAAGCTGCTGTGCGCAGATAGTTTGTAGAACAATGTTCTACTTAGTAAACCTTCCAGAAATACTAAAATTGAAAAAACTGTTAGTCGGTCCACATGCCTTTGTGAATGAAAGTGGACAAATATCAAAACTGTTCAAAACACATTTCATTTAAATACACACCATAGAAAGAGTTTAGAACTCAAGTATAAGTTGAGAAAATTTCTTTATTTGCAGTTTTATCTAAAAACAATCACATTACACAGCTACAATATTTTGTTTGGAGATGTGAATGTACTGTAATCACATGACTTTATATTCTTATGGATTTTCATTTAAACATATTTTGCATGCAAGTAACTGTTGTACTGAATGAGGCTCATTCTGTTGTACCCAGTCTAATTCTTATGTGTGGCATCATAAAAACAAATCCTTTACAAATGTTTATGTAAATTCCCTTTAATATTCACAGCAACTTTCTTTAATTACATAAAGCTTTGGACTAGCATAGTATTATATTATTCATTTACTCACGTATCTTGTTTGGAAACAAAAAAAGGAAACTAGACACTAAATTTTCAAAGAAATACAGAAAAAAATTTGGTGAAGCATTTGTTTATATGATGCCACTCAAAACAATTAGACTATACAACAGTCAATATCTCAAATGCCATAACTTATAAGTCCATTTTCTCACCTTTGCATCCTCTTGTTGGGTATACTAAACACAGGGGCGGCACCAGGATTTTAAAACTAGAGAATAAAATGGGGGCCGGCAAATAGATTTCCCGGGGGAGGGGGGATCTTACAAAAGCACACACAATAAAGAATAAGTCACCACTACTCTTTTTAGGTGAGCAAAGCGATCTCATGGGGGAACCCCTCCCTCTCCCCAACAGTGCCGCCACTCATTGAAAAACTCAGGAGTTAATATTGTTTGATGTGTACTTCACCTGTAGTTGTTTGCTAATCTCATAGATCCAGGTTGTAATAACTTGTGGAAGACTTGGCACAACAGACAGAAAGTACTTTGATGTATGATGTTCTATGATAAAGATTCTACTGTTGCATGTAAAAACCTTTATGATTTGTTTGGTAACCATGCAAGCTTGCACTTGAAAATATTTACATCAATGTTTGATTATGTAATACAAATCTATTTTGCTGTCTTATTGATAATATGGTGAAACTGGTGGGGTGGTTAAATACCATGGTTCCACTGATCAGTATCATGTCTATTGGGTTGAGTTGGATATGGGTATACAAACACATATATACTGAATTCCCCATTTAGTGTGTTTGAATTCCCCGTTTAATGTATCTGAATTCCCTGTTAAATGTGTCTGAATTTCCCGTTAAGTGTGTTTGAATTCCCCATTTAGTGTGTTTGAATTCCCCGTTTAATGTATCTGAATTCCCTGTTTAATGTGTCTGAATCCCCTGTTTAATGTGTCTGAAATCCCTGTTTAGTGTGTCGGAACTCCCTGTTTAGTGTGTCTGAATCCCCTGTTAAATGTGTCTGAATTTCCCGTTAAGTGTGTTTGAATTTCCCGTTTAGTGTGTCTGAATTCCCTGTTTAGTGTGTCTTAATTCCCTGTTTAATGTGTCTGAATCCCCTGTTTAATGTGTCTGAAATCCCTGTTTAGTGTGTCTGAAATCCCTGTTTAGTGTGTCGGAACTCCCTGTTTAATGTGTCTGAATCCCCTGTTAAATGTGTCTGAATTTCCCGTTAAGTGTGTTTGAATTTCCCGTTTAGTGTGTCTGAATTCCCTGTTTAGTGTGTCTTAATTCCCTGTTTAATGTGTCTTAATTCCCTGTTTAATGTGTCTGAAATCCCTGTTTAGTGTGTCGGAACTCCCTGTTTAGTGTGTCTTAATTCCCTGTTTAGTGTGTCTTAATTCCCTGTTTAATGTGTCTGAATCCCCTGTTTAATGTGTCTGAAATCCCTGTTTAGTGTGTCTGAAATCCCTGTTTAGTGTGTCGGAACTCCCTGTTTAATGTGTCTGAATCCCCTGTTAAATGTGTCTGAATTTCCCGTTAAGTGTGTTTGAATTTCCCGTTTAGTGTGTCTGAATTCCCTGTTTAGTGTGTCTTAATTCCCTGTTTAATGTGTCTGAATCCCCTGTTTAATGTGTCTGAAATCCCTGTTTAGTGTGTCGGAACTCCCTGTTTAGTGTGTCTGAATTCCCTGTTTAGTGTGTCTGAATTCCCTGTTTAGTGTGTCTGAATTCCCTGTTTAGTGTGTTTGAATTCCCCGTTTAATGTATCTGAATTCCCTGTTAAATGTGTCTGAATTTCCCGTTAAGTGTGTTTGAATTTCCCGTTTAGTGTGTCTGAATTCCCTGTTTTTCCTGTTTAGTGTGTCTGAATTCCCTGTTTAGTGTGTCTGAATTCCCTGTTTAGTGTGTCTGAATTCCCTGTTTAGTGTGTTTGAATTCCCTGTTTAATGTATCTGAATTCCCTGTTAAATGTGTCTGAATTCCCTGTTAAATGTGTCTGAATTTCCCGTTAAGTGTGTTTGAATTTCCCGTTTAGTGTGTCTGAATTCCCTGTTTAGTGTGTCTGAATTCCCCGTTTAGTGTATCTGAATTCCCTGTTTAATGTATCTGAATTCCCCGTTTAATGTATCTGAATTCCCTGTTAAATGTGTCTGAATTTCCCGTTAAGTGTGTTTGAATTTCCCGTTTAGTGTGTCTGAATTCCCTGTTTAGTGTGTCTTAATTCCCCGTTTAATGTGTCTGAATCCCTGTTTAATGTGTCTGAAATCCCTGTTTAGTGTGTCGAACTCCTGTTTAGTGTGTCTGAATTCCTGTTTAGTGTGTCTGAATTCCCTGTTTAGTGTGTCTGAATTCCCTGTTTAGTGTGTTTGAATTCCCCGTTTAATGTATCTGAATTCCCTGTTAAATGTGTCTGAATTTCCCGTTAAGTGTGTTTGAATTTCCCGTTTAGTGTGTCTGAATTCCCTGTTTAGTGTGTCTTAATTCCCTGTTTAGTGTGTCTGAATTCCCTGTTTAGTGTGTCTGAATTCCCTGTTTAGTGTGTTTGAATTCCCCGTTTAATGTATCTGAATTCCCTGTTAAATGTGTCTGAATTTCCCGTTAAGTGTGTTTGAATTTCCCGTTTAGTGTGTCTGAATTCCCTGTTTAGTGTGTCTTAATTCCCTGTTTAATGTGTCTGAATCCCTGTTTAGTGTGTCGGAACTCCCTGTTCAGTGTGTCTGAATTCCCTGTTTAATGTGTCTGAATTCCCTGTTTAATGTATCTGAATTCCCTGTGTAATGTGTCTAAATTCCCTGTTTAGTGTGTCTGAATTCCCTGTTTAATGTGTCTGAATTCCCTGTTTAATGTGTCTGAATTCCCTGTTTAATGAGTCTAAATTTCCTATTAAATGTGTCTGAATTCCCTGTTTAATGTGTCTGAATTCCCTGTTTAATGAGTCTAAATTTCCTATTAAATGTGTCTGAATTCCCTGTTTAATGTGTCTGAATTCCCTGTTTAGTGTGGCTGAATTCCCTGTTTTTCCTGTTTAGTGTGTCTGAATTCCCTGTTTAGTGTGTCTGAATTCCCTGTTTAGTGTGTCTGAATTCCCTGTTTAGTGTGTCTGAATTCCCTCAATTCAAACTCAAGAGTTGATATTGGTTGATGTGTACTTCACCTGTAGTTGTTTGCTAATCTTATAGATCCAGGTTGTAATAACTTGTAGAAGCCTTGGCACAGCAGACTCAAAATATTTTGATGTATGATGTTCTATGATAAAGATTCTACTGTTACATGTAAAAACCTTTATTTGTTTGGTAACCTAGCAAGCTTGCACTTGAAAATATTTAAATAAATGTTTGACTATGTAATACAAATTTATTTTGCTGTCTTATTGATAGTATGGTGAATCTGGTGGGGTGAATATATATACCATGGTTCCACTGATCAGTATCCTGTTTAAATTCTCCCATTGGGTTAAGTTGGGTATGGGTATACACACACATACATACTGAATTCCCCATTTAGTGTGTTTGAATTCCCCGTGTTTCCCCAAATTGCATGTGGAAAATCAAGGTTAGATAGAAAAGAAAATCCGATAAACAGAGTTCACATTCATTCCCAGCAATCTGTTTTCCCCACTTTACAGGTTTTAATCATCATTCCCCATTTGGGGGCATTTACACGTATGTATGTGTGTGTGTATGCAACAATTAATTTTGGGTAGCTTATAACTCAAAAACTGTAATACACACATAAACTAGAATTGATGGATGGGTACCCCTGGCCCTGAACTTTTGTCTTCAAGGTTTCGAGGTACAAAGGTCAAATAAAACAAGTTTTTGGTGATGGCTGTATCTTTTGAAGGAATTACTTGGTATCTTTACAAATTGCATAGGTGGATAAGGTTCAACATTCTAACAATCTTTTATTTAATAATTGGAGGTCAAAAGTCATGGGTCAAAGGTCAAATATTTTTATGCAAAATTTGCGCCATTTTAAATTCAAAAAGTACAAGATCTATAACAACCTTATGTTGTACTATGATACTTTGGCACATGAATTTGTGGTATCAAACGTTCAAAGGTCTATAATGGTCACAGAGCTATTGACCACTTTTCACCACTTTCCGCTATAGTTATGGAATGGTAAGTGTGACATGAGCATGAATGGTGTCAAACAGTAGGGTACAATAAATGCGAACAATTTCAGAAGTTGTTTCAGTGATTAGGGTCAAGGGTCAGAGGTCAAATATGTGATTTCAGGGCTTAATTATGTACTAATTTGTACATTTTTGTGCCACTTTATATTCCGAAAGTGCAAGACCAATACAAACCATATGTTTGTATCATGATACTGTGGTACATGAACTTGAGTCCCATAAACTCTAGGGTCAAAAGCTCAAAGGTCACAGGTCAAATGAAACAAGTTTTTGGTGATGGCTGTATCTTTTAATGGAATTACTTGGTATCTTTACAAATTACATAGGTAGATAGAGTTTAACATTTTAACACAAAATTAAAATAATTGGAGGTCAAATGGTCAAAGGTCAAATAAGTACTTTTTATTCATAATTTTCTGCCATTTTAAATTAAACTCAGAAAGTACAAGACCTATACCAACCTATATTTTACCATGCTACCTTGGTATATGACTTTGTGTCCCGTAGACTCTGGGGTCAAAAGGTCAAAGAGTTATTGACCACTTCCCTCTATAGTTGGAATGGTAAGTGTGATGTGAGCATGAATGGTGTCATACAGTAGGTACAATAAATGTGAACAATTTCAGAAGTTGTTTCAGTGATCAGGGTCAAGGATCAGACATCAAATATGTGATTTTAGGGGGTAATTATGTACTAATTTGTACAATTTTTGTGCCACTTTAAATTCCAAAAGTGCAAGACGTATACCAATTCTATGTTTGTATCACATGGTACATGAACTTGAGTCCCATAAACTCTGTGGTCAAAAGGTCAAAGGTCACAGAGCCAGTGACTCTTTTTAATCACCCCCCATAGTTATTGTTATTACCTATTTCTCCCACTATGCTGTATGCTTATGGTGATGAGATCAGCAACTCCATTGATTGCTTTCTTGTATTACATGCAAAAGTGCAATAATCAGAAAATGTTTGAGAAAATAAATTAAGTATTTACGTGTAATGCGGCAAGAGGTCTTATATCACTGAACTCCATGTTATGGGCAGAGGTGTTACCATAGCAACATTTCCCTTCTACAAAAGTCACAAGGGCATCTCTGACATCTGACACATTCAAACAATTGACTCTGCAAAACGGAAACAAAAAGGGAAATTGCATCAAAGGTATATTCCATTAAAAACAAATTTAACATATACTGTTTAAAATCTCCCGCCAGAGAAAAACTAGTAAATTTACTGCATGATCACACAATACAAATCCCTCTTACCACTGATAACTATCACATACTTATAAACAACCCATTACTCCTACACCCACTAACTTTTTAATCTCCTTCTCAAGCATCCACTGTCCACTTACTTTTCCACCTCTAATCAATTCCTCAATCTTCCAATCTCCATGACATCTGCTACACAACAATATTTCCTCTGACTCCTTACCATACTCCACCATACACCTCTACCTCAACCATTAACTTCACCTACATAATCCTTTTACCTTAAAATAAATGTCTCTTCCCCTCATCATCATTGTCAACTTTTAACTATAAGATTGAAGTTCTCTCCAGTCAATTTTAAATACTTATTACTCTACTTGTTAAAGATGATTTCACAATTAGGCACTTTTAGACAAGCTCACAACCATGTTATTAAAGTTGATCTGTTTTTAGCATTTTGAAACTTGCTCCAACAAATATCATAATATTTTGGTTTGTTTGTTGAAGATAAAAACAAAGAACTCAAAATAATAAATGTTTTGGATATGATTTGCAAAAGTTTACATGAAATGACTTAAGAATTTCAGCATAACTTACGAATCAAAATATTCTGGAGGCCTGTTTGCTTCATCAGGTGGGCTGTATGGTGGCGGTAGCTCAAGCTCTGAAAATCAAACCAAAAATTATCATTCGATCTTTTCTCTGAAAACTCTTTTAACATTTGTACATCTGTTCCTTAAGCTAATGGGTCTAACACATGAAAAGAATGATTATTCACAAGAACCATGAGAGCAATACATTAATAAAACATGAAGTACATTTACCTTCCAGTTGGTCTTGTAAAGATCCTGGCTGGTCTATATTCTGCAACCCCCCGATATTGTCGGTTGCAGAATATTCAGGGGGTGTCATTATCTGTGGGGTAGCACTCTCACCATGGGGAGACACTGAGGATGGTACTGCCGTAGCTGCCCCCAGACCACTGACAAAGCTTTGAGGAGCTGATATGGGCACTGAGCCACTACTTGATGGCTGTGACTGGATTACTCTATCTACATGTCCAACATATTCTTCATTTGGAACATCTGCTTCAAAGGAAAATTCAAAACACATAATTAGCTGTATAAAAGGAATATTAGCATCGCTTTGTCTGTTCAACTCAAAACTAAACCCAGGTTTGTACATGTACAGTATGAACAGTGGTGGGCACATCACCAGAAGATCAGTATATCCCGCACCCCGATCCCCCACCTAATGAGTGGTTGCCCAACAGATGCTTCCCAAAAGGAACCTAGATATTCAAGAGACCAATATTGTCAACATAAATTGAACAGTTAAAATACAATAACAACAGAAACTTCATTGTACCCACCATTTTGTATTTTTAGCAAATGTTCACATTTTCAACATTTGCATGGGACATATCATCTACATGTACTAGATGATGTGTAATCAGATTTTCCACCTTAACAGTGCATTCTTCTCTCTTTATTATTTGCTAAAATGAGCTTGAAATTTCTGAAAAGGTTCCAAAATCCCTAATATTGTTTTGAATCCCCACTTTTTTCCACATCCTAGTAAGAGGCAAGAAATAAAGGAATTTATCAATATTTTGCATGAAAAAAACTCTTCATTTGTGAAATACTGGTGAATAATCTATACACTTCTGGGTTCATAAGTTCATAACAATTAGAATTTTGGATGCAGGTGGATGCTGGAGGCAATGTCACCATCCTATTTTAAAAACAATATGTATGCATTGTTGAATGAATGTGCCACTATGATTATGCGCCCGTGGGTGCTTAGTGATACTAAATCCAAGGGCTGGGTATGCTATATTTAAGTTTTTCGGTGTATTTTTTGGTTGTCTACAAACCAGAATTCCTACCTACTCAAATACTGATTTTCATCTAGTCTTAAACGTAATGTTTTAGCATATAAAAGTTGTACAGAAAATCTTTTAATTGACTAAAAATAGTCTTTCCTAACCTATTGAGCCAAATCTTATTTAATAACTAGACTACTAGTTGTGTTGTATTAAAGATGACCTTACTTTTACTCGCCGGGGTGGGAGAGCTGTCACCATCCTCCTCCTCCTCTAAGGTGACATACTTTTGGCTGCTGTCACTGGCCATCACAGATGACACACCTTCTTGATGTCCACTTTGATAAATGAAAAGAATAAAAAAGAAGCATGGTCTTATTTTATTCTACCCATACCAAAATATTCACAAAAATACTTCTTTGTATTAAAATGTTGTGTACTAAAATTAAACTTGCTACAGTATTTAAAAAACTTCAAGGACTGGTGATATGTAGCAGTTTTGGTATCAACTGATGTATTTTTTAATTTGGAATAACTTTGTAATACATATGTAGTTTTTTTGCCGCTCATATAAACGACTTAACTTCCTATTCTAATTCATATTATTAAACTTTGGTGACATGTCAAGTTGGACAGTGACATCACTGATTTTTGACAGGCCATATGTAGGCCTATACACATACAATGCATGTTCTAAACTTCCAAATAATGCAATTTTCACACTTTTCCAATTATCATTTTGGAGAAATAGGGGTTACTAAGTATTCAGTGAGTGTCAGACATGAGTTTAAAGCAAACTTTCTTCTACATGTCACCATAAAACCAACACTAATGTGGACTTCAACACCGTACCGAGGTGAATAGATTATGTTTACTATTCTTTAAGAAGATTAAAAGCACTTAAATACAACATGATTAAAAAAAAGTAGCAATGTAGAAAAAAAATGTAATCATTTATGTTGAGAACAACGAGTTGTGTGTACACCCATCTGCAGGTTTGAGTAAAGAGAGAAATAAATCAATTATATCTAATATATTGGTCATATATAGTATGATTTGATACAAACAATGTAAAACAAACACTAGTAAGATTAAAACAATGTTTAATAACAAAACAAAAAGTAATACAAGTATAACAGAAAATAATGAAAGTAAAACAACCAATTATCAATAAAAATGCTGTAAACAGGTTATTTGTAAGGCTTTAATACGAAAAATCATTAAAACACTATATGAGTAAGTTCAATACCTGGCCATGCTAATCTTTCTGTTTTTGTATCAAACTGTGTGAAGAATAACAGCAAATGGAACATATTCCTACATATGTGAATGACTATCCCACAGAGTACTGTCCAGTGATCATCTTTGTGCATGCAAACACTAGTACACCAAGTTTTCCTTTGTCAACAGCCAAGCATATTTTTAGGTATGATGACTGTTGTTTTACAATGAGTTTCCGTACAAAGTTCACTCATTCCGTCATTAATATTATATCATATTAATCCGATGGATGGCTGATAACAATGAATTTATTAGACTTTTTATATTTCTCTATAGATCCATATTTGTCTTATTTTAAATTCAAACCATTTCTTAAATTTTGTAGAATTTAGTGACTTGATATATACCCGTATTTTCCTTTCTCAACAAAAAAGGTTATGTTACATGTATGTTAATCTTATCTATGGAAGTTGAGGGTAGGAGGCTTGTTTTTAATCAAGAGTTACAAAGAGGCTTGAGGACACGTACAGTAGCTACTAAAAACAAAGAAAACACTAAAGAGTTTCATAAAGATTACTTAAAAAATGACCATTTTAGTGCATTTTAAAACTTAAGATGTCCTATTAAACATAAATTGTGCAATATTGTGTGACTCAGAGAGGGACATAGTAGAGTCAATATACCACGTAACTCCAAAAAAATTGCAAGAAAAGGTTTTTTTGCATTTTTTGGTACTATTTGACCTGGAGATTAACATACTAAAAGTTGGCAAAAATCTGATCACCGGAAAGGGTCTAAATATGACGTCATACAAAATGGCTGCCAAAATGTAATAAAATGCTTAATTTCAATGATTTGCATACGGTTTCTGGCATCTTTAAGTATGAAAACAAGTTTAAGGCATCAGTATCTTACATGATTGTTAATATTTCAATCTGAACAATGTACCTGTGTGACTTTATGCTGTGATAGTTTCATCTATGACGTCATCTATGACGTCATTATGTCATGTATTTTTTTTAATATCATGATTCTTTCACTGTGATGCCCTGGATGAGCTGTGCTTTTAATGGCTAACTTTTTGTCATCTATTTGTGTTCATTGCAATATAGATTTCAACATCATCAACCACTTAATGAATTAATATCGACATTTAATGTTTTCCTTATGCAGTTATAGATTAGAAGACATAAATGCACATATTGGTTTGTTTGGTAATTTCAAGTGTTTCAGCTGACCAGCTGGCGTTATCCTTACTATATTACCGTTACAGTCACATGCAGCCTTCAATACCATCATCATCTGATACTGGGTTGAGGGACATATTATCACAAGTGTCTCCTTGACAAGGTCCACAGGCTTGCATGGGTACATTCAAGGCCATGTTTTTTGCAGCTACATTTGAGTGTGCGGCAACCTGTCGAGCAGTTGCAGTGTATCATTTTCAACAGACTTTCAGGAGCAGGGCTTTTTTCCATCATGAGTGGAATCAGTTGACCCCCTTGTACACTCCAGCCCCAGTCTGTAGGATCCATGCCACCGTTCGTACACATCAACACCATAAGTTGAAGATATACCCTCCGTGAGTGAAGTTTTGTGGCTGATGTTGTTGGGGGCAGCCTTTCGGGTGCCACAAAAGTCTTTGCTGTGGCCACTTTTTTGCAAAGGAAGCTGTAGCGCAATGATGCCAGAGAGTCAGAATGAGTCCCATAAAACACTGAAAGCATTTGTTTGCAGCCGGTGGTTTCTGTCTCTGGATTTGCCTTTGGTGTGCGAAAGATCTTTGCAAGCACGCAAGACAGATTCGCCCTTGATGACCTTTCTAAAGATGGTCTTCTTTCCAACCCTAAAAATTCGTGAGGTAGTGTCCCATCCAGAACACGCATGGGCAAACAACAGATCAGAGCACACTTCTTCCCCTAGTAACAGTTTCAGAACTTTAATGTTATACACATTTGGTTTACCTTTGTCTGATCTAAAGTACAGGTCTTTGCAGTCATTCGTGGTTCCATAATACAAGAGCAAAACCAAAAGATCTGTATCTTCCCCGATGAGAGTTGTTGACTTGAAGGATGCCATTGTGATTGCTGCTTTTACGATGTTGACATCAGCATCACCCTCAGCCTGAATAACGTTGCAGCCTTTCTGGCGCAAGTATTTCGTCATCAGGTTAATAAGGGCCTGTTTATTCATTGTGTTTGAAAGAAAATCCTCTTTTTTCCCAGAAAATTTGGTTGACTCCACAAAGTCGACCTTGTTGGTGACCTGACTTCAGCTTCGTCTTTGGTGGGTGTTGTCTTTTGTGGATGGTCTTCCATTGTACCCATCAAAGACAACAGTGGCATTATCATACAGTTCGGTCGTGAAAGATGCATACGAATCTGCAATTGAAGTGTAAGTGCTCCCCTCGGTCCATTTCAATCAATGTAGGAGGGAACCTCCGTCAAGAACATAGTGATCAGTCTTTGGAATGGACTGAAGAACAGCACCATCTGATAAGGAAGTCCCATGGTCTTTCAAAGCTTCCAGAAGATGTGCTTTATCTGGTTCTCGCAAGATATATTTTCCTTCAAATAAGGATGGTGGATAGGGGGAGAGCTCATATTGCATCACTTCATCAAGGCAAAGGTCACCTGACTGCGATACCACAAGGAACCTCTGAAACAAAAGAGTTGGGTCAATGGTTCTATCCTCTGTAGCTTTGACAGCTTGAGCTGATGCTAATGTCTTCACTTTAGTGTTCTTTTTGTGGGAATATGAGAAGACTGGGTGTCCTTCCATTTGTTTTACTGTGTCTTTGCCTACATTGAAAAGTTCTTCAACATTGACACCCTCATCAGCATTTATCCCTGTAATAATGTTACGCAAGGTTGCCTCATTGGAAAATGGTGAATAGTGTTCGTCACAAGTTTGTCTTAGTCTCTCATATCCCTGTCCATACGAGAAGCAGATGCCTCCTTGTGCTGTTCACTTGTTGCATATGATGTCTGACAGGATTCCTGCATGGCGTAGTTGTAGGCGGAAGATATAGGGGCAGACATTGTCCAAACGACCCTCTGATGGTCTGACATGCCACTTCCTCTTGTTAGCCCACCGGTGCTTTTAAGCGACCGCATTGGTGTCAGGACTAAAGTCAGGACTAAAGCCAGCCCAGTATTTTTTGCTGCATCAAATAACATGGAATCCATTGTTGAATTTCTAAAACACTAGAGACTTTCCACTTTCAAGATCCCCCATATTAGATAAGCAGACTTCAGATAGTTAGGGTGTCCAGCAGCAGCAAATATTGGCAAACAGTCATATATAGCATGGAGATGCGTTTGCCATGACCCTGTGCGATCAGCCTTGATAAGCTCCTGTGCAACTCCCAACATTCGTTGATAGTTAATCCACAATTTGCTTGTTTTTGAGTTGTTGGATAATTCACACTTTCTTGAAGTGAGAGCATTGGAAATTCTTTCCATGCAGCCTGCTTTCAGCAGTGCATCTAAACTTATTTTACCAGTCTCCTTTTGAGTATACAATCTCTCCAGCTCTTTAAGTAGATCTTCAAAACTTGGATCGGCTTCAATTACCTTGGTCACTATCTGAAGCGTGAGATACTGCTTAACAAGAAGATGTCCACGAAATGCACGTTGCACAGCTTTGCCACTCATCATATGTGTTACAGCGTTTTCACCATACACTGTCTCCAGGATTTCCCTTAGTCCACTTCCATCGATAAGTGTTCCTATGGCCCGCAACAAACTCATGAAAGTATGAAAGCTCCCCAATAACAAAATAACATCTCTGAGTGGACTACCATCTTGAACTTTATGTATAATCTTAGAAGCTTTCCAAAAGAGTGGCTGATCAAAGGTTATTATTGGTGGGACACTGTGCTTGGAAGCAAGAGCACATATATAGTCGAGTGTAGGAAAGATACATGTCTTATCTCCAGGGTTCATATCAATCATTGGTAGGAAGAATACTGATGATTGTCCAGGGTGGAGACAGTCCTTGTGTAGCAGGTGCACCACTCCTTGCCAATTTGGTAGTGTTTGCTTGAAGCGGAGGGACATCTCCCACAATACATCAATCTTATGATTAACAACATTCAAAAGTGGCAGGGACGTGAATTTAATGCTACGAAGAGTGTTCTTTTGGAAGCGGTAATCCTTGATCTCAATCTTCGTCTGATCAACTATGTTCAAGTCAGACATCTTTCTCCTCGGAATAGTGTGACTGGTTCGTGTGCCTGGTGTTTTGGCTGCTACCATCCCCATACCATGAAATGTTCCCTTTCCATCCAGGGTCACTATGTTGTGGTCAACGTTATCCGCGGCAAATAAAAGCATCATATCATGCATACCTTTGTCCTCACCTTAAACATCAGGAGCCACTGAAGAAGCGGTGTTTTCCTCAAACCTTTGCACTTCACTATACGAGGAGCAATAGCCCATGGCAGACAGACTGTCTATCAAAAACCTTGATCGAAAGTGATGTTGCATTTGAACCCCCAGTCCCAGTTGTAACGGAGCTATCACTGCTATCAATTTGGGTCCCGCCTTCAGAAATGACTTGAAATTCTTTCAAATCATTAAATGTCTCCCTGCGCAATCAAATCTGGACTGGAACACACATATTAGAAATACACCATATTCTGACGTCATAGATCACGTCATGACGTCACAGGTCACGTCCTGACGTCACGGATAACGTCCTGACGTTATTGATGATGCCAAGAAAAGTTTCAAAAATTATGTTGGTGCCAAGATATTTAGTTTTAGTGATGATTTTCATTATTAAAATGATTAAAAACTATTGAATTACAGACTTATGCCTAGTTTCTAGCGATTTCTTATATCGGCGGCCATCTTTTCTATGACGTCATATTTAAACCCTTTCCGGAGATCCGATCGATGCCAACTTTTAATATGTTCTTCTCCAGACCCCATAGTTGATAAAACTGCCAAAAAACCTTTTCTTGCAATTTTTTTGGGGTAAGGTCACTTTTTTTCATATTTTGACTCTACTAACAACTAGAAATTTGCTTATGTTAACTTTTTGTTTTCAATTCCACCCCCCCCCCTCCCCCAAGAAAAAGAAAAAAAAACCCATAGGTGTAGGAACCAGAAGGCCTGGGGTGCACCGTGCACATGCCCCCACTTTTCTGAAAAATGACAAAAGGGTCCCTTTTGGAAATGAAAAGTGCCCATCAATTACTGTCAAAGGTGCAAGAAAATGAAGAAATGGTATGTGTGCACCCTTTAAAAAAATATCACAAAAGTGCCTCTTTCAGAATGAAATGCCCCTTAATTACTGACTAGGAAAATCACAACTTTTGTCAGTCACTATACAGGGAAATGTGTTCCTATTGGAAAAGTGCCCCTTTCCAAAAATGAAGTGCCCCTTTTACTTTATTATCTACAGACAGGGGGTGGACATATGAATATGACTTCGAAAAGGCCCCCTAATAGGTCATGCCCCACCTTTGGAAAACTTCCTACTAACCTGCCCCCCAAATATGTTGAATGGAAGAAGTTGGCTATAGTGAGCAGGAAATTAGATATTATTTAACCTTACCCAAATTTAATAGTAGAAGCAATTTGAGAACATTTGATATTTGAAATTTCAATAAGTATACATCATCACTTTTGTGAGTGCTGATATTTTTTTAAACTTTGAAAATCATAACTAAAAAACTATACTTGCTATTGTGACCATATAAAGACTGATCTGCTTAGAATTTAATGCTCTTCCAGATCAACATCTACTTTTCCAAACACCGTTAAGTGCAATCCATATTGAATTCCACCTAAATCTGAAGCTGCTATAAATTAAAATGAGAAATGCGGGCCCATAGAGAGGGTGGGGGAGTGCCTACACAAATCTTATATACCTCCCCATAACTAATGTGAAATTGGACAATTTTACTGTTGAACACTAAAAATGAACCCTCACCCTACCCCCATGGGAAATCCTGGCTACCTGCCTGAAGTGCCTACTTAAAAATGAATTTGATTGAAAAGAATGTCTCTAGATAAATATTCTTTGTTATAAGTCTATGCATCATTTATCATAGTTAAAGTGTCATTTGCTGGAAAATTGTTACTTTTGAAATACTGTGTGTGCAGTAGACATGACTTCAGTAGGTCTTTCATAATTTAAACTTACAAGCTTCATGAAAACATAAGGGGAATACCAGACAATTTTGACTTTTGTTTTATGTAGCCTGTATTAAGAGTCAACTTCTCTTACTCCAATAACACAGTCATCTGCAGTCCTGATAATACTGTATGTATATTTTGATATTCAGTACATGCTTATTTAGGAATACATACTAAATTCTAGGGATGTGCATTTTTGTTTAATTCATTAAACAATAAATGCTCATCTTTATCGATCGTTTATCGATTAACTGATAACACGCCGAAAAGTCAGATATAATGAAGCCCATTGTTTATGTTGTACAGTATCTTGTTGCACACAGTGTGTACATACAGTACAGTATTAGGCCTGCTTAGTACAGTAAACAATAAGCATGAGTGGCATCAGAAATCTGGAGATTTACTCTAAGAAACACATCTTTCTATCAAAAAACAAAAAATGGTAAATGATAGTAACGATCGTTTATCGGTTAACCGATAAACGGTCACATCCCCACTAAATTCCAAGCCAATGGGATGTAACACTTTTCAAAAAGTTTCCCACATAGGTCTTTTTGGTGTGTCAAAATATTTTGCATCAAAATTCCTAATATTCTATCAAATGCTACAACATAGATAAAGCTTCCTTGTTACAAATAAACAAATTCTACCATCAATTACGGTATGGCAAAAACTCAAGGATTAACTCAAACAATCAACCAACCTAGTCCCTCATCGCTGTTTGTCATCAAATTTAATGCAGCTCAGAGGTTCATACAGAAATTTGACAAAATATTTTGATCAATAATTAAAACTTTGTTATAAACTTTGAATGATATTATTTTAATGTTAAAAATAAAAAGCTATATATTTTCTTGATTAAGTGTATCATTATCCAATTAAGTGGTCAGTCATAAATTTGTTTTCAGGTGAGTCAAAAACATAAAAAGGTCTTTCCAAATTATGACACAGTAGTGAGTCACTGACCATGAATGTGTGATTTACCCATGAACATTAGACTGACCATTCCTGGAGATCCTGAAGACTACTTCTGATCCAAATTCAGACACTGGCAATTGCCAGCATGGTGTGTTGCCCTCTTCTTCTTCCAATTAAGTGCAGCTTCAAATACGGAAGATAAATGCACTGCCCATCGGTGAACATGAATATTTTAACCGGGACAGAAGTGGATGAACACAGGATTTTCACCCTGCTCATTTCAAAAAGTGATCGGAGAATCAGCAAGGGGGTTTGAAACCTGCCGTCGGGTAATATCCTCATCTGAAAGCCAGTCAACGCCACCCAATCATTGTCCACTTTTTCACAATAGTTGGGTGGGGGAGAAGGTGATGCATGCAGAAGAGAAATCTCTGAACTTGATGCCAGTGTATCGTTCAACATATATGTGGAAATCAGGAGTTAAATCGCCATTGGACTCAAACAGGGGACCTCCAACATCTCAGTTGTTCGCTCAACTGTCTTGAGGTACCTGTCTCCCTCAATTGATATTATTGCCAAGTTCCCACTCAATCAATGATTAAAGTTGAATCACAACTAAATGCACATTGATGTTCACATCTCCATTTTTAAAAACTTTGTGGAAATATGAAGGGAAAAAAATAAGCACAGGTGAATTGTATTGCTTTGCTGAGACATAACTTGTATTTGTGTTGTATTTTTTCTTAGTCAACATTGCTTAAAGTTCTTTACTACTGTAGCTGTTCTTAGCCCTTCATCAAGTGCAAATCTTCATACTCCCAACTCCTTCGCTCTGAATCTCTGATTTTGAGTATGAACGATTACATACATAAACTAGAATTATAGCACTCTGCAGAGCGAATACCTCCGCCCCCATCCATTCCCAACCGGAATACAATCTACCTCAGAAACCTTCAAACCCACCAAGTTATAACCCCAAACAATCTCTTTCTCACTGTTGATCTATATTGCCATTTGAATTATAAACACTCGAGGATCATCACTTGTGATCATTGTTTTCAGTTTAATTCGGGCTAAGCAGTCATTATTTGAGCTCTAGTCAGGATAGAATCACATTCCATTATTTTCATTCATGGCAGAAGCCAATTGTTTTGATTTCTTTGATACCAGGAGCTACTTCACTTCACTTAATTTTCTTTGAGTCCAGAACATTGATTTGTATGGCTGTTCTTTCGTGACATGAACTCATTGTTCAGTACATTCCATTGGAAAGTTTCAACTAAGTCTTGATAAATCTTGGCCTAAAATATCCCCCACCCCTCTATTTCTACTCTCCCCTTGTTCTAAGAAGTCCCAAATTTTAACCATTTCTTCCTTAAGCAGTAAGAAAACTACACATCTGTATCTTGATGACAAGCAAAATATCCCCACCTGTCTATTTGCACCCTTCCTCTGTTCCAATTTTAAGCAGTAACAAAACCACACACCAAATTTAATCCAAATCCAGTCATCACTTCTTGAGATATTTTGACGACAGACAAACAAACAGGGGCAAAAACATGTCCCCACCCCCATTTTCACCCTTCTCCTGTTCAAATATTTCTCAAATAACTTCATCCTTGAGCAGTAACAAAACCACATAACAAATTTAATCCAAATCCAATCATCAGTTCTTGAGATATTTTGATGACAAAAAAAACAAAAAGACGAACACATTTAAGCAAAGTCAGTGGGCTTCAAGATGTGTTTTCAAAAAAAGTTGTCCAGAACCTTGATTTTTGTTATAAAGACTTTCATATTTTAACCTGAAGATCAGCACACGGAAACTTAAATTTGTTTTACACCTTGTTTATATCGTAATAACTTAATTGCTTTCCTAAATAAATACACATTTTTCGTTCAAAAATAACGTTTTGACACATTTTCTGCAAGCGTCTTGGCAATTTGTAACACCTAGAATGCTTGCGTAAAGAAATTGTTGACGTATTTTGAGTGTGTATCTGTATCCTCAGTGCAGCCTTGAGTGTATGAATGTACCAGTGTGCATCCTACGTGAGTATTACTTAGGTATGATGTGTACAATTTGTATGTATTAATATTAACAAAAAAACAAGGGCATTAGAAAGTACAATTTGAATAATCATAATAGTGGCAACAATGAAATGTTCGCATCTTGCATAGGCGTAAGAGCCCAAGGGGTGGAGGGGGAGATGTGCCCCTTAATGTTGCAGTGACCTACATGATGCCCCCGCAACTAAGTCAATTTCTTACCATTGAACTAGTGTTGTAGCATATCTTTGTGCCCCCCACCCCCATATGAAGAACATATGGTGCTGTCTTTTATCGAACGTGCATGGTTATTTTTTTGTATCTGTGCCTGTTTTTGCCCCTCCCTTTTTCAAGTAGTATGCACACATTTGCAACATTAGTTGCAGTGCTATCGTCCTGTGCACAAGACACTGAATTTCTTTCTGAAAATTTACCATTTTTATCCTTTTTCACAAAGAATTAAGGAATCTACATAAACGTAAGTAAAATGTTTATCTGTAAGGTTACATTAGGCAAAAGTGAAGGCGTACTTATAGAATACCCCACCAAATTCTAACAATATCTTTTTTTGGATGTCAGAGTGCATAGTCAATTCCTACAACATATGTGCGTACAAGTCGTTCCAAAAAAGACGGATAAAAGATGATCAAGTTTGAACAATGCAGACCTCGATTTGACTGGCTTCTGCGTACTCCGACATCCAGGGTAAAACATGCTTATACACCTATCAATTAAATGTCCCTCCCACTATACCCGGCAAGATGAGTCAAAATAAAAGGTGACTCACATTTGTGTCATTTTACTTAAGATGTCAGTCATGAATGTGACTGTGGGGTGAGTCATTTTACAAAAAAAATGTCAAAATGACCCAGGGGTCGGTCAATGTGGTTCACTTGCTAAATTTGTTGCATGTGATTAAATGTACAATTTGTAAAGGCCAATGATAATAACCTTAAAGATTCATTTCATGAGGTTGGATATCAAAACGGAATCCAAGAGTTTTTAAAGTATTTTATTATTTCTTTTTGGTGCGTCAATGTTAATGTGATGTCTGTCACTTTTGTGACCGTAGTGTGCGTCAATTACACTGAAATGTGCGTCACTTTTGTGATGCAGGTACAGTCATTTGAAACAAGATGTTAGTCATTTGTGTGACTGAGGGGTGCGTCAAAATACACCACTTGCATGAAGCAGGTTGTGCAATGACACACCTTGTCCAGGGTATAATTGATAGGTGCATTAGACTTTCTAGATCTACAATAAATGGATAAGTTTTGTAATTCACTGCATTGTCCGACATCCAGGGAAAAATACTTGGACCTAGTCTTTAAGTTTTAGTAGAGGCTACTACTAAACGTTAGCTACTAACTTACTAAGGCTTTAATTTAAATCTAAATTTTTCTCCGCGTACTCCCACATACAGGGAAAACAGTACTAACATTAGGCCTAAACACTTTAAATCAGTTGGAAACTTATGAATTTGACTGCACACTCCGACATCCAAGATAAAATATACTTAGGTTTAGGCCTGGGGGATAGGAGTTATCAAGGTATTCTGTACCTGACTGCGTACTCAGACCTCCACATCAAGGTATATTTAGAAATCGGCGGGGTATTCTATAGTTACTCCAAAGCTAAGGGCATCGGCGTTATTTTTCGTGCTCTTTTGTGAGTCACATTGTGACTACTGTACTGTAGGAGAGTTTATGTTTTAATAGCAATTGTGTCTACAAAAAAGAAGTGGCTTTGTTATATAAACAGTGGGTGTCCTGCGGAGCTTGCTAGGTATAAGGATCATGAAAAGTTCACAAAGGGTTTGATAAGAGAGACTAAAGTGCTTTTTGAAAAGATTTGTCCAAAAGTTTAAGATTAATCCTATTTCATTTCACTCTTATGTTCGCTCAAAGCAAAACAAATAATGAGGTTGTTGGTCCTTCAGGGTAATGTCCTTCAGGGTAATGATGGTGTTACTATCAATAGTGCTAAGGATATAGCTAAGGTTTTGAATGACTACTTTGTGTCTGTTTTTTCTAAGGAGTTCCTTGCTGATGATGTTGTGGTTTATCTTAGTGTCACTCTCCAGTATCCGTTGAGGATGTTGATTTTTCAGTTGATGCTGTGTCTAAGAAGTTGAAGGGTATGATTTAAAATAAAGCACCCGGTGCAGATGGTATACATCCTGCTGTTTTATGTGAGTGTTCTGATGTTCTTTCTGTTCCCCGAATATTATCTTTTCAAAGTGCTTTGATGTTGTGTTGTTCCTAGAGATTGAAGAATTGCTGATGTCACTCCTATTTTTAAAAAGGGTAACCACAGTTTGTCCTGTAACTATAGGCCAGTGAGTCTTACTAGTGTTGTGTGCAAGGTCATAGAGTCCATTCTTAAGAATTTTGTACTAGATCATTTACTGGTCAATGGTTTGTTCAATTTGTCCCAGCATGGGTTCTTACCTAAGAGTCTTGTCTTTCTCATCTATTAAAGTTTCTTGATGATCTTACTAACTAAACTAGTTGATTCTGGTCATAATGTGGAGTTACCTATTTAGATTTCCAAAAAGCATTTGATAAAGTTCTGTTAGGCAGGCTCATGTTGAAAACAAGAGCGCTTGGTGTGGAGGGAAAGTGTGCTAGTTGAATAAATTTTTGGTCAATTGACAGGTCATATAGAGTTGTTGTTAAAGGGGACATAAAAATAACACATTTTTCTGACCAAGTTTCATACCCCCCTTAAGCAATCTAACACAATTTGTATGATTATTAAAAAAAAAAATTCTACTACTAAATAGTACTATGGGAGCCACCATTTTTATTTTAAAATATGCAGATTATGATGTCTTTAGCCCAACAGGATGTTGGAATGCTTTGTATTTCTTTATAATCCACCTCAAGATTTCTAGGTTATAAAAAAACAAAATTCCTATGTAAGGGTCAAGGAATTTTTTGTGTACACATGAAATTAACAAAACATTGTGTTAAAACTTTTGTGTCACATCATTTTTGAATTAAAACTTTAATTACATTTATAAAATACATTAAATTCTGTATGTCCCTATTAGGGAAATTGTGTCATCATGCACAATATTTCAATGCAGAATTGAACAAAATGGCAGCCAGTCCATGTGTCAACTTCAAACATAAATAACTTGAGATAGAAATAAGATTCTGACTTGCTTTTTTGGTAGTTGGTTAAAATTTGTATCCTTTATCATATGAAATAATGATTGTATCAGACTTTATGTCTCCTTTAATAGTGAAATATCTGCATGGAAAAGGTTACAAGTGGTGTTCCTCAGGGTTCAATCTGTATTGGGTCCACTTCTTTTCTTAATCTTCATTAATGATATTGATGTTTCCCTTGGCTCCAGGATTTGTAAATTTGCTGATGCCATCAAGCTGTACAGGATTGTTGATGATGCTAGGGAATCTTCACTGTTGCAAACTGATCTGGAAAACTTAGTTTCTTGGTCCCAAACATGGCAGATGTCATTCAATGTTGGTAAATGCAAAGTTATTCATTTTGGTCAGAGCAATTTGGCTTTTGATTACTGCATGAATTGTTAAATTCTTGGTTGTGTTGATCAAGAAAAGGATCTACTGTAAGTGTGGTCATTACTAGCAATGTGAAGCCTTCTAAACAGTTGATTTTTTTTATGTGGTGGTGTTGGTTTTAGTTTGGGCTTTTTATGGGGCCCAAGTGACTTACTTTTCTTAGCCCAGTTACTATTACTACCCTTCATCTTGTTTATTTATTATGTAAATGCCTCGGTTGGCGTTCATGTCCTCTTGAAGGTTTTTGCCAACTTAACCGATTCAGAAATGTCAAGTTAGTGCCCTACGTTAATATTATGGATACATTATCAACTGCTGTGTCCTGCATGCATGAAGCATTGAATTGTAGTGAGACATCTCACTCGGTATCATGACTTGTACTTCTCCTTAAAAAGTTGTTCTAGCAAATCATAACCACAAACTTACTGTAGCAAATAGTGAAACCACTTTATCTTAATTAGTATAACCACACAATAAGGACTTCCATTGTTAATATGATACTCAGCACCAACTTACACAAAAACCAAGGTTTTCAGAATAAAGAAACTAAAGAGGAAAAATCTGACCCGACCTGGTTATTTATCAGCTTGGGTCTGACTGTTTGAAAGGAGCAGAACAACTAATGATGCACTACTTTATGCTCTATTGAATTTGTATATGCCATTATAAATATGAGGCTATGAGTATGAGGTGTTATAATAAATACTAACGTTAGTAAGGCCTAGCCTAGTTAGTTCAGTTAACATTCATGAAGTGCGCTTGCCAACAACACTTAACAATTTCTAGGTGTGAACGGAGCATATTTCTTCGCTCCTTAAATTACAAACAATAATAACAGCGAGTGTACAAATATTGAGGTCAAACAATACCTGTTGTATCTGGTAACCTAAAGCAGCGAAATTCGAAATTATGTGCTCTTGGTGCGCGTAGTACTAGAAGGCTTATCGTTAGGCTACTGTGCTACTGCCTGACCAGCTGACTGATGATATACAGCGTCATGAAATAAACAATCTCACTCGGTATGCCCTACATGATACATATGGAACGCCAAGTAGGCAAAAACTAGTTGAAAAAAAAACAGGCGGTCAAATTTATAAGAGGCGATGTAAAACAATAGAAGCGTTGTAAAAAATCATAGGCGGTAAAAAATTTATCAAGCGATGTTTTGTTAGTGGTGTAACAAAATATTTAGCGTGCGATTAAATTTGGAAGGCGATTTTTTTAAGCGTTGATAAATTATTCGAGTCGATCAAAACTTAAGTGGTGGTAAAAACACGAGGCGGTGAATCAGCTGTTCATTGTTTATCAGCTGTTTGGCAGTAGTGTTGTAAGCCTATTTATGTATGTACAGTCAGTAGCCTAGGCTATAGTATGTGTCGACCTTGTTTTAATTTCTGTTGAAAATGGCGGCTGGCAGTCGTCCTAGAATAAAACTTTCCCGTGATCAACTGTTGTACTTTTGTGAATTTGTATTTTCAAGACAAGAACTTGCTGGAATTTTCAATGTGTCCGAACGCACCAATGGGAACTATTTGCGGGAGTACCAGCTCCGGAGAGAGGACAGGTGGCACAATTTGAGTGGTTGGTGTTTTTTTTTATTTTCATACTATTTTTCTTATGTTGTATTGTAAGTTGTTGGTAGTGTGGCGTCTTCGGGTCTTTGTGGCGGTTTCTAAGTCTAACTCAAACTCAATTAATGAATGTGGAAAATACTATGATACAGCAATGTTGGGATTAGGCCCAGGCTAAGTGGAATATTTTTTGAAGTGGACTAAAGATTCACTGATCTTATACTTCCTCTCTCTGTATCTCATTCTAATTTTACTGTAGTTAGTTGTATCATGGAGTTCTTTTTAACTACATAGTTGTATATATATATATATATATATATATATATATATATATATATATATATATATATATATATATATATATATATATATATATATGTATGTATATATATATATATATATATATATATATATATATATATATATATATATATATACATATATATGTATATATATATATATATATATATATGTGTGTATATATATATATTTTTATATATACATATGTATATAAATATATATATATATATATATATATATATATATATATATATATATATATATATATATATATATATTTATATATATACAATCAGCGACAAAATACTTAGCACCTTTTTTTCCCTCCCCCGCTTTAATGATGGCATGATTGTTGCTTTCAAAAGGAAGAGGCTAAGTTCTTCATTCCAAACTTTTACTAACAGTGAGGAGGGGTAGTAGAGGAAGAAATTGTTCCAAATAATTTTGACAGTGATTGTAGATGTACATGTAAGGTGTGAAGGGTGTTTGATATTCTTTTTTATACCAATGCACCCTTCTGGCTCATAGACTTAGTTTTTTCTTAATTAGCGCCAAAGCTTTGCAGTGCAATATTTTGTAAACTGCAATGACAATGGTTATACACTAGTGGTCTCTGGTATCAAAGAAATAAAAATAATTGATTTACGACATTAATGATAGCAAAACAAAAAAGGAATCTTAATGTTGCCTGAAAACGTTTTAAACAACAGGCACTTTGTGTGAATAAAATTCAAACTATGATATGGGCTTGGATGAATTCAAAAGGTAGTACTGAAGTGTTCGTAATGTTATTGATCAGTACAGATCAAAACTTAGCAAGAAATGATTTGTGGATTAAACTTGGTGTAGAGTGGGCAATGAATTTGTGGGAGATGTCTTCACTCTACATATTACTTAAATTCTATTTGTATAAAGTATATATTTGATAGGCGCACTTATATTTTTTTTCTTTCTTTTTTAACATTCGTAGGTGGAGATTAGTGGTTTATGGAGGCATCGATGGATTTAGCCAAATTCCGGTATTTCTTCAATGCAACGGAGACAACAAAGCCTCAATAGTTCTCAGGTGTTTCAGAGCCGGGGTTGAAGAGTTTGGTCTACCTCAACGTGTACGTTCTGACCATGGTGGGGAAAATGTTGACGTTTGCACGTATATGCTTCAAGAAAGGGGAACTGGTCGTTGCTCTTTTATTACTGGTAGAAGTGTCCACAATCAGCGGATTGAAAGGCTCTGGCGAGATGTTTTCCGAGTAAGCGAACATTATTTTGCACTTATTAAGGATAACAGTGATTTAATTTTGTGGGACTTTGGCACATATGAGGGGTAAAAATGTTGTGAATGAGTTGTTTGTACACTTACTTAAAAATTTCCTGTGTATACAACAACACAAAAGAATTAATGGGCAATTGCATCTACTCTATGACCATTATACAGGAGTAATGCAAAAAAATGATGGTAATAATTATGTGGTTCCAATAATATTTTGTAATATAAAGTAAAAAACAATTTTCAATACACATAATTTAAGATATTGCAAATTTTAAACAACCACAAAACCATACTGTGGTTTCAACCATATCCTGCAGAAGTTTCATATCTAACAGGAGCAACTGATAATCATACAGTGCCAAAATTTTTGAAATCATTACAAAATGATCTGCTGCTTATTGTTGATAATTAAAGAGTTACACCATTATTATTACTCAATCTTTTTGGCTGCTTTTGTCACTGTCGATCACTAGTGTCCTTCTACATATACTGCATAATCAGTTGGGGGTAAAAGGAATGGGATTAGATTGCTGTCGCAGCTATTTGCAAGGGAGCAAAATATAGGTTTGGGTACCTTTTCCGAGGAGCCTAATTTTTCCATTCTCCGTCCTCCAAAGGGAGCTGTGGGTGCCCTGTTGCATACGATTTGTATGCAAGTACATTAAAGGGATACGTTGCCACCAGTTCTCAATAAGGCTTTTTCAAAGCAAATAGCCTTGAGGAAGAGAGAAATCGTACTTAGGATCTTGAAGTTTGTGCCAAAAGCATCTCAGATTTAATGAATGAAAATAGGCTGAAGTTGAATAAAATTAACAATTTAAGTTATCAAATTTGCCAGTATACCTCAATTTACAAAAAAGTTACTAAGAGTATTAATATCAATGGTGTACATATACACAAAAGCAATTGTATTAAATATTTGTGAGTACGGATGGATACAGAGATATCCTTCCACAAATATAAGTGAAAAATGCAGAAGTGCTATGTACATTTTGTATCGTTTAAGTGTATTACGTAGCCATTTAAATAGAAAGTTCCTTGAACAGTTGGTATTTTCTTTGGTCATCTTTGACTTAACTGTTGTATTACATTATTATACGTCTTCCCCAAATCGTGCATAATGAATTTACAACGTCAAAATTTTGCCGCAAAACTTCTCCTGAATATAATGTTTAAAAGATTTGCATTGGCTTCCAATCAGTTCAATATTACTTTTTAGATTATTAAGTATGTCCTACAATTTTGCAAATGGCTTAGCTCCTAATTATTTTTAGTTAATTTCTAATTCATAATTGTTTGGTTACTACATGTGCTTTAAGCTAAGGGCAAGTACGTGTAAGTATGCATTGAGGTCTAATGCTACATATCACGGTAATCAATAGAAAAGGAAACTTTTTGGGATCACGCTTTTTCTGAGTGTGAGGACCCAGGGAATGGAAGAAGCTACCAAGTAAGTATATGGTGTATACAAAGTACCTCTGATTGCATATTTGTTGTGTGGAAGTGAACGCTATATAAGAACTAATCAATACTGTTAATAGTGAAAAGGGAAATAATTAATTACAACCCCAAACAGAAAAATAATACCCTACCAGTTGTAGATGTAATAAGAATAAGAAATGCATTCAGATACAAAGCACTTAAAAGAACAATTACCAAAACACTTGTGATATACATTGCAATAAGAAGAGGATTAACTGTACTTTCTCAGTCCACTTACGTCCAATGAGTAATAGCACGACGGGTATTTTTTTGTGATGAACTGACGTCTTGTCCGATTGGAGGAGGGGATCATGTACTCCCATCTGCTTGGGCCATGTAAACTAGGGATAAGCATCGTACCTATGAGCATGTGGATTTAGTTTCTTCTTTAGGTACTATAAAAGATTTCTCAACTAAACCTGCCTTTATATAGTGCATGTATTAAATATGGCCGCATCGGTTAATATGAAAGAAACAAAATAGTTATTTTTTGATTGATAATTTCTAAAAGTAATTCTTTCTAAATATTAGGCACTATTAAAAGTTATAATTGAAGCATATAATAATTTCCATCTGTTTTTATTTCAGGGCTGTCTTCGCAAATTCTATGATGTGTTTTACCAACTAGAGCAGCAAGGGTGTCTGGATCCTCTTAATGATGTGGACTTATATTGTTTGCACCATGTTTTTTTACCAATCATCAATTCTAACCTCCATAACTTCAGGCAAGCATACATGTTCCACAAACTTCGAACAGCCATGAACAGGAACCCTGTACAGTTGTGGATGGCGGGAGCTTTGGATGGATTTTCCATTGACATACTTGAAACAGAGGTAGTTTGAATTCTTCGTGATTTGATGGGTTATATTGTTGCCATATGATATGAATAATCAAAAAAATATAATGACACAATACATATTTTACATAAAAGTTCCATATGATACTACCACAATGAATATTCTATTCTTATTCGGGTGCATCATGAAAGAGGCAAAATCACAGTTTCTTTCATGTTATTTTGAATTGAGTGTGCAGTTTTCACCATCTATCTTCGCCTATGGGAATATCTATTTAGTTTAAATAGATTTGGTTTAATTGTATTTTTAAAGCTATTATCTGCCCCAAGTTTTGAATAGTTTAAGTTTTCTTGTAGTGATGCCCTGAAAAGGACTGTTTTGTGTGAGTAACCTAACAAGTGTGCGAGTCTTTCATATGAAAACAACATGTGCAAACATAAATTCTGCTGAGTTACAGTTACAACAAGACCTGGGATATAAAAAGATATATATTTATATATATATATATATATATATATATATATATATATATATATATATATATATATATATGTATATGTATATATATATATATATATATATATATACATATATATATATATATATATATATATATATATATATATATATATATATATATATCATTAGCGTAGGCAGGTTTTTTTGTTTGGGGGGGCTACTCTTTGGTATGAATTTTGACCCGTGACAGTATCTAAGCGGGCGCCACCATGGGTTGGCGCGTAGCGTTCAGAGAAATTTTTCCAATAAATGCTGCCTATAGATTGCGGAAATGGAACTTCCCAGGCCAAAAACTTGCAAATTTAAGGCTGTTTTTCTTTGATTGTTCACAATTTTGCCAGAATTTTGCTGTACATTTTGCCCGAATTCTTGGTTGCCAAAAATTGGGGAACTGTGCCACCTGCCCCGTCACATACTTGCGAAGTACAATTTATTCAAACTCAATTGCGTGGCGATATAGGGGCAGTTTGGGTTGATGCCTCCCGAGTTTTGATGGGGGAAGGGGGGTGGTACATGTCAAAAGAAGATATTTGTAAAGCAAACAGAAGATCATTGATCACACTTGCACACCTGGCCAATATTTTTGACTCCAGAATATTGAAAAATGAAGGGTTGAGTGAGGTGGCATTGTACTTACTTGTTACTTGGAGTCGAAAGGTTGGAAGTAAGATTTGACAATCAAACTTACCAAATCATAATCTTAGATTCAACCGCCGCGCTGATGTTATGGCAAATCTGTCGATGATTGATTCCAAGTCTGGGCAATGGGCCCTATGAATTGTAATAGAATAAGTGCCTCTAGTCGGGCTTCCGTCATTGTTGACCGAATAGCTGTAAGGGATCTTTTCATTTTTGAAAAGACTCTCTCGGCCTGCGCAGAAGTCACTGGCAAAGTTGCCAGCATCTGGAGCAACAGTGATATGTTAGGAAACATTTCAGAGCAATGATGCAGGGCACAGACGGATGAAGATGGTCGGGACTTGACAGGAACATTTTTCCATTTCTTCCTCCATAACATGTATTCGCCCTTAACAATCACGAAAGGATCTCTGATCAAACTTGCATACACCTCAATAGCAGGAGTTAAATCATTCCACTGCCTCTCACCGGTAGCTTGTTTGGCGAATTCCATACAATTTGGTACAAGGTAGTTAAGTTTCATAATCTGTTGTTGATGTGGTCCAAATCTGTGCTTGAGGTCTCCAATAATGGAGTCTATGGCTGGATAAAAAAAGGTGTTGTTGATGTGGTCCAAATCTGTGCTTGAGGTCTCCAATAATGGAGTCTATGGCTGGATAAAAAAAGTTGACTCTGTAATAGCCTTCGGTGGTGTTGTCAGATGTTTGAGCATTTGGTCGGTATGAGCTTCTAGCTGCAATGCGTGGTTTTCGCAGTTCCACCTCTATCACATCTTGTGCGACTGATTCTGCCTTTTGATACAGGTCATGGAACTCCCCTTCACTTCGCAATTCTTTGAGAACAGACTGGAGACGGTTTACCAAGGCTAACGCTTGGGATAAATTCCCCCCCTTCCCCTCCCACTGTTTGTAAGACTCAGGAAACTGGTAGCATCAATCCTGACAGTTTCTCCAAAATGACTGAAGCAACTGCAAATTCTGAGTTGCACACCAATTTTTCAAGGCTTTCTGCTTTGTTTCTGTCACAAGGTGATGCCCAGCATTTGATTTCCGATAAGGCATCTAGTGTATATTTCAAAAGTTGCATAAATGTTACAACTGCTGTGTGTCGTTCCCAGAACGTGTTTCGCACAACGTAATCAGGTGCTTCTTGGTCATGGAAATACCAGAGTCACTTTCTATGAGGCTCTTCAACAGATCCCTTTTTTTTGCACTTGCTCGAAAAGTCGATGAAATTTCTCGCACAACATTGCGGAAGCACTCAAATTTAGGCAGTGCATGGCGCAATGAAAATAAAAGGCCAATGGAGCTGCCTTTTTTATTGTTGCTGAAGCACTAACCCGTTCACTGGCCATGGCTCCTGCCCCATCATAGCCTTGTCCCACACAAAGAGACAGATTCAAACCGCTCACAAATCTTTCTTAGCAACGTTTCTCCAATAGCTTTGCCACTCAACTTGGTTTCATTATGCTCAATTTCACCAGGATTATTAGATTTGATGTCAGAAATCAAGTCCAATACCATTACCGTGTCCTCATGCAATCTCCAAACTCCAGAATCGCTAGGTGAAACATATCTTATAACAATTGCCACTTGTTCCCTTTTTGGCGATCCAATGTTTCATCAGCTATGATAGACCAGAACTGTGCTTTTTGATGTTAGCAACAACACTTTCCCTAATCATGTCACCAGCAACGCAAATAGGTTCATTTTGAATCAAGGATGATAGGTAGGTTGCATTAGCATGGGAAGTTTTTATATGGTCCTTCAAAAGTAAATCCCCACTCTGAAGTCGAAAAACGAAGAAACCCTAAAATTTCCGACATTTTCTGTTCCCGCCATCCTATTTTTCTGGACTGTGAACATGTATAAAAAATGTGTGTTTGCTTCACCCACACCGACGATGACAAATAGCTTTATAAAACTCGTGGAATAGAAGAACAACAAATGGTCACTTATGTATACATATCATTAATATATTTACTGGACTGGGCATACATTACCTTCATCCGTGTTTTCCCTTTTCCTTTTTGAAAAACCATATGCGAAAAGTGACATTTTCAAAATTCAAGTTTAAGCGAAATTAATTACCGCCTTCAGAGTTTAGACAAATTGATTTCTATTTGTGGAAAGTTTTGAGCAAAATTATGGGGCACTTGTAGTACTTTGTTATCGCAAAGCAGTAGCAGAATGGCGCCATCTTCCATCGTCATCGCGTAAGAACAGGCTTGGCAAGTTCAAGGCTCTTGACAAATTAAAAATTGCGTCAAAATTTCATTTAAAAATTTGAATTATTTTTTGTTTTGTTTTAACAGGGATACAATGAATTTACATTACAGGGAATGCAGGGAGATTAGCATTTCATGTATGCGCATCTGTACGATACATAGGCATATAGGTGTAATTTAATTTTTGTAAATATGGGATTGGGGGGGCCATGGCCCCCGTGGCCCCCCTCTGGCTACGCCAGTGATATATATATATATATGTAAGAGATATATAAAGAGATATGTATATATATTTCACCTAAAAAGCCTGAAAGACATGTGGTTCCTGTCCTGAAAAGGAAGAGGAAACAATGCCTGGTTTTAAATAATAAATTAAACAGTCTGCATTCATTTCCCTCTGATTGTTACAATTTAGCCATTGCTTGGTGTGTGTGTATATCATAAAGATTGAAAGAGGTACAGTAGAAATGAATTTGTTGATTATTTATTGATAAATTTATGTGAAACATCTGTTGGGAGTTATTATAGTATATATACTTTTAAATGAGGGTGGCATGTGTGAAGGAAAGAGGGGATATCAGATAGGGAAGTGCAGAGAGAGGAGTGTTGGAGGGACAGTTATTATTTGATATGGTGGCCAGTTGAGTGTGAGAGTCCTTTGGGGTGGGGGGTTCTACTCTCATATGTGAGGTATATATACATATGTCGCCTGCACAGGAGCCGTGTTTTCATCATTTTCAAAATGTAGCTCCCAAAAAATGCTGCTTTTCCATTTTTGTTGAGTATTCGATACTGCATGTGTCATTGTATAATTTCATAATACATGTGCGTAAATGTGAATTACTGCATAAATGGTTTCGGTGGATGTACTGCATACAATTTTTTTTCTCCAAACAATATAGAAATCCAATTTTCCTTTTGTCTGATTTGCTTAGAATTTTGTCCTAACCCTAAATAAACTAAAATTAGAGCAGTTGCTACCCTGTTCAGGATTTTTTTTTTTTATCAGGCTGCACACTAATACCACTTAAAGTATCAAGTAAAGAGCCTCCCCGCCCCCCCCCTCCCCCGCCCCTTCTCCCACTCATGCTGTTGAGAGCGGAATAGAAGAGGGTAATTAAAGGGTTTAAACAGTTCAAGTTCATAAGTGGTATGTAAATTACCTAACCCTAAATAAACTAAAATTAGAGCAGTTGCTACCCTGTTCAGGATTTTTTTTTTTTATCAGGCTGCACACTAATACCACTTAAAGTATCAAGTAAAGAGCCTCCCGCCCCCTCCCCGCCCCTTCTCCCACTCATGCTGTTGAGAGCGGAATAGAAGAGGGTAATTAAAGGGTTTAAACAGTTCAAGTTCATAAGTGGTATGTAAATTATCTATTGACCCCATCTTGTGCATATTCATGAGTAGGCCCTCGTGTAATAAAATCCTCTTCATTTAGTAAATGCTTGTCTTTTTTCTTTTATATTTGAATTTTTTTTATTGTTAGCGAGTCTGTACATGTGAATTAATATTTCTGAATTAGGAAATGAACCACAGCCGCGTTGTACCTAGGTGGGGCAAACAAACCCTAAGTCCGCAATCATGCATGGCCTATTGCATATACACATATGTGATTCATATAGGTTAATTGGATATAACTGGTTAATTTCACTTAATTGTGAAATTCCATTTTTGTAAGTACATTTGAGTTATTTGGTTGTCATTGTTGTTTTGAGCCCATTGTTTCAGAACTTTTATTATACAATAGTTGCAAGTGAAATCCACATTATGCACGTAAACCTCAAAACCTTTTTTTTTCTTGTTCTAACTTCATATCTTTTATAAATATTTAATGAAAACATGAAAACCTTTTATAAATGCAATTGATGACAATTATTTGCTATTGTTTTTGACTATTATAAACTTTTTTTTCTTCTTTTTTTTACAGGATGAAATTGGTGAATATGGTATGGAAATTGGTGTAAGTGATGATGATGAGACTCTTGATGTCCCAACCACTAATCTTCCATCAGCAGCTTTGGAGCATGATTTTATACACCACTTTCCAGTAGTTGTTGAGCAGCTTGCAACTCCAGAAGATCAAATGGATTACTATACAGCTGTTAGACAAAACCTTCTGAGCCATGTGGACGATCCATAGACATTGTTGAGTCACACACACAAGCGTCATAAATGAATAACTGTTTTTACATTGTACTAACTATGATAATATCGTTAATTATTGTATAAATGCTTATGTTGTCAATATGTTTACTGTTCTGCATGGTGGGTGTGGCTTTTGGTTCTGGTTGGTTAAGAACCAAACCTTTTGGTTCTAGTTGGGATACCTGGTCAGCCGGGTGGAAATTGTACATAGCAAGTTTTTTTATTGTTATGTTTTTGTTCCTTTAAAATAAGTAAATAGTACAACGTATTTCCACCCGCGTGACTTAACAACAATCACAATATGTATCGTTCAATTATAACATGCCATAATGATCATGGCTTATGGATACATATCTTGGAACACAAAATTTCCTGATATGCAATGACATGACAATTAATAAAGGGTTTGCAATTAAATCAGTTTATGAAAGAAAAAAACATTGGAGCCACAAAACTTAGTGGACCTTTTATTTTTGATGTTGATGCATATCAACGTGAAGGCAGGGCTTTATATAGAAAATCGTTCAAATGCTTACATTTTTACTACTACATGTCTGTTTTGATTCATACTTAGTTTGTTTATGGCTTAATATGGTTTTGCTGAAAATAGTCTGAAAACAGTAATTAATGTAAGGACAATACATTTGATACATTGCATATGGTAGGTACACTGATAATCCTTTTGTCTGTTTGTATGCTCCAATGCATTTGATGATTATGTCGTGCTTATTGTAAGTATGGCCATTGAATATATGTTATTTAGCATATTTAATGATATGCAATGCATTAAACTTTTCTGGTTTATAGTTAATCATGTAATTTGTAAAAGTTCTTTTCATGTTAAAGTACAATAAGATAAGCTGCATATATTGGATATGACAACTACTTAAAAACAATTGCTGTTTATTTCTAATGATGAATTTTATATATTAATTTAAAACGTTTTTGTAAAATACAAATTGAAGTAGTTGAAATCATGCTATAAACCTCATCAAAATCTAAAAGGTGCATCAATGAGGTGAGGTTGTAAACCAGAACAATTGTTCTAGGTGACTTAAACAAGGCATCTGGTTTGTCATTTAAATCAAGTAACATTTACATATATTCTTAGTTTATTTATTCACCTCATAATTATTTAAAAGATGTAGGAAAAGTGTCAAATGCTTTTATATTTCTAGTTTTACCTGATCATTCAAATGTTTTATGAAAAATTTAATTACATGTCTCCATGATTTTGTGTTGAGTAATAAATTGCTTTAGTAAAAGGTTTAACAGTGATATTGGAAAGTTGCTCAATATTGAATGATGTGATGGTTTTATGGTGGCTGTAATGTGTTCTTAGACATTTATATCAATAATGATTTATTTTTATGGTGGCCATATTTTTGAAGTGTACTATGAATAGTAAAAGGCATTCATAATGAATTCTTAAAATAAGTTTGTCATGCATGATGTGATTGTGACTTTTTGTGGACTAACTGTTGAATTTGAATATCTTTTATTTTAGATAGTTAATTCATCAAGATTAATGTGTTTTATACATCAATCTTAGAAGCAGATGCTTTCTGTATGGAGAATTTTGATGTGATGGTTTATTGAAAAGCTTAGGGTTAGTAATTGTATGTTGTAGGTCAGGGTGGGACATGGGTCAGGATACATTTTCATATTGGACAGGAGGGTGGATTGGCATGTAGAACAGAGTTGATTGGGATGTGGAATAATGGGTCGACATGAGGAACAGAGTGGAATGGCATGTGGTGGGGTATCATCTGGATTTCATTTGTGATGGCATGTGGGTCATGTAAGTGGTATAATGACAGAGTATATATATGTTTTTCAGTTGTGATTTCATTGAGTATAGGTATGGGATGGCATTTGGGACAAGTTGAAATGTGGATATTCTGGAATATGCATTATTAGCGGTGAGGAGATTTGTATCGTTTCCAATGTCTAGTTTGTCATACGTTAAGGAATATTGTTTTGCATAATTTTTGCTTTAATGTTATTGCACATTTTTTCTGTTGCTTGACTTTGGTCGGCACATTTTTGGTTCGCATGCAAAGCATTATGCGAAGCTATGTAATGGCGACACGTCCGTCCTGCCGTCCACAGATTTGTCCTGAGATTTCCTTGAAATGTTACAGTTTTTTTAGAATTCCTTAGAAAATGTTAGTTTCTTCAGACTTCCTCAGAAAAAGTTGAAAGTTTCTTCAAATATCCTTATGGAAGGTTAGAATTTCCTTATAAATTGTTAAAGTTTTCAGAGATACTTAAGACAGGATTGATGACTAGTTTCCTTAAAAGTCTACAATACATTTGATATTTTCTTAGATCTATATTTTTGTATTCTGTATATACCATAATCATTTTTACTCTTTTACACCTATTTCTACATAATTGTTGTTTTTAAATCTGCATTTCCATTTTAAATTTGCATTCCATTTTAAATATGCATTTAAATTTTAATGTTCGGTACTTTGTTACTTATGAATTTTAAGTTTTTTGTTTATTCTCTTCCATTTTTATTGTATTGTACAGCGCTTTGAGATTCTTCTGAGTTAAAGGCGCTTTATAAGCACCAGCTATTATTATTATTTAGAAGATAACTGTAAAATGATATAATTTTCCAATATTCTTCAGAGATCCTCAAGTCTGTCTTGTAGCACTTGAGATTTAAAATTCTTCAAAAGATTTGGGCACCAACAGTTGTATCAAGCATGATATTTAAACTCCACCTTTATTATTGTGCTCATTTGCATAACATTGCTACAGATTATTACCTGACCAGATATGGGCATAGGGAGGGATGCCATGTGGGATATGGATGGGGGCCATGAGGGATATGGATGGGGGCCATGAGGGACATATGATATAATATTTACCATGTTGTATACACCAAGGGCTATATCAGGCATAATTATTTGACTCCACCATTTTTTCTTATTCAACAACTCATTTGCATATAAGTTATTATATGAACTGACACTTTCATACATAGTATGCTCAATCAGGGACTGTGATAGCTAAGATGAGACTTCTTATGGAGTCTATGGGACATCATGTGAGACATAGGGTGGGATGCCATATGGGGCGGGATGCCATGTGGGGGTGGGATGCCATGTGGAACAGGGTGGAATGCCACGTAGGATATGGGTGGTGGAATGCCATGCAGGACATGGGGTGGGATGCTATGTGGAACATGGGGTGAGATGCCATGTGGTACATGGGATGCCATGTGGGACGTAGTGTGAGATGCCATTTTTATAATTGGCCGGGTCATATAACATGAGTGTCAATTTGCATGGGCATGCGAACCATGACAGTATTTACCGTTCTAATCTTAAATTGGAAGCTGTATTATATGTAGATACGGGAATGTGTAGGGGAGGTACAGGTTGGAAAGGCTTAATGACATTCTTTTATTGACAATGGCAAGTTAGGGCCTCTCCTTTCTTTGTTGTTCAATTGTTATAACTAAAAGGTGTAAGACTGTTAGCTTTTACATGTTTTATGAGTTACTACATTTATGAGGTAACCTTGAACTTTTTTGTCTTTGAATAACTGGGAAAACTAAAAGATATTTTGAAGCTTGTAGTAAAATGTGAAATTAACAAATAAAATAAAAATGCCAGTGCCTCTTGCAAAGCTCGAGTAATTTAAAAACATCTGCCCCTATACGATATACTTCCCTTTATAAGCCCATTCTTTATACTAGCTTTGAATATTCGCGCATATTTTCCTTCCGACAGTTCTTTAAAATATCAGTAAAGAATTGGTTCTGATGGATTTAATTCTTAAATCGTAAGAAAAATTGGTAATAGCAAAGATTTTCTTTCTTGTTCATTTATTCCTACCCAAAACTATTGGTTATATAAATTTGCATAATTCTATTGTAAAAATGCGTTTTTTCTCTGAAGTACAATAAAATGTCTGTGCAAGCAAAAATGTTGGATATTTCTCCTGTATGACTTTAAATGATGTTATGTTTTAAACTTTGTCCGATTAAAAATACCTCCAATAAAGAATTAGAATACTGTACACTAATGTTTAAAGGACTATGGACAGCTGCAGGCAACATGGGTTTAAGTGGTTAAGTATGATTTGAACCATAAAAACAGCAACAAAGTACATCAAATTTGGCTAAAAATGACCAAATTACATCACTTTTAGTTTTTAGCTCTTATTGTATAATGTGTAACATCAATGTGAAGGATCCTTCATTACCTTTTACAAAAGCCTGAATAACCTTTTGTCAATGTTGTTTAAGAAACAGCATTGGACTTGAGTAAATGTATTCCGCTTTGGATCATACCGGACTTCAGGTAAAAGTTTTCCGCATTGGATTATACCCGAATCGTCATGGAGCTAGAACAGACATTCTGAAATTAATAAAGATTATGATATGTGTTCCACTTACTATATCACAAATTCTGCACAAAATTTAAAGTTTGAAACTTTGTTTAGTCTTAACTTGAAAACTAAATGAGATTTTTACAAATAATCAGATTTCTATGCTCTTATTTTAAATCTTGTAGATGTCCACACTCCTTTAACGAAATTTGAAACCACAAATATCATCAAACATCTTCTTTATATTACTTGACACTATTTCTTTTAGCTTTCAACCACACATTAAAACAATAAATCGAGTTAAGTCTTTGAATTTGAAAATAAGCTAGTAATCACAGTTGGACATTGGTTTCAATATACAGAATTGACAAAAAATGAGTAGTTATTAATTAAGGATTGATATAACCAAATTGACTTTCCAGCCTGTCCATACAATCACAAACATAACAAAATTGCATATCTTTGCAAAAATTTCATAAAGCTATAAAGTAGCTTAATTTGAGCAAATTTAGTTTGTTTTTAAAACAATAAATTAAGTTGCATCCGCCCATAAGCCTTTAAGGCAGGCTAAATTAGGACCATACAAAAAATGGGATTGGGCATAGACTTATTGGTTTTCAAGTGATAATATTATTTTCCGTGCCGTTCAACACAAAAAAAAAAATACAAAAAAACAACATAAGCTTTGATTTTTAAAATGGGACTTGGGAATAAAACTTTTGTAAGAGTCTTGCATATGATACATTTGTATACAAAAAAAAGAAGGTAGCAGCTAACTAGTAAACAAAAATATTATTCATGATAATGTATTTGAAGTAAATACAGAAAAAGAATAGACTGATGGAACAACTGCGGAAAATAAAACAATTGTAACCTTTGCTACAACAAATTGTACATAAGTTTTTTTATTGTTATCTTTTTGTTCCTTTAAACCATGGAGCTATAAACTAAGTTTATAGCTCCATGTTTAAACTAAGTAAAAAGTACAACATATTTCCACCCGCGTGACTTAACAAGAACCACTCTATGTATATCGTTCAATTATAATATGCCATAATGAACATTGTGCTTGTGCTAAAAAATAATTCATTTTCCCGCCAGTATTTTGAACGGAAGAGCCAGTGTTCGCTCGAATTCCGCAGAATCCACACTGCCGCCAAAAGTGTACATCCAGTTTATATGAAATATAACAAAGAAACAAAATTCGGAGGAAAAAATTCAAAAATCTTTTTCCCGTTAAGAGTTTTCAAGTTAAAAGTAATGTATTATCTCCGTATAAACCTCTCTTTGGGAAATATAAGTCTATTATGGAAAATTTATGGTAAACATAGGCCTCTTTTTGAAAATTAATTTGTATTATCACTACGTGATATATATTTTATTGGTGTTTATTCCATGTTTTTCCAGATGGTAAACTATAAAAAATATATGGAAAACAAAAACATTACTACATTCTGTTCTACCATAGAATCGAAGAGAATCCCTTCTAATCCAAGCGCGTAGCCAGAGGGGGGGCCTGGGGACTAGGCCCCCTCCCCTCCCTTCGCAAAAAAAAAAAAAAAAAAAAAAAAAAAGTTTTCGCTCACTACGGAAATGATTGAGTTTTGTTTTTTATTTCTAAGGAAAAATGCGAGAACAAGGGGACTTAAATCGATCATTTCGTCATTGGAGAGGGTAAAGGAACCTTCATCAGGGGAAACTGACTAAAATTGAAGAAAATATTGTCACTTTTTCCCATTTTGGGGGGCAGTTCCTGCAAGCCTAGGGGGCGTTTTTCAAAAATTTCCTCCATATACGTTACACGCCAACCCATAGTGGTGCGTACATAGCGCAGTTACAATTATATAGGGCAAACTTCACCAAGGGCTGATGGTCTAGGCCCCCGTTAAAAAAATCCTGGCTCGCGCCTGTTCTAATCCCACGGTTTCTACAATGCTTTGTCATAGGAGAATATCCAGTGGCGTAGCCAGGATTTTCATATTGGGGGATGGAACGGGGGCGGGAGGAGAGGGCGGAGAATTGAACTAAAACAACCCGATATTTAGCGGCGTAGTTGAGGTGACACTTCTATCGCAAAGCGCTCGACTTGTCGGCGTGGGGTCCAGGAGTCTGCTTAAGGGCCCCTGGTGAAGTCGATGGGCGAAGCCCCTGGAAGCCCTCGCAAAATTTGACACTTCAAAGTCAAAGACGTAGGCCTATGCCACAACGCATAGTACAACTCACAATCCATGTCAAAGAGACCCATTGGCGTAGGCAGGTTTTTTGTTTGGGGGGGGTCACTCATTGGTATGAATTTTGACCCGTGACAGTATCTAAGCGGAGCGCCACCATGGGTTGGCGTTCAGAGAAATTTTTCCAATAAATGCTGCCTATAGATTGCGGAAATGGCACTTCCCAGGCCAAAAACTTGCAAATTTGAGGCTGTTTTTTTATTGTTCACAATTTTGCCAAAATTTTGCTGTACATTTTGCCCGAATTCTTGGTTGCCAAACAAATTGGGGAACTGTGCCACCTGCCCCGCCACATACTTGCCGAAGTACAATTTATTCAAACTCTATTGCGTGAGCGATATAGGGGCAGTTTGGGTTGATGCCTTCCGAGTTTTTATGGGGAAGGGGGTACATGTCAAAAGAAGATATTTGTAAAGGAAACAAGATCATTGATCACACTTGCACACCTGGCCAATATTTTTGACTCCAGAATATTGAAAAATGAGGGGTTGAGTGAGGTGACATTGTACTTACTTGTTACTTGGAGTCGAAGGTTGGAAGTAAGGTTTGACAATCAAACTTACCAAATCATAATTTTAGATTCAACCGCCGCGCTGATGTTATGGAAAATCTGTCGATAACTGATTCCACGTCTGGGCAATGGGCCCTATGCATTTGTAATAGAATAAGTGCCTCCAGTCGGGCTTCCGTCATTGTTGACCGAATAGCTGTAAGGGTTCTTTTCATTTTTGAAAAGACTCTCTCGGCCTGTGCAGAAGTCACTGGCAAAGTTGCCAGCAACTGGAGCAACAGTGATATGTTAGGAAACATTTCAGAGCAATGATCCAGGGCACAGACGGATGAAGATGGTCGGGACTTGACAGGAACATTTTCCTATTTCTTCCTCCATAACATGTATTCGCCCTTAACAATCATGAAAAGATTTCTGATCAAACTTGCATACACCTCAATAGCAGGAGTTAAATCATTCCACTGCCTCTCACCGTCAGCTTGTTTAGCGAATTCCATACAATTTGGTACAAGGTAGTTAAGTTTCATAATCTCTTGTTGATGTGGTCCAAATCTGTGCTTGAGGTCTCCAATAATGGAGTCTATGGCTGGATAAAAAAAGGTGTTGTTGATGTGGTCCAAATCTGTGCTTGAGGTCTCCAATAATGGAGTCTATGGCTGGATAAAAAAAGTTGACTCTGTATGTAATAGCCTTCGGTGGTGTTGCCGATGTTTGAGCATTTGGTCGGTATGAGCTTCTAGCTGCAATGCGTGGTTTTCGCAATTCCATCTCTATCACATCTTGTGCGACTGATTCTGCCTTTTGATACAGGTCATGGAACTCCCCTTCACTTTGCAATTCTTTGAGAACAGACTGGTGACGGTTTACTAAGGCTAACGCTTGGGATAAATCTCCCCCACTGTTTGTAAGACTCAGGAGACTGTAAGCATCAATCCTGACAGTTTCTCAAAAATGACTGAAGCAACTGCAAATTCTGAGTTGCACACCAATTTTTCAAGGCTTTCTGCTTTGTTTCTGTCGCAAGGTGATGCCCAGCATTTGATTTCCGATAAGGCATCTAGTGTATATTTCAAAAGTTGCATAAATGTTACAACTGCTGTGTGTCGTTCCACAGAACGTGTTTGAACAACGTAATCAGGTGCTTCTTGGTCATGGAAATACCAGAGTCACTTTCTATGAGGCTCTTCAACAGATCCGGTTTTTTTGCACTTGCTCGAAAAGTCGATGAAATTTCTCGCACAACATTGCGGAAGCACTCAAATTTAGGCAGTGCATGGCGCAATGAAAATAAAAGGCCAATGGAGCTGCCTTTTTTATTGTTGCTGAAGCACAAACCCCGCTCACTGGCCATGGCTCCTGCCCCATCATAGCCTTGTCCCACACAAAGAGACAGATTCAAACCGAGCTCACAAATCTTTCTTAGCAATGTTTCTCCAATAGCTTTGCCACTCAACTTGGTTTCATTATGCTCAATTTCACTAGGATTATTAGATTTGATGTCAGAAATCAAGTCCAATACCATTACCGTGTCCTCATGCAATCTCCAAACTCCAGAATCGCTAGATGAAACATATCTTATAGCAATTGCCAATTGTTCCCTTTTTTGGCAATCCAATGTTTCATCAGCCATGATAGACCAGAACTGTGTTTTTTTGATGTTAGCAACAACACTTTCCCTAATCATGTCACCAGCAACGCAAATAGGTTCATTTTGAATCAAGGATGATATTGCATTAGCATGGGAAGTTTTTATATGGTCCTTCAAAAGTAAATTCCCACTACGAAGTCGAAAACGAAGTAACCCTAAAATTTCCGTCATTTTCTGTTCCCGCCATCCTATTTTTCTGGATTGTGAACATATATAAAAAATGTGTGTTTGCTTCACCCACACCGACGATGACAAATAGCTTTATAAAACTCGTGGAACTAAGCCTATATCAAAGACGATAGAAGAACAACAAATGATCACTTATGTATACATATCATTAATATATTTACTGGACTGGGCATACATTACCTTCATCCGTCTTTTCCCTTTTCCTTTTTGAAAAACCATTTGCGAAAAGTGACATTTTTAAAATTCAAGTTCAACCGAACTTAATTACCGCCTTCAGAGTTTAGACAAATTGATTTCTTATTTGTGGACAGTTTTGAGCAAAATAATGGGGCACTTGTAGTACTTTGTTATCGCAAAGCAGTAGCAGAATGGCGCCATCTTCCATCGTCATCGCGTAAGAACAGGCTTGGCAAGTTCACGGCTCTTGACAAATTAATAATTGCGTCAAAATTTCATTTAAAAATTTGAATTATTTTTTGTTTTGTTTCACAGGGATACAACGAATTTACATTACAGGGAATGCAGGGAGATTCGCATTTCATGTATGCGCATCTGTACGATACATAGGCATATAGGTGTAATTTAATTTGTGTAAATATGGGATTGGGGGGGGGGGGGCATGGCCCCCGTGGCCCCCCCTCTGGCTACGCCAGTGAAGAGACCTACAGTTAGTACACCATATACAAAACACAAAATGATGATAACGTATAATGTTCCCCTTTGTACATAATCACATTTCTCGTCACTCTTATAAAAAATATGGGTTGCGTAAACAGCTAAAAGAAAGGTTTTTAATAATTTACTACAAACTTGTGTAAATGTTGTCAAACTTTAGAAATGAACCTGTTTTGTATCCCGTGTACTCTGCTACCCACTTCTCCCTCTATCTGTTTCTCCCACTCTGTGTGTGTCTTAGTTGATGTATTTGAATAAAAAATCGCACAAATTGTTAATATTACCGAAAAAAACTTTTTTTTTTCCTGAGAAAATGCCCATTTGAAATTTAAAAGCATAGAAACCACCTGAAATGTCAAGGCTTGTTAAACCGACGGCAATCATCCTGAACCGAAGGACTAAAATATTGCGGGGGTGATTTCTCCCTCGACCCCTCCTGGTTACGCCACTGGGCCTATCCAAAATTGCGCACGGACAAAAATAAACAAATACATTAAGTCTTTGAGGAATTTGAGCCTATGACATAAACTAGTCTGATTACAGCCGCTTAATACACAAATGTTTACATTTTTTCAATTAGATATCAAAGTGCTAGGATTTTGGATTACCTTCTTCACTGTTTCAATTGTGTGTGTGTGTGTGTTTTTATCCTCTTTTATACCAGTTAAATTTACTCCACCCATGAACTAAGTTTTTACGTAAGTTACCACCACACGCATCAAATAAATAACACGCAAATATAATTTTGGTGAACCTATTTGTTTCCTTTTATATTATGATCACCGCTTCCACATGTTATAACACTGTTAATATTTTGCCCACACCGCCCGTTGTTTATTATCAAAAACAACAATAAGCTTACTGCTGAACGAAAATCACCTGTTTAAATTCTCTATTACAGCAACATAAAATTTACTCACACCTTATAAGTTATAAATAGGGTTGAACAAAAAAAGCCACTACCAAGCATTTCCACCACCGACACAAAAAAAGCCACTACCATTTCAAAATTGTAACCGTTTACAACTCACTGCCCCTAAAAAAATACCCTCCACCTAAAAAATAACATCGTCTTATATATACGACCACTGCCTGTTTCATTTTAAAGCACACATCAATCAACGCCAGAAAAAATAGACCACCGCGTTCATTTCTTTTATACCACCACTTGATATAAACATGGAGCTATTAATAGCTCCATGATATAAACCATCATCGCTGCATAAATTCGACCACCGACTTGTTTAATTTCCACCACTAAGTTTGACCATCGACTCGTTTTTTTTTCACCATCACTTCAAAAAAAACTTGCCTCATAAATTCGATCATCACTTCAAAAAACTCGCCTCATAAATTCGATCATCACTTTAAAAAACTCGCCTCATAAATTCGATCATCACTTTAAAAAACTCGCCTCTCAAATTCGATCATCACTTCAAAAAACTCGCCTCATAAATTCGATCATCGCCTCATAAATTCGATCATCGCCTCACAAATTCGATCATCGCCTCACAAATTCGACCGCCTAATTATTTTCAACTAGTTTTTGCCTACTTGGCGTTCCATAGATACACGCTACTCGTAAAGTTGTAATACTTGTGTACAGCCGATCATATGGCTACAGTACACAGTAATTGTTATCTGACCGCTGACCATGGAACAAAGGTAGTGACTGCAGCCTTTTTGTTGTTGTTTACAAACGGGTTAACAGCTGATCGAGTGCCCCATAGGAAGTGTCACACACGTGCACAGTGCAGACCGCCGATACAGCAGCCAAACAAGGCTAGGGGATCGGAGAGTATAATTAGTAGGTCTATGCTATGCAGCTCTCATCTTCACCAGGCATGTTTGATATCAGCTGTGGGCAGGAGAGTGTACCCGTGATGTGCAGAAGAGAGGATGAAAAGTATTTGAAGAATTTCAAGGTACTATAGGCCCTTTATAATTCCAAGGCCTGCCTGTTGACTTTGTGGCTCTGGTCTTAATTCAATGAATTTCAGATTTTAATGTAAGTTGCGCTGCCAGCAATCTTCTAATGTAAGTTGGAAATATGTAATTTGTATAATGGGAATCTGTGGATGTGATGCCATGTATATCCCTTTCACCAAATTTTAATCCCAATCTAATTCCACCCACCCCAAATCCCAATGCCCACTGGGGGACAATACGGTAGCCTCCTGGAAAGGTAACACTAGGCTGAATGGAAAATCCTACTACACCCAGATAACTCAAAAACAACGAAACCACTTGCCTTCTAGAGTTGCTAATTTCTTTCTTTTTTTACATTCAAGGATTTGTGTAATACTTTTCTTCGAAAAAGATCTAACTTAGATAGATAGAAATTGAGCAGATAACAAGCGGGTGACTGCAGGAGTTGCCTGCCATTTTTCCACAAAAAAATATATGAGTATTTATGAGATAACTGGAAGTTCAATCATTTTTTTGTTTGTGGCAATTAATTTTTTGTATCGATAGAGAACAAAGTGATGTATGTTTTAATTTATTCATTATAAAATAGAATAGATACAATAAATAAAGACGATCTGCAACGTGGCTCCCCTGAAATAAATTCTATCCATGGCCGAATTTGACAGGTTGCAAGATTTACAGTAAGTGTGTGATGGTGAGTTGAAAGTGGTGTACCTATGCTAACAAGTTCTCAAGTTAACTCTTGAAGTTTTAGAACCGCATCCGGTAAAACAAGCCTCGTTCATTTCAAATAATAATATATCTCTTTGTGACTCTTCAAAAAATATTTTGGTGTAATAAATATTTTCTATTATGTTTCTGAAACAGCAAAAATGTCTAGAAAATACAATTCTTTATATCACGTTTAGACCTGGCTATTAGAATATCTGATTGGCAATAAAAGTTTTCATCTACATTCCTCAACGTTGCCAATTTACAAGATTTTTTGCGATAAAATTTCTCAGTATTGCTGTAATTGATTGTAGCGTTGTAACCGTTAAAATATGACCTTCAATCAGGGGCGTAACTTGACTGCGAGGCCAGAGGGGTATTTGCCTGACGAAAATTCGCATTTGCCCGACTTATTGAAAAAGAATATATGTATGTGTCCGTCACACAATATAGAACAGTTGGGGACAGATCACCCTCCCCACCAATGCGGTCGAAGTGAAGTGTCGAACATGGTTCTGCCTAACACGGTGTACCTGCTTATGAGCCTGTAGCGAGGCCCATATGAAGCCTTGGCAGGGGTCCAAAGGGCAAAGCCCTCAGAAACTCAAAAATATTTCTTGTTTTTGATGATCCAAAATGGCTGAAAATCAACACAAAGTTAAATAATTTGATTGATGAAAATAAGAATTTTTATTCTAATGTTAAAATCTACTCAGTTAACCATTTGAGTAGCTATTTTTAAACAGGCACAAGGGAAATTGCCCCTGCAAATTGATTAATTTCGGGCAAAATTGTGGGGCTTATTGGCAAAGTCTTGCAATTAGCTTGGGTTCATGCATGGGCAAAGCCCCAGAAGCTCTAAAGATTTGTAAAAAATGTAAGTAATGAAAAGAAGACAATTTCATATTTGTTTACATGTAAATCTATTTAGATAAGTACTTGCAGAATTCCCCTGCAAATTGAGAAAATTTGGGGGAAATTGTGGGGTTTATGGGTGAAGCCTTGGAAGCAGCATCATAGAAATGAAAGTATTTTATATTGGCAGCCAGATATTATGATTTGCCTCCACAAACCTCAGTACCAAAATGAAGTCTCTTACAGTCTTATCACGGTCCAAAAACTATTTATAAAGGGAAGCCAGATGGGGGAGGGGGCCGTGGAGGGGTTATTGAATTATTAGAAATATTGGTAAAATTTGGCACCATTTTTCCAAAATTGAGGAAAATATCCCAAAATTGAAGTAAATTTCATGAAAATTGAGAATACTTAAGGAAATTGAACAAAAATTGAAGCAAATTTCACTAAAATGAAGGAAATTACACAAAGAAATTGAAGCACATTTCACGAAAATGAAGGATTTTTTATAAAAAATGAAGGAAATTGCACGAAACTTGAAGCAAATTTCATGAAAATGAAGGCAATTTTACAAAAATTGAAGCAAATTTCATGAAAATGAATATGATTTTACAAAAACTTTAAGGAAATTGCACAAGAATTGAAACAAACTTCATGAAAATGAAGGAAATTGCACAAAAATCAAAACAAATTTCACTAAAATTGAAGGCAACTTCTGGCAAAATGAAAGATATTCTACCAAAAATTAAGGAATTTACACAAATATTAAAGCAAACTTCACAAAATGAAGAAAATTTTACAAAAAGTTAAGGAAGTTTTTCCAAAATTGATAAAAATGTCTTGAAAATTGATAAAAACTTCTGGAAAATTGAAGAAAATGAAGGCAATTTTACAAAAATTGAAGCAAATTTAATAGAAATGAATATAATTTTACAAAAAAACTAAGGAAATTGCACAAGAATTGAAACAAATTTCATGAAAATGAAGGAAATTACACAAAAATGAAAAAAAAATTCACTTAAATTAAAGACAACTTCTGGCAAAATGAAAGATATCCTCTAAAAAATTGAGAAATTTACACAAATATTAAAGCAAACTTCACGAAAAAAGAAAAAAATTTGACAAAAGTTGAGGAAATTTCTTGAAAATTGATAAAAATGTCACGAAAATTGATAAAACTTCTGGAAAATTGAAGATAATTTCCCAAAAATGAAGGAAATTGCATAATAATTGAAGCAAATATTGCAAATTATGCCATGGAATCTGACTAGACTGGTCTAAATCAATTCGTTATAACCTTCATTATTAGGGGAACCAAAATGGTACTTGCCTCCCCTGCAGTATATATTTGTGGGGTCCTTGGCCCCCTGGTCCTAGTTCCTATGCCCCTGCTTGGGTCCAGGGGCAAAGCCCCGGAAGTTCTGGAGATTACATGATTATGATTCCCCACAATGGTTTAAAATCAATGCAAATTTTCAAAATGTAAGTGATGAAAAGAAGACAATTTCAGATTCTATTGTTAACATGTTAATATCTACTCAGATAAAAATTACCATTTTGAAACAGGCAAAGGAAAAATTTGCCCTAGATATAGAAAAAATTATGTAAAAATTGTGGTCTTATGGGAGAAGCCTTGGAAGAGGTCCAGGGACGAAGCTCCGAACATGCCGGAAACTGAAGATTTTTTGTTTCTGATGACCAAAAAATGATATAAGATTAAAATAAAGTTTCAAAATGTAAGTGGTAAAAAGAAATGAAAGAAGACAATTTCAAATTCGAATGTTAAAATCTACTCAGAGAAGTGGATAAGCATCTGGGTTACCATTTCTAAACAGGGTATAGGACAGTAGCAGAAATTTCCCCTGAAATTGAGAAAACTTGTGCTTTTGTGGGATTCATGGATGAAACCCTGGTCTGAAGATGTTTGTTTTTGATGTCCCAAAAAAGCTGAAATCAACGCAAAGCTCCCAAATGTTAATTGTGAGGTTCAAGGGTGAAGCAAGAGTGATCCAGGAGAAGAAGTCCCGCTTAATGGCCCCTGGGAAGAGGCCAGGGGGTTAAGCCCCCGGAAGCTCTGAAGTTTTATTGTCTTTGATGCCCCAAAATGTCTGAAAATCAACAGAAACTGATCAATTTCGGAAATCAACACAAACTGACCAATTTCGAAATTTCCCCTGAAAATTGAGAAAATGCGGGCAAAGTTGTGGGGCTCAAGGAAGGGTGAAGTCTTGGTTTAAACTTTTTTTTTGCCCTAAAGTGGCTTAAAATAGTTGATTCTATTGATGCACCTTGTGGCAGCAGCATTTACCAGCTTTTTCTTAATTTAGCATTTCTATTCTTTCTCTGAGTTGATTTATAACTGTCACCTCATACTGTATATGTGTTTGGATTACTCGTCACATCTTTTCCATGGATTGGCAATATTTCAAGTTTACTAATTTAAGTGAAATTTAGATTTGAATTTTGCACCAATTTTCTCTCAGTGGACCGTGTAGGCCTGAAGTAATTCCTCCTTTGTATATCTGATAGTGTTATTGTTTAGTACTGGGCTAGATTGAGTCACTTGATCAATACAAGTCATACTTGGTTGAGGAAGATAAGAATACTGTCCAGTAGTGAAAAACAAGACAAAAACTAACAAAGCTGTAGATGCCATTGAATTAAATCAACACAGATTTACAGTACATGGCAGTATCACCCCAAAACAGCATGGAAAATTAACTATTTAGGCCCCTATACATTCCATTTTTCATTGGGACTTTTTGTTTTAAAACTGAAACACCATACTCCTGTTTCCTATAAAATATAATAAAATTCATTGTTTAACCCCCCAGTAAGAAATTGTCAACAGGGGCGTAGCTAAGAAATTGTATTGGGGGTGTGTTAAGGGATATTTCCCGACAAAATCTTTGACGGCGTAAGCATCAATGCTAGCATGAAGTGGTAGCCCAAACGGCGTGGGGCGTAGGGGCACGCCTTAGGGTCCCTAGTGGGGTACAAGTGGCGAAGCCCCTGGAAGCTCTGCAATTTTAGGCATTTTATGGCTGATATTTTATCTAAAATCAACACAGATTTACCCTGTAATATCACCCCAAAACAGCATGGAAACTTAACTTTTTAGGCCCCTATACGTTTCCATTTTTCATGGGGACTTTTTGTTCTAAAACTGAAACACCAGCGTTCATTTAGGTACCATTTGTTTTGAGCAAAAAAAGAAGAAAAAAATGCAAAATACATTTTTTTTTCTCATCACTATTGACCCACAAATATTTTGCTTCGTATTACCATCGATTATCTCTACAAACACTCTTGTTAATTTTATCTTGTACCAGTCAACTTGTTCACAATTGATGATGGAAGCCATTGATCTATGAAAATCTTAATTAGATAATAGCAACACCTCATTCCCAACATCAGTTTGAGACTTTCTGGGAGGATCCTCTCTTGCTTCAGTGTGGATTTCTGCCTCAGCATCCTCAGTCCGGGTCCTGCTGGTACTTGGTAGGCCTACAGGTAAATAATGAGTTTCATCAGTACTGACTTCCGTAACTTTCACATCAAATCTTGATGCAGCTGCGGCTGCCACAAACAGATTAACTGGGGCATTGACAGTTTCAAATGGTATATGCACTTCTTTTGAAAATAGATCCTTATAATATTTCACATTATGGTTTTTCCGATAGTCACCATCAAATTGTTTGTTACAGTCCACATTGTAACTTGGTTCTGACATGTTTTTTGCATTTTTTTCTCCATCCCGACTGTGACAAAACTTGCTTTCTCGTAATTGTTATACGACGGATTTCTTATGATTATAACAATTAGAATAAACGAAATGTGCGTAGTTGATGAAAAATGGGACTCAGAGATCCTCTACCCAACTTGCAGCAGCCACAAGTTGCCATGCTTATAAGGGACGAGGGCGTTATCTGATCTCTTATAATATAAAACTGGTTGAAACAATAGCTTCAATTGTGATTCAATTCGACAAGTTGAAAACAAGATCTGCAGTCTTGTACAGACAAGGAGTTCGTTGATGTGTTAATCATGTGAATATTTTTTTTCTCTGTAAATTGAGAAGAAAGAAATTTAAATGTGCATTGATTAGTGATGAATATGACTTGATGAAGTTTCATTTTTAAGGTTATGAATAATCAAGTTTCCCGACAAAGTTCAAATTTCCCCGACATAGCTATTTTTTTTGGCGTGGCTGTTATTTCCGATTGTTCATCTCGTTAGGAAAGATCGGCGAAATAAAAATCGCGGTTGGGGGGTGGGGCACACTCCCAGTGGATACGCCCTTGATTATCAAAATTTTCATGAAGAGATTAAAAAGTTGATTTTGAATGCCAATTCTACTAATTGTCACACAGAGCTATTTCCAGCAAAGTTAATAAGAACTCATGTGGATGTTCTCCATGAAAAAATTCCTCTCTATAGGCGAACCGGTCAAAATTGCCAGTTTCACACTACACTGCACAAGCCACCAGCTTGCCAGACCAGTATGCAACCCAATTCCCTGCTCATCATCCTCACTCATGTAACTTGTGCATGGTCCATTCCTCTGTTCATTGTCCTCGCTTCTGCTTGGGTACACTTTTAATATGTGGCCACACAACACTGTGACTGTGTCTTAATAAAAAGAGAGAGGTTCTTTGTTATGAGTGTAAACAAGCTGGTGATAACGGAAATTGGGTTGGGGCATTATTGTACCAGACTTTTTATATGAAAAGTCCGGTGTCAGGTGTATAGAAAACCTGTATAGAAATGTCCTTTCCTCTTCTCACAAAGCTTATAAATAACTTTTTAATTGAGGGTGAATTTTTTCTTTATGGAAAACCTTTATTGTGAAGTCATTACCTAAGAAGCCAGGACTAGAACTAGTTCTCTTAAATTACAGACCAGTGAATAACCTCCCATTTATATCTAAAATAGTTGAAAAAGAGATGTTATTACGTCTGGATGATCATCTTAAAACCAATGAATTGCTACCTGACTGTAAGCCCATACAGAGTCATACAGCACAGAAACTGTCTAATCAAAAGTTACGAGTAATATGGACAGGCAAGGGATTACAGCTCTGCAAGCTCTACAACTTTCCGCCGCCTTTGATACAGTGGACCATGACATTAGGCTGAAAGTATTGCACAACCGATTTGTAATACTGAGATGGGAAGGCATTACAATGGTTCCATAACTATTTAAATGGAAGAAAATTCAAAGTCCAAATAGGACAATCTCTTTCTGAGAGATCAACCTTCCATTCTCCGTGCCTCAAGGCAGTTGTGCAGGCCCAGTTCTGTACAATCTTTATGCAAGCACTACAAAATTACACCAGTTCAAATATGCAACATGCTAAAGAGATAACTCTCATAGGATACGCTGACGACCGTTCATATCAGAGCAGTTTTGCAGCAAACAGCTTTCTAGATGAGCAGCATTGCATTGATGCTTTGGAAGAATATGCTATCCTTGTTTCAACCTATATGAATGAAAACAGACTAAAACTGTATAATAGTAAAAATAGATATATAAAATTTGGTAGCAAGGCCTGATTAGATAATTGTAGGGTTAATGGTATTAATATCAATAATGTCTATGTAGATATCAGTGTATTAAGTATCTTGGAGTTTGGTTGGCAGCTAACATTTGAAAGACACATACTGCTATGTATTCAGCTGTAATGTAGCTTTAATCCAAGCAGCTACTTAGCTTGTATAAGTGAATGCCGCCCTCACGGGCGTTTAACACGGTAGTCAATAGATAAAGACGGGAACAAATTCGTAATGTGTTTTTATTCTTATTTTGTGTCTTCAATTACGAATTCTTGAGAGCATCTAAAACTGGCGACAAGGATAAACATTATTTCTAATAACTGGAACATTATTTTTGGAAAAAATGGCCGTGGCATTGGATGTTGACAAAAGTATGCCTCTGGATTTATCAGGAGAAATGGCGGCGATGGCTCCCAAATGAAAAAGAGGATTTGAGTATTATGTTATAAGTAAAGGACTGAAGGATTCAATACAGAAAAAGGCGTTACTCCTACACACGGGCGGTCCAGACCTACAAGATTTATTCGAAACTTTAGTACTGCCGGAAACTTGTGAGGGATCTCCAACGCTGGACGAATATCAAAAAGCAACTGTTATGCTGGAAGAATATTTTAGCCTGAAAATTAACATTCCTTACGAGCGCCATCTATTCCGACAAATCAAGCAAGATGACAACGAAACCGTAGACCAATTTGTGACAAAACTGCATAGACAAGCCCTGAACCGCGATTTTGGTGGTGAATTACAGAATTATATAAGGGACCAAGTTATTGACAAATGCAGATCGAATGAATTACGACGCAATCTGTTATCTAAAGGGACAGATCTAGACTTGAATGGACTTCAAGGTATGGCAAGGGCACTCGAAGCCGTAGAGAGCCAAATGCGGAGCATGGAACTGAACAGTCAATCACACCACATGAACAGCGCAAGTAGTAGTTACGCGAAAAGGGATATAAACAGTGTAGGCCTATCCAGCAAAAGAGGTAGGTCAAGTTTTGTTAAAGGGTACAGAAAGAGTAATAGAAACTACTCGAAAGGAGAAAATGCCACCAAAAGTAATGAAAGTGGGGATGCATGCTACCGTTGTGGTAGAAAGGGACATTATGCCAGAGACCCTGCATGTCCTGCAAAAGGGGCAACCTGCTCAAAGTGCAGCTTGCCGGGCCATTGTGCTATCATGTGTAAAACAAAATCAAGCAGGAATGGACAGGTAGCAGGGCGTCAGACGGTTAACTGCGTAAAAGGGGACACTGACAACGAGTACGCCTTCCCTGTGAAAATCGATGATACGCCAAAGACGGGAAAAGTGAAGGCTATGATTGGAGGTGTCGAAATGGAGATGCTCGTGGATTCAGGCGCTTCTTGCAACATCATGGGGAAAAGCACATGGGAGACCTTAAAAGCTGGGAAGATCAAGTGTAGGTCTGAAAAAGTTCAGAAAACATTATATCCCTATGGTGACTCTTATAAGCCTTTAGATATACTTGGCAAGTTTACCGCCACCCTGAGTATTAAAAACAAAGTTTCAGAAAATGTTGAATTTTATGTATTAGAGGGGGAAGGATACCCGTTGCTTGGCAGGGATACTGCGCAAGAGTTGAAAGTCCTTTCTTTTGGGCCTGAAGTTTATATGGTAGAGCCTGATGATTCGGGCGATATTCACAAATATTTCCCAGAATGTTTTACAGGGTTTGGGCAATTAAAAGGGTATCAAGCAGAGATATTTCTGGATCCAAACGTAAAACCGGTGGCACAAAAAGCTCATAAATTCCTTTTGGCATTCGAAACAAAATAGAAAAGAAGTTGAATGAATTGAAAGATATGGACATAATTGAGGAAGTTAAAGGGCCCACTTCCTGGGTCAGCCCTATAGTCTGCACCCTTAAACCGTCAGGGGATGACATTCCGCTGTGCGTGGATATGCGCCAGGCCAATGAAGCCATCATCAGTGAAAGGTACCTCATTCCAATAGTGGAGGAGGTGCTTTATGATATGAATGGCAGTGTGTGTGTTTAGCAAACTAGATCTAAAATAGGGATTCCACCAAATTGAACTGGCGGAAAATTCGAGAGATGTCACAACATTTGCCACTCACAAAGGGCTTTTTCGATATAAAAGACTTATGTTTGGCATTAGTTCAGCATCTAAAATTTATCAGCACATCATTCAGCAAACAATTGCGGGGTGGGAGGGGGCCCACAATATTTCTGATGATATTATTGTCCATGGTACAAATGCAAAAGAGCATGATGAAAGGCTGTTCAAAGTGCTGGAAAAAATTAAGCAAGCAGGTTTGACAATAAACAAAGAGAAATGTGAATTTAGAATGCCAGAGCTAATATTCATGGGTCACAAGTTGTCCAAAATGGGGATAGATGTAACCGAAAGAGAAGGTAAGAGCTGTCAAAGAAGCCTGTGAACCCAGAACTAGTTCCGAGGTCTGTAGCTTCCTGGGTCTGGTCCAGTATTGTGCTAGATTTATCCCAAAACTAGCCACTGTTTCAGAACCATTACGAAGGTTGACTAAAAAGAATGAACCTTTCAGGTGGGGACCCGGACAACAAAATGCATTTAAAGCTCTAAAGCAGACCCTTAGTAGTTCAGAAACCTTGGGGTACTTTGATAAAAAGGCAAAGACCCAGATTATAGCTGATGCAGGACCAGTACGCTTAGGCGCCGCACTGGTCCAAACCCAAAGTGGTCAAAACCGGGTAATATCCTATGCCAGTAGGAGTCTCACAGACATAGAGAGAAGATACTCTCAAACCAAAAAGGAGCACTAGCTCTGGTCTGGGCATGCGAAAGGTTCCATACATACTTGTATGGTACAGATTTGAGCTGCTTACAGACCACAAGCCCCTTGAGTTTATATACTCAAAGAAGTCAAAACCTTCAGCTCGTGTAGAGCGGTGGGTATTACGCCTCCAGCCGTATGATTTCGTGGTGAAACATATTCCGGGTGAGACAAATATTGCAGATTCATTGTCATGTTTGACGAAGCAAGAGCCAAAACCATATGACAATACCGAAGAGTATGTTAGGTTCATAGCAAGAATGCTGCACCAAAGGCAGTTTCAATTAGGGATATCGAATACGAATCCAGTAAGGATGGGGAGACCAGTACCTTGAGGAGGTGCATCTTGTCAGAAAACTGGGATAAATTACCAGCAAAGTTCAAAGCAGTTAGATATGAATTAGCAATGGTTGGTAAAGTTGTCTTTAGAGGGACCAGAATTGTAATCCCCCAGAATTTGAGGAAGCAAGTGGTTGAACTCGCCCATGAGGGTCACCAGGGCATCGTGAAGTGCAAAGAAAAGGCTCCGTTCCAAGGTGTGGTGGCCAGGGATAGACCGGCACATGGAAAACAAATGTAAATCCTGTCACGAGTGTCAGGTGGTCGGGCTGATGCCACACCCTGAACCCGTTTCATCAACTTCACTGCCCAGTGAACCATGGGTGGATTTGGCGGTCGACCTGCTAGGGCCGCTCCCTGATGGGAGATACATATTGGTTGTAGTTGACTATCATAGTAGATATTTTGAGGTCGATATTCTCAGATCAACCGTCTCCTCGAAACTCATCAATAGTTTAGAAAACATGTTTGCTACTCATGGGTACCCTGATTCCCTGAAAACAGATAATGGGGCAAATTTTGTCTCAAGGGAGTTTCAGGAATACTTATACAATTGTGGTGTAGAACACAGGCACACAACACCACTTTGGCCACAAGCCAATGGGGTGGTGGAGACAAATTCGGACATTATTAAAAACGCTGAAAATAGCCCAGCTTCACAAAGGAGACTGGGAAAAGGAACTCGGAACATTCTTTCTTGCATACCGGTCCACACCACACAGCACGACTCTCAGTAGTCCGGCTGAACTCCTGTTCAAGAGAAAAGTGAAGACAAAACTTCCTCAGTGGAAAACCCCTCAGAGGGAAGTTGAAAACATACGTGATAGGGATAGGGAAATGAAGCAAAAAGGGAAGGATTACGCCGATCAGGCAAGGGTCAGTGACATAAAAAGGGGAGATAAAGTCTTGGTGCACCAGCCCAAACAAAACAAATTAACGTCACCCTTCCATGAAATGCCTTTTGAGGTGGTTGACAAGTTTGGGGGCCAGGCTACAGTGCAGTCCCCAGAAGGAGTCCTGTATAAACGCAATGTAGCACATATGAAGAAACTTCATTCCGGGACAGGGGAATTGATACAGGAAATGTCAAATGGGGCCAGGGAACTAAAAACTCCACCTAATTCCCAAGAGTGCCTAGATGAGGGAAACCCCAGGGAGATACCTGTTCATTCGCCCAAACCCCAGAGAATCCGTAGGCCACCCAAATACTTAGAAGATTTTTAGTGTAAAATGAGAAAAGAATTTTTTGTTGTTGGTTTTAATGTAGTTTTCAGTTCAGTGTTCTTATTCGAAAAGGGGGGGGGGGATGTTATGTATTCGGTCATAATGTAGCTTTAATCCAAGCAAGTACTTAGCTTGTTGTATAAGTGAATGTCGCCCTTGGGGCGCTTAACACGGTAGTCAATAGATAAAGACGGGAACAAACTCGTTACGTGTTTTTATTCTTATTTTGTGTGTTCAATCACGAATTCTTGAGATAGCATCTAAAACATACTGTATATTAAAAGTATAAAACAGCTACTGTTTGTATATGCTACATTGCCTAAGGTCATTACATAGTCATCTAAACAATCAGTCCCTCAATAGTTGGTACTTTGTCTTGTTATCTCTAAGCTTGACTATTGCCAGTAGTATGTTGTTTTATGGCTTGCCAAGCACTGTACGTCAATAACTAAATTGCAAAGGGTTCAACATTTTGCAGCGAGATTGATTTAAGGGAAGAAAAAATGTGATAGTGCTTCAGGATGCTTGATATCCTTACTTTGGTTGCCAATAAGGTCTAGAATTTTATTTCGGTTGCTATGCATGTCTTTTAAATGTATAAATGGATTAGCTACAACCTACAGTACTTAACAAGTTATTTTCCTGTAAAACAAAGCAATTATTTACTGAGATCAATTCATTCTTGCACATTCGAAATACCAAAAACTTACAGAAAGATCTTTGGGCATCGTGCTTTTTCTGTGGCTGGGCTTAAAGCATGGAATAGATAGCTGGTCGAGATAAAATGTATAACAACTTTCCCCCTTTTCAAGAAGCAACTTAAAACTCACCTTTTTCAATTTGCATTTAAATGATTACTCTGCTGGACTTTTTTTTTTTTTTTTTGATTGGTGGGGTAGGGTGGGGTAAGGGGCACATGATTTGAAGGGCACTTTCCAACTGTCATACTTTTAAAGTACGTAGCACAGCAGTATAACTTTATAGGGTCCCCCCCATTGTTATTATTCAGGAGGCGAGCACTTTCTAGCCGAGAATGAATGTAACTTGTATATCTGTATAAATTAGACCAGACATACTAGATGGCCAAATTCACTCTTCAGCGAGTCAGTGGCAGAACCCAAATTAATGGCGCACCACGTGTGAAATTTGGGGTATTTTGCTTGATATTTGTGTTACTTTCTTTAAAGAGATGCCCCACTTACTCCAGCAAAACCCTATTTCAAAGTTTTTACAAATTATAACCTGAGAAAATAGGTATGCAGAGGTAAAGGCCTTTTAAGCATAAAAAAGTCCAATATGTAGGGCTGTTGGCCCCAACTTTCAGGCTTTAGGGGGAAATTGAGAATAGTGTATGCATGTTAAGCGCGTGAAATTTCACACTTTTAGTCTTTTATGGGTGATATTTGTGTTACTTTCTTTAATGAAAAGATCATATATATGTTTTTCAGTGTTTAAAAGGGCAGGTTCCATTTCTAAAAGGGTACCTGTCTTCTCTGAATGGGTACTTTTCCATTTAAAAAAGGGCACTTTTCCTCTCTAAAAAAAGGCACTTTTTCTTCAAAAGTGGAGGGGAGGCACATGCTCCCCGGATCTGCCGCCTATGACCACTAAACCCCCACCCCATCAAATCATATCCATAGATGGCAAAATGTGTGGAAGTGCAGTGGATACGTGCCCCCCACACACTTTTCTCAAAAGTTTAAAAAGTGTCGTTTTTCTGAGGGAAAAGAGCTACTTTTCAGAAGGAAAAGTGCTCTTTGAAAGAGGACAAGTGCCATTTTAGAGAACATCCCCTTTCACACATTGAAAACCTTTTTTTTTCAGAGACTATATCTGATCTTTCATTAAAGAAAGTAACATAAGTATTGACTAAAGTTGTGAAATTCCACACACTGTGCACACACAGGCTGGTCTGAATTCTTCCTATAGGACAAAGTTAGGGACCCAACAGCCCTACACATTGGTTTTTTTGATATTTAAAAAGCCTTCGCCTTTGCCTACCTTTGTTTTCTCCACTTACAATTTAAAACTCTTCCCTTCTAAAATGTGCAAATCGCCCCAAATTTTATTAGTGGAGCATCTTTGGAATAAGCCATACAGGGAAAAACTTATAATACTACTTGGATCCAGGCCATTGTCATGACAAATTGACATGCCCTCCCCCACATTCTTTGTTCAGTTTAATAGATGCCCCTTTTCCAGTTTACAGAGATAAAAAAAGTATTATTTAGAATATTAAAAAATAATTAGGTTCCCTTACTATAACTGTTCTTTGTATTGACAGATTAGAGAAAGCTTCATCAACAAAATACCCTAAATTTCACTCGTGGAGTGCCTTAAGTTGGGCTCTGGGGACCCTTGCTACTGACTTGCAGAAAACTGTATGTAAATTTAGGCCATCTGGTCTAATTTTTACTGATATACCGAGTTACATTTATTCTCAGCAAGAAAATGATGTCCTTCTGAAAAATTCTAAGGACTTCTTATTTGCTTTTCACATTATTTTAGACACAATATTCTGATTTATGACCAATATGACAGATAGCCCAGGGTCCGTACATGTGCTGTATTGTTTTTGGTGTTGATGTCATACATATTAATGAGTAGGCAGGGCTAAATATTAAAATGTTTATATTTAAATAATCACTTGTCTGTTTTGTTTCATATTTAGTGTAATTATGTTGCTAGCTAGTGTACATGTTCATGGAACTAAAATGTTGAATTTCATCAATGTGTATAGTGGGTGGGGCTTAACATGATTATGTTGAAAGCTTGTAAACACAGTATCTCAAGAGCAATAAATGTGATTCATTTCATATGTGGTACACAAATAGCCCCTCATCTGCTGATATGCCCTATTGTTTTTAGTGAAAATGTCTTGCATATTAATACGTAGGTGGGGCTTAATTCTTAAGCCTTCAAATACTCATATTTTAACAACGGCATGACTGATTATTTTTTAAAGTTTGGTATAAATATGTTGTTAGGTAGTGTGTACATGTTCATAGTACAAAAATGTTGAATTTATGTATAGTGAGTGGGTGGGGCTTAAGATGATTACATGTATGTTGAAGAGAGATTGTAAACACAGTCTCTCAAGAGCGATACATGGGATTCATGTCATCATCTACAATCCATGGGCAATCTGTGTACCAGGTACACAGATTGTGCATGAACTGCAGATGTGCCGTTATTTTTCGCAGTGATGTCATGCATTATGTAGACAAAATCATAAAATAACATCTTTAAATGCTCATATTTCAACAACTGTATAATATGTTTCATTTCATATTTGAAATAATTATGTTGTTTGCAAGTGCATACATGTTAATGGGATAAAAATGGTTGAATTTGATTAATGGTGAAATTCTTGTGAGAACTGAGTTATTTGGTTGTCATTGTTATTTTCAGCCCATTGTGCAATAACATTTCTTATACAATATAATTAGTTCAAACTTAAAATCCATATTGCACGTTGGAACCTCGGAAGCTTTTGATTTGCTGGTTCTCCTAGCTGCTAAATGTTGATGTAGGGTACAGTATGATGGAAATTTTAACTTATATTTAGTCATATATTTGAAGGAAGACGGTTTGGTACAGTAACTGAAAAGTTCATTCAGAGGACCTCCTAAAAGTAGGGGCAGAACAGGAGGGCAGCTATATCAATTGTGTCACCAAAAACTAGGGATGAGACCTAGTCAAAAATAAGGGGAGCTGGACAGTTTATTCAATATTGGATTCAATATATGAAAAAAAATGTGATGGGCAAAACATTTTTTGCTTTATCTTTATTATTGATGCCACACCATAGTGCTCAGAAATTATGTGTAATCGGAAGTTATTTACTAAAATGACCACTCCTGAGCCACTGAACATTTTATCCCCAAAAAGGGTGCAGACATATTGTTGACCTTAAGATTGCAAAGACATACAAACTGCTGTTCAAATTCTTATACAATGAAGTCCGACAAATGAAGCCCCTCCTCTGACCACACCATATAATGCTCAGAAATTATGTGTAATCGGAAGTCATTTACAAAAATGACCACTCTTGAGCCACTGAACATTTCTCATATACTGTAGGCCTACATGTATGTCAGGGATTGTCTAACCCCCAATCAGAATATAATTTATTTTTGACAAATTTCCTGTACATTATGCAAATCAAAAGTCACTCATAAAGGTAACCAAGTAATGGTTGACAAAATATATTTTCAGATGCCATTCATTTGATCAGATTTTCAGTGGGCATTTTCTCTACTCCAAATCTTCATCACACAGATAAAACTGGTGATCTGAATGTTTCCTATCTTACTGGCTCTTAATTTACTGCAAAACATGTGGCACTGGCTGGCAACATTTAATACCAAACGTCCCTCAACCACAAACTCTTAAGAGTTTTACCCCTGCAATCAACCTCAATAAACAATGTAAATGTTATAAGATTTCTAGAGAACCAATTATAAACTAAAGCAGTTTTTTTTTCTTTCTATTCTTCTAGTATACAACCACCAATTTTGCAGGAAGTGGAGCTGACAAGTGTCCCAGTGAGATAACATACAAGGGATGTAACTGTGGGATGCAATCATGTCCATCAGATTGCCCCTGCATCTCAAGGTTTGGTGCAAACTATGATCGTCAGGGCCACCTCATGAAGGATTTACATTCACATTTAAAAGGAACCTGCAACTCTAAACCAATAGCAGAATGTAACTCTATGTGTAAATGTGGCGAAGGATGTATCAATAGACTGGTCCAGAATGGAATAACCCATAAGTTAGAGGTCATAAGGACTGAAGTGAAAGGATGGGGAGTAAGAGCCTCAGAAGGAATACATGAGAGAGAATTTGTGTGCGAGTATGCAGGGGAGATCATTGGCATAGAAGAAGGAAGAAAACGAACAAAGTCTTTGACTTCTAGTGATATGAACTATGTTTTATTGATCAGAGAGTTAATTCAGAGGGAGGGGTTATTAATACACTTGTTGATCCAAGACATGAAGGGAATATTGGAAGATTCATTAATCATTCTTGCGATCCAAACTTAGCTGTCATACCTGTGAGAATTGACAATAATCTTCCAAGAGTGGCATTCTTTGCAGTAAGAAATATACCAGCTGGAGAAGAGTTATGTTATAGTTATGGAAACACATGTGGTTCTGTGATAGACTTGACAGCAGCAGCCAAAATGCTTGCCAAACCATGTAGCTGTAATTCGGTGAACTGCACAGGGTATTTACCATATGGTACATTATGAAATGTATAATTGTAGAAAATGTGACTTAAAGAAGAAGAATGTGCTTAATGCTGGCAGGCTGCTTCTATTGAGACCCCTGTGCAGGTTAATTTGGGGCCTTGCAACATTTTAATCTTCGAGTCAACTTTCCAAAATATTCCAGACAGATTTCTTAAACCTGGTAAATACAGTATATTGCTGATGATCCATCTGTTTTTGATTTTCAACCTCGATCTTTCACTATGCCACGCCCACTTGGCATCTTGGCCCCTGTGCAATTTTCCTTGTCTCTCAGTGGAACTAGTACAGCTAGAGGAGACAGTAGCCCCAGCCAATAAGCCTTTCTCCCAAATTCTCAACTGCATATCAATGAATTGTTTATCAAAGGTTAGGAGAGCAGTAAAATTGAATCACAACACACATGGACAAACTCTTTTCCTATGATCATATACTTTATAATAACCTGTAGGTTACCTGTAGGTAAGAATACTGCAGTTAGTTATTAGTGAGAAGAATAGTGGCTACAGATGGTTTTGAAAATTAGGGGTCTTGATGCAAAACTTTTTAAGGTGGTGTTTTTTTTTAACCATACTATGAAAATGATAACATTTGCCTATGGACAATATTTATAATATCTGGTTGTGGAAAGATATATAATTTTCAAAAAAGAAAAGAATGCTCCAAAGGCCCTGAAGAAAAATCTCCAAGATTTCTGTAGAAAGTATTTGGCATCCTTCATTTTCCCACATAACTGATTACTCTTGAAACGTTGAGGATTATTTTTTGAACACTTAAAGGCGGTGATGCTTTAGTAAGAAATTCATAGAGATAAAAATTATCCACGTTTTTTGGCAGAATTTATTATACTGTTCAATTCATATGTATAGAAGATCAAATCTGCTTAATCTGCAAAATTAACTTTGATCAATATCACTAAAACATCAGCTTTTCCATTTGTGAACATTGTGTCGCAAGCTTTTTTTTCATAGTGCGCTCCAGTTTTCAAAAAATAATGACATGTAAATTAAACCTTTTCATAATTTTTTTAAATGATGTTTAGAAATCTTCTAAATAGGAAGTGACATCACAGGCTCACTTTCCTGACAACTCTCAGTAAATTCATTTCACTCTTTGGGGACTGAATACAATTTCGAAATTTTTTTGTTGGGGACTGGACACTTTTGGAGAAAAAAAATTTGAAATTTTAAAACTAAACTAATAGCTAGCTGGAAGTACTTTATGGACAATTGTTGCACACCAATTATGTTCAGAACAAACAGCTCTTTCAAATGATTCATGAAATAACTCAAATCAATAATTCATATCCATAGTAAGGATAATTTAATTAAAAATGTAAATGTAACCAATATTTTACCATTTTTGTTCAACCGTTTGTAGAAACTAAGTTGTTTATATGACTTACTAAGTTTCTGTATTAAATTTATGCAGAAATAAATTCTCTTTACAATGACATAACATTTGAATACCTTTATTCCTATAGGTTGATGTTATTATTCCATTATTATACATTCCATGATACCTGCTTGCGCACAATTACACAAATATACATAGTACTGTACATGTGCATGTACAGTATGTGTATATCATTACATAGTTCATGAAAACACTACCTATTCTTCCAGGCTTTACTCTTGTTCCCGTCCAGGCCCAAGTCTAACTATCTATCTATCGTTACATATAGGCCTAAGCCAAACGTTAGCATTAGTTGCACTTACTAAATCACTGTAACTTTCGGATGATTCCGATCAGAATATATCCCCAAAAATCATCATCATCACTATCTATCTGCAAAAACTGATGCTAATGCTTCCTCAGCAGTACACATTTTCCAATTTGCATTCAAAATTTCTCAAAATAATTTAATATAAACCCTATTGCAATTTGGTAACAATATTCACAGAATCAGTTCATTAAATGATTTGGCTTGTTTATATATCTGTAGAAAGTGCAGGGGTAAGTGCAGTAATAGCCTAATGTCAACAAGTCAAATCGGTGGATATATCAACCCAGTCTGTAGTGCATGATTCCGCTGAGCGGAGTTTATCCGCCCACAGTCCCCAAAGGGTTAAGTAGCACTTTGTCAAAAAGTGTGTTGTACAAGAAAAGTGTATTCAAATATTTTAGGGACCTCAGGATAATATGCACTCACTTTTCGGTTGAGGATTCTATTAACAACCTTAACATGAGCTGTTGAAGAATGTCTTTCATTATCTTATCCATTCAAAAAGCAATCTCTAATGTTAAAGTACATGTGTTAAATACTTAATTTAAATATATAGAACCTGAAAATCTAAAACAAAGTATTCAAATGCAAGTAGGAATAATTATGATCTTAATATGAAATCCCTTCTTTCCACCATTCATGACATGGAATGGTGATGCACCTCTCAAATTCAATTACTTAAATTTAAACGTAAAAGTGAATCCACTTATATCATTTGAATGTATAAAAAAATATTGCACTTAAGTTGTCTTAATTGACAATAAAACACTGCATTCAGAGAAAAGTTTATAAACTTATCTTACAGAAAATGATATATGATGGTTTGTGCCTCTGTAGTCTCACTGGAGCTTCTCCCACTATGAACCCTTCAGTAAACTCGAGCTGCTGGGGTTTTGGTCCATCAATGTCTATCCCCACAACCTAACATTGCTTCTAATATAAATATGCTATGTTCACAAAGGTGGCATTATAAAATAAACTATGAAGGGTATTTTAGGGTAGATTGCTTGCACATACATGTAGGTTTGAGTTTTGATGAAGGGTATAAACTCTTGTCCACTTTTTTCACACCCTTTCATAATGCATACCTGGAACTTTGTTTTTTATTGATTTTGTGTGCATTTACTTCCACTGCCTTTAAATCTATGAGAACTCCTTGTGAACTCTTTTGTAAACTTACTAGTCTAGTAAATTAGCAAGACAAGTAGCACCATTTTCTTTATTAAACAGTACCTGGGCCACACCATAATTGTGAACATAGAACACCGTCTATCCAGGAATGGAAGCAAACCAGGCATAAAGGCAGGCAGGCCAAACACATGACTAAAAGCCAGCCCTTGCAGTGGATGAGTCAATCAAATTGTGTCTTTACATGATAAACTTAACTAGAATCTGTAAAACAAATGATCAGTAACAAAAGTACTTCGACCATAATTATTAGATTCTGGTGGAAAATAATGGCATACAGTATATGTCCAACAGGTCTCATATAGTGATCTGAATGTACGGACCTTTAAACAGTGTTTTGTACAACAATATCTATACCTGCATTTACCCATGATGCAACCCTAGCAAAAGTCTGTCAGCATGATTCTCACTACACTTGGGTTCATAACAAAGAGATAAGCACCAATATTTCAATAATTCTACATCACAAGAGCACCTCAAGAAAATATTAAACCACCAATTGATATGGAATATATACAGTGAAAAAATATACATTTCAGCATAACAAATTACATCATGATGAGGCACATATGGTATTCAACATCGGTATGCAAATCATATGTTAATCCCCAGGGCCCAGATAGCACACACTATTGGTCCAATTTTGTTGGCATACGTTGGTACACTGTTGGGTTGGTACTAATGTTGAGTTGGTACAAATGTTGGTCCAACAAACTGTACCCAACAGCTGGCTTTGCACGTTGGCCCAACAGTTAGCTGTTCATTGCATGGTAGGGCCAACATTACCTGCAACCATTTGCCAATGTTGGCCCAACATAATTATGCTATCAGGGTTAGTCTAAAACAATCATATTTATGCTCTTGATCAACTAGTTACAATTTTGACAGCTTTACAAACATTTGTTCAACCCTTTCAAAGGTCTATAGACATCTCAGAGGTGTAGCCAGCCTTTTAGATGGGAGGGGTCGACGACATAATTATTTGGACCTTTTAGCCTATTTGCTGGGCATTTTTACCATTTTACTTTTTAGGGGATCGTACGACCCTGTCGATCCCCACTGGCTACACCTAGGTTACCTACAAGAAACTATTTTAACATTTATGGAGAACAAGTCTTTGAATTTCAGAAATACAATTACCGTAATCGATGTAATAAGACCTGGGGCGCTTATGAAAATAAACTTGCACCACTATTTAGGCCCAAAGTTTCTTCCTAATAAGCACTGTGCTTGGGCTGCGTTCAGTGTGCTATTTGAACTGCCCTGTATATACATGAACTGGTTATATTCTAGGCTCACAATAACCAACACAAAACATTGTGAGCGTCATATGCAAATTAAGCAAATGTAAAAAAACTTTTTGAAGTCTTTAAATTAAATGAATTATGTTATTAGTCTAAAAATGTTGGGTTTGTGTTTATTAGAGCAGGGGTGCTTAATACATGGAATACAGTAAGTTCCAGGGGCGCTTGATACGTGGAATACAGAAGCTTGCAGGGGCGCTTAATACGTGGAATACAGTAGCTAGCAAGGGCGCTTAATACGTCAAATACAGTAGCTAGCAAGGGTGCTTAAAACGTTAAATACAGTGGTTAGCAGGGGCGCTTAAAACGTCAAATACAGTAGCTAGCAGGGGCGCTTAAAACATCAAATACAGTGGTTAGCAGGGGCGCTTAAAACGTCAAATACAGTAGCTAACAGGAGCGCTTAATACATGGAATACAGTAGCTAGCAAGGGTGCTTAATACATCAAATACAGTAGCTAGCAGGAGCGCTTAATACATCAAATACAGTGGTTAGCAGGAGCGCTTAATACATGGAATACAATAGCTAGCAGGAGCGCTTAATACATCAAATACAATAGCTAGCAGGAGCGCTTAATACATGGAATACAGAGCTAGTTTAGTTTCTGAGTTATGGCTGATCAAAAATAGAGGAATTTTTTGTGTTAAAATTGTGATGCATGACTGGGTAGAAACATCAAAATGTTATGTAAGTTTTCTTTTGTAAATCTTAGTCACTGAAAATGAACAAAAAATTGATTCCTACCTGAATTTGATCACAGGGTTATACAAAAGAATTGCAGTACCTTTAAGTTCAAATAATTATGATTGGCAGTTAATGAAAGAAAGTATTTACATTAGAAAATAGCACGATCTCTCAGTCATACATCACAACTTAGCACAAAATAAACAAAATCATAAAAGCTGTGATGAAATATGTTGCTGTACATATGTTTCATTTTAAAGAAGTTTTTAAAGCACTTTAGCTCATTTTGTCTCAACACATCCACAGACCTTTCTAGACTAGTTAGTGCCTATTGTTAAAACTTCTAAAATTTCAAAACTGACCATTTAACAGGTTTTACTTCAGTTTCAGTTGAAGGACTCCCCATTTTCTTGTGAATGCATGTATTTTTTAGCTTTCCCACAATAAATTAAATTAAGCAGCTGACTATTGGTAAAGACATTTTAAAACTTTGTCATACCAAACAACTAACTGAATTTGAAGAAGGCAACATTAGTGAGATTAATAAAACCTACATAGTCTACAAAACTGATTGTTTAACAGCTTTTTTTATCATTAGATCTAAGAATTCAATAAAGTATGCAAATTTGTTGTTGTTTATTGACTGGGTTTAACAGCACCTAAGAGTTAGTCATATGTACCAAAAGGTTATTTATGCAAAAGAGCTTATTTATTTAAGCATATTTGTGATGTCACCAGTTGAATAACCCTCCATTTTCCAAACAGCAGTTTACATGGGAAAGAATCATCAATAACTAAATTTGAAGATGGTTGACATTGCACTTGAAAAAACTGTCATCTTTCAAGAAATCTTGGCCTTAATTTGGAAACAACTGAAGCTCACAAGCTGCTGCTCCATTTTGATATACATTTAGTTTATATAAAAGTTTTATGATATGCAACTCTGAAAATAAAATCCTTGACTTAATAAGTCTTTTTTTTTTAAGTTAAGAGGCAAGCAGTGCAAGCCATCAATCCATCTCCTCTTTGCTGTAACTCTCCTTTGAATACCTCATAGTTTACATTCCTTATATAAGTAAAGGCTTTTATAATCATTGTAGAATGATGAAACCTATTTCAAGTAGAAAATCATTCATACTTTTATCCTTTACATTTAATTAAATGTTTAAACTGACAAACAAAACTGATGATTCAAAGACAACTTCTTGATACTGAACTACACCATATTTAGTCCTTCCCCACCCCCTCTCTCTCTACATTATTTTGTTCACCTAAACACCTCTTGATCCCAGCTTTCTGGCTTTTAGTTCTGGTATTTCTCTCAATCTTCCCCTGTTTACTCTCCTTCCTACCTCTGGAATGATCTAACCTCTCAGGCACAATTTGACCTTTGCTGTTGTGGTGCTCTTAAACTCCCATCAAACAAACAAACAAAAATTAAAGGCTTATTTTACACTAAGTATAAGCTTATCAACTTTTATTAATGCTAGAAAAATAAAACCTCTTTAGTATAGCTTTAATTTCAGAAACCTTTTCTATTCAAACTATAATTTGGATCCTATTAATGTAAATAAACATGCAACTTCTAAGACCATTCCATACACTAATACGAACAGGATTGAAAATTGATTAAAAACTTCTAATGAAATTGTTTTGTTCATTTTAAGAAAGTTTAAAAATATTTTAAGTATAGATCTGGAATTTAGCAAAAATTCCAAGTTTTTTAACTTCCTTAGCAAATCCATCTTGCTTTAGTTATCAATTTATTGATTACTTACTGCCTACAATTTTTCAACAAAGCCAATTAGTGATTGAAGTCATGGCCAAAGACTTAAAAATATATATTTTAATCTATAATCTCTTTGGTCCAATCTGCCTTGAAAATGTATTGACAAATACAGAAAATATGAGATTTGCTGAAAAGTCCATGAAAATTACCCATCCAAGTGGGATCAAAGCTCAACAAACAGCTTTTTAAATTTTCAGCAATTATGAATGCATTTTCTTGATTTTTGTTTGATGAGGGCTTAACGGACCATGACAGCAAGGGTCAAATTGTGCCTGAGAGGTTAAATCATTCCAAGGTATGAAGAAAAAAAATAGGAGGAGTCTGAGAGAAGTACAGGGACTATAGCCAGGAAGCTGGGATCGATTGAGGAAGTGCAGGGGTGCAAAAAAAGGGGTAAATGTAGGTAGAGGGGGTGGGAGAGGAGGACTAAATATGGTTGTAAAGGGAGGCACAATGAAGGAAGGAGATCATTTTATCTGGAGGGTTTTTCTGAAAAGCTACGCTATGGAGTTGTGAGGGAAGCTCTGGGAAAGTTGTACATGAGGCAGGCACAGGCAAGGAGGACATGGTGGATTGTGAGGGGGCAATGGCAATTGTTGCAGAGGGTGGGGAGCCAGTATGGAGGCAGGAGTGAGTGAGGTGGGTGTGACCTATTGCAGAAAATTGATTGTATGGATGTTCTTTCATGGCATGAGTTCATTGTTCAGCACATTCCATTGGAAAGTTTCAACTAAGTCTTGATAAATATCACTTAACATATCTCACCAATCCCATTACTACCCTCTCCCTGTCTTAATATGTCCCAAATTTGAATCACTTCTTCCTTAAGCAGAAACAAACTACACAACAAATTTAATCAAAATCCAATCATCAGCTACTAAAATACTTTGATGACAAACAAACAAACAGGCAAAAACTTAACCTCTGTCCAACTTTGTTGGCAAAGGTAAATACTGTATATAAAGTATTTAAGCTGTCTTTCTGCTCATACACCACTCGTTTTAATTAAAACAAGAAATCCTCTGACATTGATCAGCGATAACTCAAAAATCTAATAAACCATTTCCAAAATTTAACAATAATATTTTGCAATTGGAAATAAAACAATAGACCCTGAGATACCTTGTCAAAGAGTTAAATTCAATAAAAAGCATTCAATTTCAAACCACCCTTAATTAAAATGTCTCTAAGGAAACTGAGATTTTAAGTACTGTTTCATTAACAGTTCCTGCATTCCACTGCTCTGGTAATAAATCCGCAGCACATCTAAAACCAAGATTTCCTGCTGAACTATCAGGAGTGTTTTGACTTCGAGCAGCACATCGATATCTGTAACAGTAAGACTGGAGAGAAAAATATTTGCTGGGATTTGAATAACTAATTTTATCTTCATCTTTAAAAAATGTATTGAAAATAATGCAAACAGAAAAAATTCCATCAAAATTGGTTCAGAATTAATTTTTTACAGCATTTTGATTTTTAATGTTTAAAAATTAATGAATATATGCAAAGAATGAATATGAAAAACCATAGTTATGTTAGTGAAAAAAGGTCAAGTTAGGAAAGACGGGTAAGCATATACATAGATGGGCAGAAAATATAGTAAGTGAATGTATAATTGTCGGACTAACCATGTCCATGTTCCTGGAGCTGACTCCAACACTGTAAATCTTGAATATGGGACCCCACAAGGCTCTGTTTTAGGACCTTTGTCTTTCACACTTTATACTATCCCAATAGGTGACATATTGCGGAAGCACAAGATCGAGTATCACATATATGCTGATGATATACAGATTTTCTTAGCCTTTAACCCTAAAGTTCCACTCGATGCTGAATGTGCTTTATTCAAACTGACCTCCTGTGTGCAAGATATCCAACAGTGGATGATTGCAAACAAACTTAAACTTAATGAGGACAAAACAGAGTGTATCATATTCTCTTCATCTAATGCTAGTAAAGCCCTTGAGAACCTCAAGTTTGTTTTTGGCAATACTTGCATTTCGCCAGTCACTTCAGTTAAAAATCTGGGAGTTGCTTTCGATAATAGAATGTCAATGGACAACCATGTGACACAACTTAGTAAAACAATTAATTATCACATTAGAAACATTGGCAAGATTAAGTGGCCGGTACATTGACGTTGAAACCTGTCATTATGTTGTTCGATCACTCATCCTATCACGTTTGGACTACTGTAATTCCCTTTTGAATGGTATTACCATGAAAAATGTAAATCGCCTACAGAAACTCCAAAATAAAGCTGCTAAGCTTATCTTCAGGAAACGTCGTCGTGATCATGCCTCACCCTTGCTCAACAAATTGCATTGGCTCCCTGTGTCACAGCGAATTTTATACAAAACATGTGTTATTGTCTACAAATCCCTGATACATCCATCAATCACCTGAATACATATCCAACAGTCTGAAACTTTATACACCAGCACGATCCCTTCGCTCCTCTTCTGAAAACTTCCTGACTGAACCCAGAACTAACACCAAAGCTGGTTCTAGGGCTTTTTCAGCTGCAGCACCCCATGTTTGGAACTCTTTGCCTTTCACACATTCGCCATGCCAGTTCACTTGGACAGTTCAAAACACGTCTTAAGACTTTTCTTTTTTAATCATGTATTACTTACTGAACTTTGGGGCAGCATTCTGGGCGCTTTGTATCCTATGGAAAAGGCGCCTACTACAAATGAACATGGATGGATGGATGGATATGGGACAGTAGCTTACCGATGATGGGAAACACTTGAGATATTAGCGAGAATCAAGATAGCAAGAAGCCCATTCTTAAGTATGACAGATGTTCTAGTGAGCAAGAAGTTTAAACTAGCTACAAGAAAGGGAATGGTCAGATGTGATGTTCTCTCCACCCTACTGTATGTCTCTGAAACATGGACCTTATCTCAAGAAATGGAAGATAAGCTGCAGGCTTTTGAAATGTGACTGTACAGGGAGATGCTTATTGTGTCTTAAGCAGATAAGATCAGCAATGATCAGGTTCTTGAGAGAGTAAATGAGAGAAGAGCCTCAGTGTCTGAAATCAAAAGCAGGAATATGCAGTTTATGGGTCACATGATCAGAGGCAAGGGGCTTCAAAGGCAGTTATTAGATGGTAGGACAGAAGCAGAAAAAGAGGTAGACCAAGACAAACCTGGAATAGAGAGATTAATTGTTGGAGTGGGGTTACAGTCAGCTGAAGATATAGCTAGGCTGGAGATCCATGACAGCCAGTGCCTCAACAGAACATGGCACCAGATAGGTATAGGTAGATATGCAAATTATCATCAGTAAAACAGTTCCCATCCATTCTGGTAGGTAAATCCATTGCTTATTATTCCTCTAGAAAAAGTGATTGAAGAACTGCAGAGCACTCTTAACCTGACTTTGGTTTACTTTTTCATACAATGGACAGTTTCGTTCAATCGAAGTACTGCTGCTCAATTTTGAAATGCAATTCCTCAAAACCAAGACAAAAGTAATTTGTGAAACTTTGCAGAGGAGAAGAGCATAATTATCTATTCAAGGCGTGTTTTATTTTAAGGCTGGATTTTATGAATTGGCTCAAATGATAACCTGGACTGTTCGGAATATTTTGAAAGTATGACACACTTAGATGTCAGGTCATTGTTTGCAATGAGCTAAAACATCCCTGACATGAACAAATTTTCAATTGATTAAACGTACAGCAAGACAGCTACACAGTAAACAAAAATAGATTTACTTACCTTATGACACATATATGAACCACCTTTCTTTACTTTATCCGTGCCTGTCGGAGGACCAGTCTATGAAAGAATGAATGTTGTACATCAGTAGGAGCTGATGGAAAGTGCTTTCCCAAAACAATTATCTGTGATGTCATTGCACTACTTTTAGACAAATTATTTCACTGCATTTCTTGCCAGATAGATTATCGGAAATGTAATAATTTAGTGTCATACTTTGAAATTTTACTATCAGAGCTTAAATATTAAATAAATTACAATAAAAGGTATTATTCTCAATATATAAACTAGAACTATAGGAAGGACATATATGCAAAAATTGGGCTAGTTGGGGCAGATAATTTAAAAAAAATTGAGTTTTGAATGGATACATTTACCTTTTCCTTTTGTTTAGATTTTCACAACATTTTACTGCAAGCTTCAAATATTTTAAGTTGTCCAGATTTTTAAGAACAAAAGCAAAGGCTAAAACCTCACCCAGTAACTCAAAAAGATGTGAAAGCTAGCACTCTTTGTAACTGAAACATATCTATTAAGCCACAAAGGAAGGAGAGGGCCTGATTTGCCAATGTCAATGGAAGATTGAAATATTAAAGCATACTTGTGGCATGATGCAATTTACCAAACTACCTTCTATTCATCTTAAACCATTCTAAAGTAGAACAAATTTTGCCTCTTATTTTCATTATAATACAGCCCAACCCATACCCACCCCAACCCTCACACATTCCCAGAACTACACCTTGGAATGTAATGCAGCTTCCAATTTAAGAAAATATGTGTGTCAAGCATAGTGCTGTCATGACATGTCAATTTGGCAATATCTCATTTCCCATGACATGAAATATGCCTCTCGCGACATATCGCAATACCAAAAACTAATACTCAACTAAGAAATTTTTGCACCACTAGGTTTGGCTACTTAGTACGTTACAATTTTAACGTTATGGTAATAAATCTAAAGTCAAGTTTAGGCCATTGGAAAACGTGCAAAAATATCGTGATAACATAAAACACTAATTAAAAATCGCTCTGTCACCCCACAATGGCACGTTCTGATGTAAGTTGACAAAAAGAAAAAAAAATTGGCCCAGAACATGCCTCTCAGGCTCGATGATTCATGGTCACGTTGGCTGAATTACCAAACATATGCGTGATGAATGCAATAGTCACATGATAATGTTGTCTGCTAGATCTGCAAATCATTTTTTCTTGCGTTCATCATTAAAGAAGTAACGTTAGTGATATTAACAATTTGTGTCTTGAGTAAGATTTTTTGAAAGTATCGTGATATACCAATATATCACAATATTTTTCTCCACAATAATCAACATGTAATAGAGCGCCATGTGGTGACAGCACTAGTCAAGCGGCATGTCAAGATTGTCATAATCATAACACTTCTCCAAAAACCTTGCTCATACTGTATTTCTTTTCATACCTAAGACACCTAATTTCAAATTCTTTTCTGGCAAGAATCTTTTATCTTTTGTTAAATTTGTCTTTCATGCCAAGACAAATATTTCAATTGCTATTCATGCCAGGAATGTCATTATCATAACAAACAAACTCTTCAAAACTTTAACCAACAGCTTTCAGCAAACAAAGAAACTCTTCTAGAAACTTGAACAAATGTTGATGCTGAAGCCAGGGGTAGTAAAATAGCTCTCACTATTCTTTGAATAGTCAAGCCTTTTGTAATAGTCAACATCTTTAGAGAACCTTGTAAACAAAATTCAATAGAAATAATTTTCATTGAAAAGAAACCATAAAAAGCAGGTCCTTCTGACAATTATTGAAAAGTAAATGCAGTTGTTTGTTTGTTGGGGTTTAACTGCACTGCGACAATCAAGAGTCAAATGTACCAAGAAGGATTACAAAATCATTGTGGTAGAATAAAGCGAGAGTAAAGAAAAGGTTTTTAGGTAAGGATTAGGGAGAATTGATAGAAAGAAAGGAATGTCAGTGAAGGCAGCAACCAGAAAAATCACTTTTAACCAAAAGAATATTCCTATGAAATTTATAACTTTTTTTTCAATTTGAAGGAGTTAAAATGCCAATTTTTGTACAAAATTTCAAAAAGGAAGAGGCCGTCCTCTTCATTATGTAAAACCCTTGTTTTTAATCCACTCCCATAACTGTTTAAAGAAATGCAATCCATTGTGATGAACAGTATTTTAATCTTTGAAATTGATCAACATCAACTGCAAAGACATTCTCACATTTTTGATTAATACAATTTAAGGAAACAATTTCTTTAGAATGTTATCTTCACACCAATATATTTTGCATATGTTGAAACTTCTCACACTGATCAGGTATAACTTGAAAACCAAGCATGCTATTCAGAACATTTAAGCTTGGTTTGAAAAACTAAATATATCATTTTAAAGACTGTTGAAAATGTGATTAAAGAGAGGAACAGGGATAGACCTATGGATGTGGATGAGAGTACATGACTCCCCTGGATGGGACGCCAGTCCATTGCAGATTACTCACTAGCAGTGCTGGTACTCATTAAACAGCTGAGTGGACTGAAGCAAGTTGAGTAAAGTGTCTTGCTCAAAGACACAATGCAGTGCTCACAACAGAAATCGAACTAGGTACCTTTTTTAATACGAGCAAAGCTCCTTAACCACTGCAATTCAGCTGCAACAATATAGTAAGTAGTTTCTTTACAAGCAATCTTTGTCTTTTTATTTTTATAATACTGCAGCAACATGTCTGCTCACTACACTAAACCTCACATTTCTTGTCTCAGAAATTTACCTATCTTGATTAAAAAATTGTTATCAGCTCTTATGAAATCAATATTATTTAATTTCGTTTCTATTAAAGTTCTCTTTCATATAAGACAAATGTGCTTGACCACTGAACTGATCCTTTACTAAATATTAGGATATGTTGATTGGTTTCCTTCTGGACCAGTTATTGTACTTACAGGATCAGTTTTTGGTTCCTTGGTATGTCTCACATTCCACCAATCTGCAACCCATTCCCATGCATTCCCTATCATATTGTGCAGCCCAAAATGATTGGCAGGAAATGCTGTGACCTAAAGAAAAAATGTCAAAAAAATGATGTGCCATCAATATCAATGGTGAATAGAAGCTATAATTTACTACAAAGAGTTATAGGAATTCATCAGCCTGCTTTTAGTCAACCTATAAATAAAAGTTACACCCTTATCCCAGACCATGAAGGCCAGTTGTCAGTGATCCCTGGTTTCTGTTGTGCGAGCAGATGAGAATCAATGACTCCCCATGATAGAACACCAGTCCATCTCGGGTTAACTCTCCAGCAATGCTGGCACACATTTACAGCAGCTGGAGAAAATGGAATAAAGTGTCTTGCTCAAGGATGCAATGCAGAACTCGTGCGGGAAATCGAACCCAGTATCTTTGAAATATGGGTTTAACTCCCCACCACTGAGCAGCTTAAAGAATTAACCATTGGATTTAACAATTTCAATAAATATATACTAAGACATACTGTACAGTCTAACCACCTACAGTGGAAACTGAAGTTACCATAAAATATGTGAAAAAATCTACGGCTATTTTACTCTTTTTTTTTCAGAGAATTGCAAATTTGTCACCCTCAAAATATTGACATATATTGGAGTTTAAGGTGGACTTTTACCCAAAATATTCACCTTATTATTTATTTTCTATATTTATGTATATGATCTATATTTTCATATTTTTGCTTGTCAGAAATATTACCAGTTACCAGGAGGTCGCAGCTACCGAGGGTATATGTGCAGTCATCCATTTCCAGTAGAGGAGATCATTTGCATGTCTCACACATTCCTTAAGGTTAAGACTCGTACAATTTTTTAAATCAGTCAGCCAGGTCCTCCTAGTCTGCCTCGAGCCCCTTTGCCATTCACCTTCCCCGTAATGAGTAACTTCTCTAGTTTATTTCCCCTTACAGCATGTCCAAAATACTTGAGTTTCCTTTGGGCTATCAAGTTATTAAGGTTTAAGCATTTTCCCTTTACTTTGATTAAGCCATCTTTGTTACTCACAAGTGCTGTGAATGGGACTTTAATCATTTTCCTATAAAGCCACATTTCAAAAGCATCATTCTTCTTCATAATATGTTGATTTAAAGTCCAGGTTTCATAAGAATATAGAAAAGTTGACAAAACATACTGTAACATCTAGTGAGCCACTTTCTAGTTGCTATTATTAATGATCTAGAAGTTAAAATGTCTTTCATGTTGATGAATCTTTGCCTGGCTATTTCGATTCTTTTTGTTATCTCTGTGTCTGTTGTTCCATCCTCTGTAATTGATTGTCCTAAGTGCTTGAACGTCTTAACCTGTTCTAAGCACATTCCCTCTACCACAATGTTAACCTTCGGTTTTACCACTGCTCTAATGACCACCATTGTTTTTGTCTTTTTCACATTCATCTTCAAGCCTCTCTTCTTATTTTCTTCATTTACTATGCTGACAATCTTTTGTAGCAATGCTTCTGACTCTGCAACAAGGGCGGTGTCGTCCCCATAGTGCAAGTTTGTTATGTTGTTCCCACCAATGCTAATTCCTGCTTCTTCATTTGCTTTCCTAAAAATCTCTTCTGTGTACAAATTGGACAGTTTTGGTGAAAGGATGCACCTTTGACGTACACCCCTTTTAATGTGGAAACTATTAGACACTTCATCACCTAATTTGTTATTTGCAGTTTGGTTCCAGTAGAGATTATGTATGAAATGTATGCCATTGCTGTCAATAGGTAGCTTTTGCAATGATTGTATCAGCATTTCATGGTTGACTCTATCAAATCATAATCTATGTAGCAGATATATATGTCTTTTCCAACTTCAAGGAATTTATCCAGGATTAATCTTAAGTTCAGAATTCCTTCTCTGGTTCCAATTCCGGCTCTAAACCTGATTGTGTATCTCCTATCTCCCTTTCAATCTTACTTTCATTTTATTCCAAAATGATCCTTAATATTATTTTTACCATGTGACTCATTAAACTTATAGTTCGGTGTTCTGCGCACTCTTGCACATTACTTTTCTTTGGCAGCAAAATGAGGAATTTACCCTCAAAAGTGAGAGAACTGCCTTCTCAATGAATGATGGTAACAGCAGCCTTGTTTCCATCTAATGGGTTGAAAAGAAATAAAACAGTACAAAGAAAATGTATCATTTTTCCTTCTGGGAATTACGTTTCCATGATCAATGTTTACATGACAAAGTTGCTCTGTAATAAATTTTCTAATACTTTCCATTTTTATGCAAGATGGATTTAAAACCATTTTGTTGAATTGGATCTTCTCCAGATTAAACCATATTTAAAAAGACAAACTTGAAAATATATGCATACTCTACTTTCATATACTTACTGGGCAAGAACCTACATAGCCGTCTTCTCCTGTGTTTTCAAGTGGGAATTCCCCTTGCCATATATTCATCCAATGTTCACCTTTAGGTAACTCATTATTGCCCCATGAAAACAATCTAATAGAAAAGATAAAATGAATGTAAGAAAATCATCTTTAATCTGAAAATGCAAAGATGGGAAACACTACAATTATAAACACCTCAACAGGGGAAAATAGATAGGTATACAGTATGTTATAAAGTTCCATCCTTTCCAGAGTATGAAGGCTCATGGTCTGCTCAACTTATATGTCTGATTCAAAGGATGTTCATTTTTTGCAAACCCCCCCTCCCCCAAATGATGTTTTTCCCCTCTAATGTCTCCTACTGTAACAGCTGCTTATGCATGAGCTACAGTAGTGATTATCCCTGGTTTCTGTAATGCTAGCAGATCAAAGTCTATGAGCTATAACAGGTTAACTCCCCAGGAACACTAATACTCATTTTATAGCTGAGTAGACTGAAGTAAGTAGGAGGTGCTTTTTTCATACTCACTATTGTATCAAATTTAGTTCTTTTTTAATAGGAGCTTGACCCTAACCCTCTAACCACTGCACTTCCACATAGTCATTCGTATACAACACAAACATTTCTCAGGGGTTTTCAAACTTGCTCATTTCTACTTTTAACTGAATAATTTCCACTATACTGTAGTTTCACAAACAAATTCACAAGCACTTTGTCTAATGTTTCAATGCTGAGGGAAAACATCCTTTTAATAGCCCTTTATTTGAAGACAGGAATACCTCACCCTCCTCTCATTTATCACCAGAATCACTGAAAAAAGTTGTTCCTATGATTCACATCCATTTGACTTTCCACGTAAACAGCACAATAGGTAAAAGTAACACATTTCTCAGGACCTTAGTTCTTGTTAGCAAGTTTAGTGGGACCACAACCAGGAATAAGGGAGCATGACCCCCAACTTTCCAGGATGTCCAGATTTTCCCTCCCTTTTTTTGGCAAATCCATCTAATGTCAAGCAAAACAACAACTAAGGCATTAAAATAAAAACAAAACACAAACTTTTGGAAATCATATTTCTGGAAAATTTGACCAAAGTTATATCATTTCTTATAAGTTTTGAAGCAGTATATCATACTCTAAAGTATTTTGCACTGAATTTTAATGTTAAAACGAAAATGGCAAAATATGGGAATAGTGTCTCTGACTGCCTACTACTTGTTTGTTACATTACAAAACATATCTATGGAACGAACCAGATTTAAAATGGTCATGGCAACTGGCCTTTTATTTGAATTCAGAAAAGGCTGTTATAGAAAGTGTTGTTATAATATATATATATATAAATATAATATATAAATATATATATAATATATATATATATATATATAATATATATATATATATATATATATATATATATATATTCTTTTTATATATATATATATATATATATATATATATACATATATATATATATATATATATATATATATATATATATATATATATATATATATATTTATATATATATATATATATATTTATATATATATATATATATATATATTATATTTTTATATATATACATATATATATACATTTACATATATATATATATATATATAACATTATATTACATATCAAAAAGAAATACAGATAAAGCTTTTTATAGTTTCTTTGATTTATATGCAAACAACTCTACTGACCCATTTAAGCAGTACCAAATAGTATTTCATTCAACAATACAAAAAAAAACACTTCCTGATTGAAAACAAAAGAGGAAAACACAGATCAATCTATTTTTGTTCAACAGTTCATATTCATTGATCAATATTCTCTTTGAAAATAGATCTCTCCATCTTAAAATAGATACTGACTTTTTCCAGAATGATACTTGGGCATACAGCATTATGTTTCTACCAACCAGTTTAGACAATACTTACTGTATAATAGAATTTACTATAGTTTCTTTGATGTATATGCAAACAAGTCTACTGACCCATTTAGGCAGTACCAAAAAGTATTCCATTCACAGTACAAAAATATACTTCCTAATTGAAAACAGAAAAAAGGAAACGCTGTTCATTGTTGAAGGGATTCAACAAAATATCTTTATTGACAAAATTTTGTCTAAAAATAGATCTTTCTCCTTAAATGGATAGTAACAAAACTGGGTGGTGAAAATGGCTTGAAAATGATTGACACATTTTCTGCAAAAAAATCAGTAAAAGGAAGTGCAGTATTTCATTAACCTTATATCAAAAATTAATGAAAATAATCCAAACTTTTGCAAGCAGAAGAAATTTCATTTGTACAAAATGTATTGCCTCATGTAATATTTTAGACTTGTATGCCCACGGTGTTCATCATGTATTTTTGAAGAACATTTTTAAGACGGATTCTTAAGTGTACATAGTGAGAAGGTTTATCTATAATTTTATCACAATATGCTAAATCTTATTCTTCAAGTGCTATGCAATGACCTTTTAATTTGTTCTCCTTGTTTAGTGCTACAGCATCCATAATATCTAAATCCAGTCTTATTATTTTGAAGTGGGTAATAATTGTCAGAGGGTACAGAAAATTGGTTGCATTCTAGGCTCTGTACAAATATAAATCAATAAATACCCTTTCTTATGACTACGATATGATGATACCCGATTGATTTATTCCAAAATTTTAAATGTCACCTATGATGTATTAAATTTGACAGTGCACATTCTATTTGGCAGTGCACATTCTATTCCAATACCATTATTGATTGGCCCATGAGTATTTTTTGTAAATATTTTAACCAATCAGATTGAATTGTATCAAGTGTTCAATCCCTAGTTAACATGATAATTGTCCTTTAAACTCCTACATACCTGTTTTCTTTACCAGCTCTGGAAGCAAATTCCCACTCGGCCTCTGTAGGTAACCTTTTATTGGCCCATTCACAGAATGCTACCGCATCATTCCAAGTTACATGCACCACAGGATGATACATTCTATAAGGAAACAAACAGTTTTTTATTCTAAATATTCAAAGGAATTAGTTGCATCTCATACTCTCTGTTTGATAGTATAGTATAATTAACTAGGCTTTGCACCAGGATTTACTTGACAAGGGATTATTTTCTCCAACAGGGAGCAAAAATTAAAAGAATATAAATTATATTCACACAAAATTTTCTTAACACTCCCCAGCATATTTAATTTTTTCAATGACCAGGGGGCGAGGGGTTTCATAACCCTGATCCCGTGCTGACCACCCTCTGCAATAAACAAATTCACTTATCAGGTACGTGTGAACTACCAACAAAAAAATGATGAAAAAGTAATACATACAAATCGTATCAGCATCTTATAACACACAATATCACAATTCTACATCTTCTCATTGCACGCCAGTCAAGAGCCCCGGCTGCCAATGAATCAGCACATAGCATGACAAGTAAAAGGTAGTTTAGGTAAAACTTGATTTTGAATCTTCATGTAACAGATTTTTTGAACTGTTGTGAGTAAGAGAGGTATTTAAAGGGGCACTAGACCAAAAAGTGATTATGTAATTTTCCAAAGACTCACAAATATTCATAAAGATCTTTTTTTTGTTTGTTTGATGAATGCCTAATGTCACCACGACAATGAGGGTCAAATTGTGCCTGAGAGGTTAAATCATTCTAGAGGTAGGAAGGAAAGAAAACAAGAGGAGAATGAGAGAAATACAAGAACTAAAAGTCAGAAAGCTGGGATCAAGAGAGAAGGTGTATGGGTCAAGAAAGAAAAAAAAAATAGAGAGAGTGGGGTGGGAGAGGCGGACTAAATATGGTTGTAGAGGGAAACATGATGAAGGAAGGAGATAATTTTATCTGGAGGGTTTTTCTGGGAGAACTTGGCAATTGAGTTGTGGGGAGCAAGGGAAGCTCTGGAAAAGTTGTACAGGGGGCAAGCAAGGAGAACATGATGGACTGTGAGGGTGCAATGGCATTTGTTGCAGAGGGGTCGGGGGAGCCATTAACGAGGTGGGAGTGAGCGTGAATGTGACCTATTCTAAGACTGGTAATATGAACGTTGTCAATACGAGAGAGGTTGTTGATGGTGGGTTTGATCGGAATGGTGGGCTGGATGACGTGGAGTTTGTTATCAATTTGGGAGTCCCATGAGGTTTGCAGCGGTCACGAACAAGGGAAGCGATAAGCGGTTTGATGTGAGAGAGAGTTTCGGGAAAAGAGGAAGGGGGGGTTGAGGGCAAGCTTAGCGGCTGCATCAGCCCTGTCATTGTCAGGGATGCCAACATGGCTGAGTATCCCAAAAAAAAGAATACTTTTCCTGCATAGGGTGGGTGAAAGGAGTTTCCGGAGAAGGAGGTGGGATGTGAAGTTATTCCATTTAAGATTGAATAAAGAAGTAAGAACAGCATTAGAGTCAGAGAAGATGGCAAAGTGGCTGAGTGGAGAGTACTTATAAAGTTTAGGGCTAGGAGAAAGGCCTTTGCCTCGGTTGAAAAGATGAACGAGTAGTCGGGAAGCCTGCTACTGAGGGTGATGTCTTGGATGACAGCAGCAGCAGCTGTCTTGTTGCCTTCCTTAGAGCCATCAGTATAGATGGAGGTGTAGTTTGAGAGTTGGTCTTTGATTTGGTTGTGGAGATTGAGGAAGAGATTAGGGTGGGTTTGGGTTTTGTGATGAGTGGAGAGGCCCAGGTGGATAGAAGGTAGGGGGGTGGCCCAAGAAAGAAAAGTGGGCCAAGAGTGGCAGGGTTGATGCTGAGATGGAAGAGGTCTGATTTAATGTGTAAGCTAAAGGGAGGGAATAGGGTTTTAGTCCTATCAAAGAGGGTGGAGAAATTGGGGCACCTAATGAGGTTGTAAACAGGGTTCCGGGTATTGGTTAGGACTCTAAAAGCATAGAAGAGGCTAAGCGTCCTACACCTTAGCAGAAAGCGGGCTTCGTTGGCTTCAACATGAAGGCTGGTGATTGGGGAGGTCCTGTAGGTACCCAGACAAAGCCTGAGGGCTTCATTTTGGATGGTGTTGATGTAATTGAGGTATGAGTTGTGAGCGACACAGTAGACAATATTGCCGTAGTCAAGCTTGGCACGAATGGTGAGCCTGAAGATTTTGAGGAGAGCATGGCGTTCGCACCCCAAGAGGTGTTGGAGAGGAGGCGGAGAATGTTGAGGGAGCTGTTGCATATCTGTTTCAGGTTGGTGATGTGTTGCTTTTGGGGTCTAGGTTTTTGACCCTCATGGAGAGCTACAAAACATCTCTACACCAATATATATATGTACTAAATAGTAACCTAAGATTCATAAACAATATTTTATCACTTTGGGAGGCAAACAGGTCAATGAATATTTGAAAAATTTATGACAAAGAGATATGGGTGTAGTTCACCTTTAATCATTGTAGGGAAAACAAAACATTATGTAAAAATCAATGCAAATTTAAAATGTGATTTTGCAGAAGAAATTTTGTTCTTAATTAAACCTCATTCCTTTTTTTTTTTTATTTAGATAAAATTAAGAAATGATACACAGTCCATCGAAATCCAATTTATTCATACATCTTACTGATGCATCTAGTGTTGTTTTAGACTTCAAATAACCTTAGACCTCCTTTTCTGAAGATAGATGTTAGAGGGAAAGGCATGCAAAGTGGGTTAAAGTTGATCATAGGGATTTCAAAACTGGAGAGGACATGGATGGTTGGTTGGCTTTAGGGGTTTAATGGTACATTAGATGGAAGAGCCATGGAGACCTAAAAGTTCATTGTCTTCAGATTACCTATACAGAGCATATTTTATAACAAAGGAATACATACCCCACCCAAAATGTGTAATTTCAAAATCTCCAGATATTTTTCACATTATTTTGAAAATGACATGGGGTTTTTGATGATAATTGTTAAAAATCAGCATCACATGAAACGACCAAACCACTTTATACAGAAGAATTGCTCCACCATATACTAGCCAAAGCAATGAAGTGCATTACATGTTCATTCTGCTTACTAATGCAAACAATGATGTTTCCCCTACAGTACCTGTCAGTTCTTATTGTTGTATCTCGACCCTCAGGATGCCTCCAGTCAGCCCCCTTCACTGGTAGCCACCAAGGTGCAGCAGCCACCTGTGTATATACCAAGAAATAATCCAAACTCTTTTATTTTCTTCAACCTTATTTTGACGGTCTACCTGTGACAATACCAAACCAAGGTCAGGAGTGTGTAATCAAATTATCTTATTCATATACATTATTTTAAAGTAATTTACTAGTAATTTGTTTCATGTATCATTATTGAACAGTGATGTCCTTCTTCCCCATTTTACAGGCCTAATTTGTGAAGCAAAAAATGCAATTTATGATGTTTGATAATTTAAAGCTTCTCCATTAATGCCCTTTTTAAATGCCTATCAAACAAAAAATATAGGTGTTCGTAGTCCGCTAAAATTTCTTATTACTGTACATACTAAAAAGTTCTGATAGATTTTTCACAAACATTTTCCAACTTAAAGAATTTTAGTTCTTTCCATGCACATGCACACAAATTTGCATTCATTCACAAGCAGGCAGATTTTGGTATACCCTCAATAATCAATCTTTGAAATAATTTTTATTTTATTGTACTTGAATGGCCTCATTCCTGACCTATACATATAAGGTAAAAAATGTTATCACTGAAAGTCATATAATGAGTACCCAATTAATAATAATTAAATAATAACAAAGTAAGAGATATTTACCCCTCCACAATGCATTTCTATCTCTTCAATTTTATAACTATACAATACTTGTTTACCTGTTTATATCCTAGCAGTATTATTATTCAGTGATTACTTCTCCTAGTGATATATTTATTCATTCATGCAAATAATCTTCTCCTTCCTTTCTTTTATACCTTATTTTTTATTATAATTATACCTCTTACCATGCACTTCGTCACTATTCACATAAACATACTTGTGGTTTCACTCTTCTTCTCTGCCAAGCCCATCCGCACCCTTTCCCTTTGTTAATGTTTTCACTTGGTTATATGACTCTGATAAGTTAACTTGCATCTGTTTGCGATACTGTAATTTGAGATTGTTGAAACATGATTTGAAGGATTACATTAAATTTGTGTTCCCTGTTTTTGTTATTAAGTGTAATGGGCCATGTACCTCCCTACCCTGAAGCCTCCATCCTGACAGTGTAAAGCTAAGGAGCCTACAATAAGCCAATTCAGCAAAGTACCCTATAGCCCTTACACTATCAATCCTCCACACACGCGAAAACAAACATAAGTCCCCAGAGACTATGGACACTCTACCACAGAGAGAACCAGTCGGTTAATTTGTAAGTACACAATTATTCATCAACTTTTTCTGCAATATATTCTCCTACAATCATGATTTCCCTTCAATCTGTCCCTCTTGTACAGGTATTTCTATATTTTCCATTCTAATGCAAATGAGTTAGTGTAAATTGGTAAGACTCACAATGACTTTTCAATTAGTCTCCTTTCATTATACTTTTAAATGGTCAGTCAATGATTGCTCTATAAGGAAGACAATGTTATAAAGCCCATCAATACACAATTCGTCAAACAAATCTAATTTCTTAAATCATAATGTCGTCAAACTTCATGTAGAAAATTGCTGACTTAGTAACTCTATGTCTAAGCCTGATATCTATAGGACGTTATTTTGAGATTGATTTCCTGTTATTCATCACCAACCGTTGAATGTTAAATACCAGCATATATTTATATATATATATATATATACATATATATATAGCATTACCTTATTGTAAGACAGGGTAGTATATATACCTTGCCTTAATGATTACAGCTCTGCCTTATAAATTTCACCCTTCCCTGCATTTACAAAGAAAGATTAGCATATGGTTATACCAGCAGATTGCATTTCAGCTCACAGAATTGAAAGTTGAAAATTTATCAATTCAAAAAAAGTTAAAGAACTGCAGGCACCTAGAGTCTAAAATGTTTTGAAAAATATGCTGGATATCATGAGAATAGCAAAAATGCCATCAAAATTGATCAAGTTTTGACCAATCCACTACTTTGTCAAGTTCAGATTTTATCATTCAAGAAATTTGTGATGTTATTGATTGAATATCTACACTTTCTTATGTAAATCTTTTGCTGCAATAGTTTGAAGGAGTGCAGTTGTATTTGAGTAAGATTTGATCAAACTTGATCATACTGGGAGTATCAAAGTACTATCAAACTTTTGATGAGAAATATGTTGAGAAATATAAGAAAATGGATTAATTAACATAGTTACAGGTATAAATGGATTAATTAACACAGTTACAGGTATTCTCACTTAATCATTTCAAAGTAAGTACATCTGTTATATACTCCCCCCTAAGTGCATACTTACAGCTTGATCAATGTCTTTCTTTACTTCTTCACTTATGCTTGGTTCAAAAACAAAAGAATCACCGAATGTCTCAGCCTAAGAATAAGAAAAGAAAGGTTATTAACATCAAATTCAGTATTCTGGATAGAGACAGATTTAGGATTACCTTGAGCAAATACCATTGATCAATCAACTAACTAAAATGAAAACTGCCAGAAATAAACAAACAAACTTTATCATATGAAAGGTTATTAAATCTACCTGGACCAATGGTTACCACAACACAAGCTTTAATAAAAACATATATTGTACTTAGTGACTTCCACAAGAACCCAGAGAATCACAAGAATTGCCTGTCTCACAACATCAAGCCAGTGAAGCCACTGTGCTTGAATTCAGACTTTCCTGATTTTTCAAACATATCCCAGTCATGAATTCAAGTTAAGGAATTAATTCCCACTTAAATTCATTTCCAAGTATTAATGAATTTAATCATATTTAATCACCAAGAGAACGCATTTTTGGTTCTGATGCAATAGCATCAGGAACCTACGTGGTCATGATGGTGTATGTGTGTATGTATGTATGTATGTATGTATGTGCATGTGTTTGTGATGCCCAGCTCGTAAACATGATATCTCAAGAACGATACAATAGATTCATGGCATATGTGGAACCTATGCGGTCATGATGGTGTATGTGTGCATGTTTTTTTTTGTTAGATCTTAGCTTTTTCATTTTGTGTATTTACCTTTGCTGTATCTTTACGTGCATATTTTTTTTATATATTTTTTTATAGGGTTTATTGTACGTGCTTTGGGTTTGTATTTTACAGCCGAGGGCACTTTACAAATATATTGTATTATTATTGATTATTATGTATGTTTGTGTGTATGTGCGTGTGTGTGTGTTTGTGATGCCCAGCTCATAAACATGATATCTCAAGAACGATACATTAGATTCATGGCATATGTGGTGCACAGATAGCCAATGGTCCAATTGATGTGCCCTATTGTTTTTGATGGTGATGTCATGCATATTAATGAGTAGGCAGGGCTTAATGTAACAATCTTGAAATGTTCATATTTCAACAACCGCATGTATGTTTTGTTTCAAATTTGGTGTAATTATGATAACTGATGTGTATATGTTCATAATGTAAAAACATTGAATTTCTTTAATATGCATAGTGGGCAGGGCTTAATATCATTTTGCTGAAAAAAGCTTGTAAACACGTATCTCAAGAACGGTACAATGGATTCATGTCATATTCGATACACAGATAGCCCGTGGTCTGTAGATGTGCCCTGTTGGTTTTGATAGTGATGTTATGCATATTAATGAGTAGGTGGGGCTTAATGTAAAAATCCTGAAATGTTCATATTTTAACAACCACATGTGTTTCATTTCATATTTGGTATAATTATGATGTTAGCTGGTGTGTTCACGATGTAAAAAGGTTGAATTTCATTAATATGCATAGTGGGTGGGGCTTAATATGATTCGGCTGAAAAGACCTAATAAACACAGTATCTCCAGAATGGTAAACTGGATTCATGCCATATTTAGTAAACAGATAGCCCACAGTCTGGTTTTTGGTTATGATATCATGCAAATTAATGAGTAGGTGGGGCTTAATTTCAAAATCTAGAAATGTTTATATTCTAACAACTGCATGTCTCTTTAGTTTCACATTTGGGGTAATTATGATGTTATTAATATTCATAGTGGGCGGGGCTTAATATGATTTTGCTTAAAAGACTTTAAAAAAAAGTATCTTAAGAACGATAAACTAGATTCATGTCATATTTGGTACATAGATAGCCCATGGTCTTTAGATGTGCTCTATTGTTTTTTGGTGTTATATCATGCATGTTTATAAGTACAAATTTTGAAAAAGTGATAAATGAGCAAGTGTATATCTGTTTTGCGTCATATTGGCATTATAATTTTGTTGGTTATTGTGTACATGCTTATGTTATCAGCAGATGTCATTGGTATGCATGGTGGGTGTGGCTTAATGTGAAAGTGCTAAATGATGTAAACACCATACTGTACCCATGAACAATATACTGTATAAGATTTATGCTATATCAGGTACACAGATGGGTCATGGTCTGTACATATTTGTTCTAACACTATGGTAGTGATTTCATGAATATTAATGAGTAGGCAGGATTTACTGACAAATTCTTGAAATAGAATAAATGAGTAACCGGCCTTTTTGAGAAGCTTGAATGTAACAATATGCACACACCCCCTGCCCTTCTCCCCTACCCCCCAAATGACAAGTATGGCAGCACCTTTGAAGAAGAAAAAAAACCTGTAGATAAAATATAAAAAAATGATTCTAATTAGTTGCTAACAACTAATTCATTAACTTGTTCATGATTTGTTTATTCTTCTCTTTGATAAGCTACAGTATGTTTAGCTTTTAAATGTAACATGCCCCTAGACTTTCCATAGCTCACTTTTCCCCAAATACCCAGATATGCTATTCATGTCCCAGGTACTTTCAAAATTCCTGTGCTAGAAGGAGCATGACTGTAGTTAATGATGCAGTTCAACACATACAATGGACACACATACACACACACATTACATCTTTATCTCTAACCACTTTAAAATTTGAGCTATGAAGAGTTTAGCTTCAGAAAGACCAGAAGCAGGTGATACGAACCAACGCTGTGAACCACAAAAAAAACAAAATCTCAGTGACGCCACTGCACACAACAAGTAATACATTCCAGAAGAAGTCACATTAGGGTTACGAACATTAATGTGGTCAAGCTCAAAAAACACAATGACTTTGCAATAGTGTCCAGTGAAAATCAAGTGAGTGCTATCAAGGACACCACGATTACCATGACATAGAACTACAGATAACATACAACAACATTACAACATGTGTTTCTACATCAGTGTCCCAAGGGCTAACTTAATGATAAAATCTATTTGAACTTTGATCTCATTTTACGCATTCTGACAAAACAATTGTAACAGGAAATAATCCATTGTGCCTTTACAACACACGGCACAGTACCTATCTTTAGGTGGTACTATATGCCATGGAACAGAGCACCATTAAAAAGTTAATGGAGCAATTTCATTGGGTGAATTCAAACAGGAGCGCTTGATGATTTATTTTAATTTGTTACCAAGTCAAATCGTTCTTTGATTTTGATCAATCAGTAATTGATTTAATTTCTGATTGAGTACCGTGGTATGGTGTGTACTTGAGTTGCAAACACCTGATACACCTCAGTACCACTGAGCCCCTACCAGAGGGTGGACAAGGGCAAGGACAACTTGGCCCAGGACTTAGTTTACACTGTAGATTGCTATATTGAAAATCAGCTGCTTATATCTGCTCTGTTCCTCACAAAGATCTGCTTTTCTGTGAGTTTACCCTGGAGTTCACAACTGTTACAACAATGTCCCTGTACCTGCAATTAAGTTCCAACTAGATGTGTTAACTAGGAACTAAATCTGCAATTTAGAAGGGTATTCTCTCATTTCTTATCTCTTTCATGGGTAATGTTTTTGTTTGACATTTCCCTCACCCACATCCCTATCCTTTTAAAGGTCCTCCATCAATTTTTCCACACAGTAGTTTTATTTTACAGCCAGTGTTTAAATATAAAATATTACCTTCAATATAGAGAAGGAGGAGGGTTAGAATACTTCATTTTGATGTTTCTTAAGAAAACAGTTCCTCCTGAGCCTGACTGCTGAATCAAAAGCCATTCTCCCATTCATATTTAGTGGGATTACTGCAGTTCTCAATCAAGTTACCACTTAAAGGGGCTTTAGACCGAAAAGTGATGGCATATTTTTTGGGGGATCCCCCTCCATAAATCAAATGTTTTATCTATCACGCAATGGTATAGCAATTTTTTGAATATTCAAGTGACCTTTGCCCTCACATTGTCTGTGGGCTACAGAGACATGAAATTTATAGATCTGTTGTGGATATATATCTGTGAAATTGGGAAACTTGAGCGCCTCACTTTTCGGTCTAGAGCTCCTTTAAAGGTTGGTTTACTTTGGTTTGTTAATGTTTAATGGCACCTGACAGTCAAAGTCAAATGTGCCAAGAGGGTGTTAATAAATAATGGTGTAAGAGTAAGGATAGTGAGGAGATGGAAGTTTGTAAGGGAGATAAAGGGGAAAGCTGAATGTGGGAGAAAAGCTAGGTGAGAAGAAAGAATGGGATGTGTAAGGTTAGGCTTCTTTAAAAACTGAACATTTCGATTTGCATACCTCAGTAACATAGCCAGTTTCATTGACAAACAGGTCAAATTCAGCATTGCTGACTTCATGGACATCAATGTAGAATGACTTGAGAATTACCTCTCTGGCAGGACTCTCACCATCTGGTATAATGAATGGCTCATCAGTACCCATGGTGAATGTACCTCCTTTGATGAATGACATCTGCAAAGAGAAAGGCAGGAAATGAGCCTAAGATAACAGTTTATTTTGTTGCTTCAGAATTCCCTACAGTGCCCCCAAAAATAACTAAACAAAGATAGCTGCTGTGGACTAGTATCAATGACACACTTATCACATAAACTATAGTGGTTATTCTGCCAGATCAACTACTTAAACTCTTTCATTCTGGAATACTAAATTAACCACTTGTCCTACACACAGTAAATTATATTATTTTTTGTGGGGGGGAGGAAAGTGTGGGAGGACACAATCATAGAGATGATATGACGATGTCCCTCCCTAATCCATTTGCAAAAACAAAAAGAAATATTACAAACAAAACCCTGATATATGCAGGGTTGCATTTACTGGATTCAAAACAACCAATTTTCAGGCTATAGTGTTTATAATCACTTTAAAAGAATCTCTTGCTCTTCTTTACTGTGAAGCTCTATCCCATACAACTAAATGTTTGCCCTCATAGTACTAACTACATGCAAATACTGCTTTTAAATATTGGAGTCTGCTCAAGATCACCAGATTTATTACAGATGCATTGTTTTCAATCATATTCCCTTGCTATATATCCGCAGCACATGATATATATTCCTTTTTTCTTTACGGGATTGCTATAAATATGCACTATTTCAGAGAAATATTTTAATGAGAATTTATAAATTGTAACAATGGATAATGAAGGCAAGTAGCCAAGGTACTCATGTGATGATAAAAGAGTGGAGCTTAAGACAATGACTGGTGTTGGTAGGTTGTGGTTTAAGAGATAAGAGCAGGAATGCTTGTGTGTGTAATGTTGTCAGAAACTACTCAAAATATCATCTTTTGACTAAAATTCCAGCATGATCTTTGTTCAGTAATAGATCGACCTACTGTCCTTAGTTTATAAGTGATATGACAATTTTATTGTCTAATCTTTGATCGGAACTTTGCCCACCTGCTCATGTATTTTACACTCCTAAATAAAAAATATATACTTTTTATCATTATAAAAATATTTTTTTAAATAAAATGGTGCTTTGAGCATCCATTAGGATGTGCGTTATCAATCTTATTATTATTATTATCATTATTAATATTATTATTATTATTATTATTATCATTATCATTATCATTATTATTATTATTATTATTATTATCATTATTATTATCATTATTACTATAATTACTATTATTATTATTGTATATGAAAATTCCTGGGAATATTCCTTTAATGGAGAAAACAAGAGACTACACACAATATTTGAGATCATTTCAATATTGCCTGTTACAATAGCTTGGTTAAGGAATTTGGGATAGGCCCCTAAAATGGCATAATGGATTCTTCATATTGCTCCTAAACATTCTAAATGGTCAGCCGTGATTTTTTTTTTTGATGACTATTATATTAGGGTACATACCAAGCCACCCATGGATCCTTGCCTAGGAGTTAAAAAAAGAGTGAAGATCCTATCTGTAAGTCAAAGTCTTGGGACTGTACAGCTTAACACATTTCACTTGTGGGCAGGGATAGGGGACATTGGGGAACATAAATATATCACTGCTGGTTTTCCTGGAATTCACATGACCTGCAGTTTAGTAGGTCTACATAATGGGATCATTAGGTCTTACCCATAATGGCATCAACAGGATTTGCCTGCCTAAAGAGGGTGGCAAAGTCAAAGTCATGGTAATATACAAAAATCACCATACAAAAGATATTCAGAAAAAAAAAGTGAAGGGACCCAGTGCTCCCCTGTGCATGCATGTCTGAAATCTTCCTAAAACAATATTCCAATTCCATATTATCATGTGACTGACTACTAGAAACAACAATTACAATTATCTTGAACTGTCAATATTAACCTTTTATCATACACGTAGGTTGCTATAAAGGTAAAATTCCTATCTCTATATCAAAGTCCTAAAATAATATCACGAATGCAGAATAGCTCCATTAGGATCAGTGAGAAATGATATCAATGATAAGTGTGGTTAAATATAGTTTTTATTGAAGAATAAAACTAAAAGATTGTAAACTTTGTCTAAAATCTTGTGTCACTTGTCAAGGGATTCACAATGTCACTATGAATATACAGACAGTTTGATCTATTTGGATACTTAGTGATGATGGTTGACAGATTTTTGAAAATGTGATAAGACAAGGCCTTTAACAAGATTAAGTGGTATCTCCTTGGTTATCAAATAGTTCAGTGGTCAAGCAAGTTCGTCTTATACGAAAGAGGACTTCAATTTAAGAAACAAAATGGTGAAGAAAGCATTCCCAATATCTTATTTCACTAAGGATATATTCAAGTTTAAAGTTCTGCATCATATGTAAAAACGAATGAAATCAGACTAGTTGTTACATCATACCCTCAGATTCCTCAAAGTATTCTATCAATTTTTGTCTTGGGATTTTGTGGCTTAAAAACATTCACCGGGATATATCAGGAGAGTAATAAAACCGAACCTAGTAAGGAAAATTATATTCTACCACCCAAAGAAAAATATAATTTCAAATAGTCCAAAATTTGAATAAATTTTCTTTAAAATACATTAACAATTCCTAAGAATGTGGGGATGAGGGCGCCAACCTTCCATAGTATTCTTACTTCATACATTGATGCACAGATAAGACAAAACTTTAAAGTTGAATATCTCCTTAACAAGTTTCTTCACCATTTTTTTTTATATTAAAGTCGTCTTTCATATAAGATAAACTTGCGTGACCACTGTAACTAATTCATTAGGAAAAGGTACATCCTTGGTTAAGGGTGCATGATATACCCTTCAGTTTTATACATGCTTCATTCTTGAAATCAATAGATTAATGAAAAATGTTCTGAACTTCAATAATGACAAAGAATACTAGACGAATGAAGTTGTACAGTATTGTTGTGTGTTGCTAGAAGGGGCTGTGACTGGTGCTAAAAAGTGGGAGAAGCACAATATTAAAAGTTCAGACATTTCTGTACATGGAAACGTTTCATGTATACAGCACTACTACTGTACGACAAATCAAAATGTATTCAATTCATTACAATAGTCTATATTACCGGTAGGTTAATATCTATCACACTTGAAGGTTTTAAACCAAAAGATGTTCTTTCTTTCCTTCTTCATATCCTTGGTAACAGCTCTAGCATTCAAAAAATCATATTTGGGTCAAAATTAATGAAATGCATTTACAGAGATTGTATAATTGCATAAAGTAGGTTATAACATGGACCTTCTTGAATGAATTAGCACTTGGGATACAACACCTGGATACACTTAAATACAACACCTACAAAGTAAAGCATATGGCAAACATCCATTTATAGTTATGTAACTCAGTAAATTACAGGGAAACTACAGACACAACGAAATGACTATCTAATTTATTGCCAGGCTCTATAATCAATATTTACAAGTGGTAGATTGATTTCAAGTCACCAAAGTCACATGACATAACTATCACTTCAACTTAATGAAGCTACACTCAAACTCTTAACTGAAGAATAATTTAACAAGTGCTGTTAATTAAAAACTCATTTCCTATATCAAATAATGGGTACTTTTATACATACATTTTGTAATTTTTCAAGTTCCTTGTTGGACTTTCTTCATCAATCAATTTATTCGGTATTTCAAATTTTATTGGATGATTTCAAAAATAAGCAGACATCGCAAATGATAAAAAAAAAAATACCTCGTCGCTAATAACACAACTTCTCCCCTCTGTCCCACATGCCATGCCACCAGGAGTGTAGGAAGGATCCCCTCTCAGGGAAGACATGATCCCAAAAATTTCCGTCACAAGCAGAAAAATTCCACTGGTAAATTATGTAAATCTTCAAGTTGCTGCGAATTTCCTTCATTTTTGGAAAGGTTTTATTTTTTTTAAATTGGGAAATTTCCTTTAATCAGTGGGAAATTTTTCTTATATTCGGGCCAATTTTCAGAAATTTTGTTTATTTCCAGAAATTCATTTCATTTCTGGGCAATTTTCCGGGAAATTCCTTCATTTTCAAGCAGTTTTTTTTATTTACTCCTTCCTACACCTCTGCATGCCACCCTCTGTTCCACATGCCATCCCATCCTACACACCACTCTACAGAAAATCATACATGAAATCCAGATGTCTTTCCACCAAATGACCTGTATGCCATCACACCTGCAATTAAGATGACATTCCACCACATGATATCCATCTGTGTACCACATGCCATCCCACCCTGTCCCACAGGCCATTTCATCCTATCCTATATACCATCACACCTGAAATTCAGATGACTTCACCACATGCAATCCCACATACCACGCCACCCTGTCCCACATACTATGCCACATTGTCTCACACGCCATCCTGTCCTGTCCCCAAGCCATCCTGTCCTGTTCCTCATACCATCCCACCCTGTTCCACATGCCATGCCACCCTGTCCCACATGTCAGCCCACCCTGTCCTACATGTCATGTCACCACCTTGTCTCACATGCCATGCCACCTGTCTAAATTGCTATCCTACCCTGTCATACATAGGCCTACCCTGTCCCATATGCCATATCACCTTGTCCCATATGCCATATCACCTTGTATCACATGCCATTCCACCCTGTCTCACATGCCATCTCACCATCCCACATTCCATCCCATCCTGTCCCCTATTAACTTCCCATTCTGTCCAGCATGCCATCCAACTCTCATCCTAATTTCTACATGTACCAATCATGATGCCATCTTTCACGCAACGTTCGTTCCTCAAACTATCATTAACTCACCTCTATCAACCTAAAATGTCCCATTCCCCTACCATCCCCATTCCCCTACCATTCCCCATTAACCTACCATCCCCATTCACCTACCATCCCACATTCACCTAACACTCCCATCCAACTACCATTCTCCATTCTGCTACCATCCTCCATCCACCTACATGTACAGTACCACCCTTAGGCACACTCATCTACCAAATATACTCTAAACCTCATTCTTTCAACCTTCACTATTACCTTTACTCACTCCATTACACCACTTCTCCCTCTTCATTACCTGCTGAAAATTTATATAAACAGAAAAACATCAGCTCTTAACTTAAATATAAAACTTCCCATAAAAAACATACTCAATTTGATATTTTCCCTTAGATCTATCTACCAAATAGAATAAATCCATTGCAGATGAATTTGGAGAATATCACAAGTCCACTGTTTCTACTCTATTCAAGCGAGCACTTATAGTTTATATTTCTATTCATCCTCAAGACAGTTAATTACATTTTTTTTTTTGAGGCATCAGGCACTACAGTTAGAAATTTCTTTCATGCAAGAACAAACATTTTATTTACTATTCAAGTCAGGGACGTATTTGTTGTAAGTTCTTTGAAGGCAACATTCTCCTTTATACAAATTTATTTTCAAGCGAGGCACAAAAATAGTCGAAAATTCTTTCGAAGGGCAGAAATCTTTTGTTCCCCAGTAGCTGACAATGCATGTAGTCGGGGGGACAATGGATGTGGACAAATGAATGGATGTGGACAAATGAATGGATGAACCATGCCAATATTTCGCCCCAACATCTACGACATTGCTACTCGCAACGCCCTCCCTCAATATTTCTTAAATAGTGTGCTATTCGCAACGCCCTCCCTCAATATTTCTTAAATAGTGTACACGCTGTGTCACGCTTGAACCATTCCCGAAATAAACTCCATACGTAAAGTGTATATATAATTGTACACTGTATGTATGGAGTGTGGGGGCAGTGATGCGTGACTTTTTGGTGGCCATTGATGTAAGGGCGCGAATCTTTCATGCAGACGAATGAATGATAAAGATGTTATATCCCCCTCTTCACATTGGTGTGGGGATAATTACCCTAATGGCCCTTTATTAGCAACTAGGGCAATGTGCCAAATAACCAGACAATTCTTTACACATAAAACACAGGAAAGAACCACATAAAATGGATTCCTGGCATAAATCTCTTTAATACCAAAATAGGACAATTATCAATTTAAACAGGTTTATGTGGCAGTGCCTTCTTAAGGCAGACACCACCACACCCATATTAAATGGTTTCCAAAATTCTAGAAAATTTAATGTCTTTATTCTCTCAAGAGCAATTTTGTAATTCCTGAAGAATTCGAACCCCTTCAAGTATTTCTCCAAAAGTCACCCAGAGGTCTATTATTAATGGCAGTGCACATTTTTGGGTCAAAAACTGAAGATTGGTAGTCCTCACTCTTATATGGACACAAAAGAATCTTCTATGATAATCTGCCACTGAAGAATTGTCCCCCGCCCCCCCTCCCCCAAATGTTTGTCACATGTTCAATAACTCGTTAATAGAAGATAAATCTTTTATCAACATGATCCTTTTTAGATTATATTCCAACAGCTCAGTAACTCATATTTCTTTTCATATCAAATCCAAATGTGTATAATTTGTGTAATTATTACATGTATCTTTTTCTAATGATCATCGAGTAGAACCCTGGTGAAACTGTTTATCTAAATTGTGCTTATTCACTATGAAATTTACCCCACAAATACTGTATTCAAGTTTTACTTTATGACACCATTACAGTTTTTATTAATTCAAAAGGCAACCACTTACAGTAGATACCAGCAAAACATATGTGATACAAACAGGTCTATCATTCACACCAAAGAAAACCTTCACTTTTAATTTGAAGACTGTGAGTGCAAGACAGTATACCAAATATTGGTTTTAGGAACGGGTTAATGACAGCCAAGGTCCATATGGTCATAGCTTAAAATATACTGGTAAACTCACACACTTAGTATTACTACTGTAAGTAAGTAAAACTACGTGCCTGAATAAACTGTATGAACAAAGTGAACATACAAACTGTCTAATTATGCTCATTATTCAAATTAATTGACAGCTATACAGAGGACACATATGTCTGAATAATTAGTACAATAGCATAAGGAGTCCTCAATTCAACAAGTTTTCAAATAAACATAAATTGACAAAATTAGAATTTTGCTATGATAATCCTTCTCCACTTTTAGCATTCTCCATATTCTTGCAGCAATTTCTCCCACCCCCACTTTCAACACCTTTCAAGGACACAGTTTGTTTGTTTGTTTGATGAGGTCTTAACGGCACCACGACAACGAAGGTCAAATTGTGCCTGAGAGGTCAGATCATTTTAGAGGTAGTAAGGAAAGAGACCAGGGGAAGAATGAGAGAAATTCAAGAACAAAAGCCAGAAAGCTGTGATCGAGAGAGGAGGTGCATGGGTAAAACAAAAACAAAGTAGAGAGGGGGTGGAAGAGGAGAATTAAATATGGTTGTAGAGGGATGCATGCTGAAGGAAGGAGACTATTTTATCTGGAGGATTTTTTTGGAAGAACTCAGCAATTGAGTTGTGGGGAGCGAGGAAGCTCTGGGAAGGTTGTACAGGGGCAAGCAAGGAGAACGTGTTGGATTGTGAGGATGCAGTGGCAATTGTTACAGAGGGGTTGGGGGAACCAATAAGGAGGTGGGAGTGAGTGAGGTGGGTGTGACCAATTCTAAGACGGGTAATATGAGCGTTGTTGATACGAGAAAGGTTGTTGATGGTGGATTTGATCGGGATTGTGGGCTGGATAACATGGAGTTTGTTATCAATTTGGAAGTTCCATAAGGTTTGCCAGCGGTCACGAACAAGAGAAGCGATAAGCGGTTTGATGTCAGAGAGGTTTTGGGAAAAGGGGAAGGGAGGAGGTTAAGGGCAAGCTTTGCGGCTGTATCAGCCCTGTCATTGCCAGGGATGCCAACATGGCTGGGTATCCAGAAGAAAAGAACACTTTTCCTGCAGAGGGTGGGAGAGAAGAGTTTCGGAGGAGGAGGTGGCAGGTGAGGTTATCCCATTTAAGATTGAGTAATGAAGTAAGAACAGCCTTTGAGTCAGAGAAAATGGCAAAGTGACTAAGAGGAGAGTACTCAATAAAGTTGAGGGCGAGGAGAATGGCCTTAGCCTCGGCTGAAAAGATGGATGAGTGGTCAGGAAGTCTGCTACTGAGGGTGATGTCTTGGATGATGGCAGCAGCAGCTGTCTTGTTGCCTTCCTTGGAGCCATCAGTATAGATGGAGGTGTAATTTGAGAGTTGGTCTTTGATTTGGTTGTTGAGATTGATGGAGAGATTAGGGTGAGTTTGAGTTTTGTTATAAGTGGAGAGGTCTAGGTGGACAGAAGGAAGGGGGGTGGCCCAAGGCGGAAAAGTGGGCCAGGAATAGGTGCCGAGTGGGCGGGGTTGATGCCAAGTTGAAAGAGGTCTGATTTAATCGTAAGCTGAAGGGAGGCGATAGGGTTTTAGTCCTATCAAAGAGGGAGGAGAAATTGGGGTACCTAATGAGGTTGTAAACAGGGTTCTGGGTGTTGGTGAGGACTCTAAAAGCATAGGAGAGGCTAAGCTTTTTACATCTAAGTAGAAAGGGGGGTTCGTTGGCTTCAACATGAAGGCTAGTGATTGGGGAGGTCCTGTAGGCTCCTAGACAAGCCTGAGGGCTTCATTTTGGATGTTGTTAATGTGGTTGAGGTATGAGTTGTGAGCGACACAGTAAACAATATTGCCATAGTCAAGCTTGGCACGAATGGTGGGCCTGAAAATTTTGAGGAGAGCATAGCGGTTCGCTCCCCAAGTAGTGTTGGAGAGCAGTCGGAGGATGCTGAGGGAGCTATTGCATTTTAGTTTCAGGTTGGTGATGTATGGCTTGTAGGTGAGCTTGGGGTCTAGAGTTAGACCAAGGAACTTTGTGTTTTCAACTTTAGGGATGCGATTCCCATTGAGCACAAAGTTCGGGTTGGGGTGGAGGTTGTTGAAATGACAAAAGTGCATGCAGACTGTCTTGTCTTTAGAGAATTTAAAACCGTTATTGTTGCTCCAGACTTGCAGCTGATTGAGGCTGGTTTGGAGCCTGTTTTCAACAATAGGAAAGCTAGGGAGGAGTAGAAGATGGTGAAGTCATCCACGTAGAAGTACGTTTGATGCTGGGGCCAAGGTCATTCCCGATGTCATTAATGCTCAGGTTGAAGAGAGTGGGGAGAGGATGCTGCCTTGGGGGACGCCCTCTTCTTGGGGTGCGGCTTGGAGAGGGTGTGGCCAATCTGAACTTGGAACTGCCTGGGTGAGAGGAAGTTTTGAATAAAGATGGGGAGGTGGCCTCTGAGGCCAATGGTGTGAAGTTTCCGGGTAATGCCGTATTTCCAAGTAGTGTCGAAAGCTTTCTCGAGGTCAAAAAATATGGCAATGAGGTGTTCCTATTTTGCAAAGGATTCCCGGATAGCGGTGTCGGCGTAATTAACTGGTCTAGGGTATTGCGACGTTTTGGAAGCCGCTTTGGTGAGGAGAGAGGATTCTGTTGGTCTCGAGGAACCAGTTTAGTCTCTGATTAATGATCTTTTCCATAATTTTACAGAGACAGCAAGTAAGGCGATGGGTCGGTAGCTGGTGGGGTCGGTGCTATCCTTCCCGGTTTAAGGACGGGGATGACAATAGCTGTCCTCCAGATAGGGGAAAGGAGTGTGAGGACCAAATGTGGTTGAAGATGGTGAGTAGGGTAGTGGTGGCCTTGATGGGGAGGTGTTTCAGAAACTGATAGGGGATGTTATCTGGGCCCTTGGAGGTGCAGCCAGCGTCGTTGATGGCTTGCTTTAATTCAGAAAGGGTGAGAGGGTGTTGTAGCTTTCGGGTTGTCAGAGGGAAAAGTGATTCTCCGGGCTTCATCCATAGCTTTTTTATTTTGAAAGCATTGGAGTAGTTGGTCGAGGGCGAGATGTTGCTGAAAGAGGCGGCGAGGTGGTCAACGATGTCCTTTTTGCGGTGAGAAGGTCTCCATTCCAAGAGAGATGGGAGATGGAAGATTTGCCTACTCTGCCGTGGAAGCTGTTAACCATTCTCCAAATCTTCTTAGTGGGGTGTTGGTGGTGAGAGAAGAGATAAAGTTGTTCCAAGTGTTGGTTTTACTGTCCTTGATAGTGCGTCTGGCCTTGGCACTGCTGATGCGAAAGAGGTTAAGGTTATGGGTGGTCGGGTTAGTTTTAAAGTTCCTGAGGCTCTTTTCCTGTTCTTGATGGCGGTTTTGCAGTCATCCGAGAACCAGGGGTTGGGGATGATTTGGGGTTTGGAGGTTTTGGGAATTGAGCAGGTGGCGATGTTGATAAGGATATTACTGAAGTTAGACATGGGATCCTCATCCTCGAGAAGATGGGGGGAGAGGTGTGAGTCACAGAGGGTTTCAAAAAGGGACCAGTCAGCCTTGTCGAGGTTCCAATTGGGGGTGTGCTCAGTGGGGATTTGAAGATTGGAGTGTATAAGAAGAGGGTAATGATCACTACCACAGAGGTCAGCAGTGACTCTCCAACTAAAATCAGGGAGGAGGTTAGGGGAACAGATAGACAGGTCAATACAGGTGAGAGAGCCTGTGGCAGGATGAAGGTAGGTCACAGGGTTGCACTTTGGAAGTACTGAAATCTACAGTTTATTTTTTTTTTCTTTCTTTTTTGTCTACGGCAATTAAACTGTCCACATACCTCAAAAAGAAACAATTAAGTTGTGTGAGCCTACATGTAAGTCTTATAGAAGTTGTGGCGCCTTGGCAAAACTTTCTTATTTGCCTCAGATAAATCTCTGTGAGAAGTGGGACACCAAAAAAAAAAAAGTGCTTATTTTGCTTTAACTCTGTCAATGCAAAATAATTTCTACCAGCTCAGGAAAAATATTATTTGGTCTTGAATGCAAATGTTTTAGTGTGTAAAAGGTTCACAGAACATTTTTCCCCACATCAGAAAAAATGTCTTTGTTCCGGTCCAATTTTTTAGGCAGTTGATTTAATACTTTAATGCTGAAGTGTCATATTATTCCACTTTTAGAAGGCGCTATATTTAGAAAATGTGGGACTGCTCCATTTCACATTGAGGTGATTTTAATGTCTTTTGAAAGAACTCATGTAATTATATTCTAACTATCTTTATAGAGGTCATATTGAGATTTTCGGAGAAAACTAGGGTCAAACATGGGTAAATTCAATTTTTTTTTAACCAAAATTTGCCAAAAATTGAATTTGTTCCAATATAATTCAGGGTATACCTAAAAAGACATTTGGACTTTATTTTCTGTCCAATTCATTTAGACACACCATATATTCCAAAGATACTCAAATTTATTGATACCTTTTGTAAGTTTTGAAATTTGTCGTGATTTCTGTCCTATTTTGAAACAAAGGTTTTAGAAATCATAGCTTCGAAACGAAAATTGCAAATGAAATTATGAGAATATATTTTTCTTTCATATAAGATAAATATGTTTAGTATACAGTGGTATAACCAAGGGGGCCAGGGGGGTCAAGGGCCCCCAATTATTTTATTGGGTGCCAAGTACCATTTTGCCCCACCCCTCCTCTCTCCCAATAATGAAGATTTTAATGATTTGATTTTGAAGAGTCAGATTCCATAATAGCATCTTTTCTTCTGGAAATCTTCAATTTTCGAGAAATCTTCTTCAATTGTCATGAAATTTGCTTCAATTTTCAAAAAAAAAAATGTCTTTATTTTCAGAAATTTTCTTTCAGTTTTTACAAAATTTGCTTCAATTTTTGTGAAATTTTCTACATTTTCAGGATGTCTTCTTAATTCTTGTGAAATTTGCATCAATTCTCGTGAAATTTCCTTTAATTCTCGTAAAATTTCCTTTAATTTTTATGAAATTTCCTTCATTTTCATGAAATTTGTGGCAATTCTCATGAAATTTGCTTCAATTTTTGTAAAACTTCAAACTTCATTTACAGGAAAATGTCTTAATTTTGAATTTTTTTATAAATGTTCGGGAAATTTCCTTATTTTCAGGAAATTTTCTCTATTTTCATGAAGTTTGCTTCAATCTTCGTGAAATGTCCTCAATCCATTTTCTGGAAAGTTGACCCAAACTTCCAATAATTTCTGACCACCCCCTCCCCCTTCCTCCCTTTACAAATTGTTTTACTGTGATAAGAGACTCATATATTTTGTATAAGTTTGTTGGGACAAAAATCATATCTGCCCCACCCCCCCTTCCCCCCTCTCCAATGTCAAATATACGCTGCTGGTTTAGCCCTCTGACCTATGTATTTTATTCTATACAACAACAGTGCAACAATCAGAATTTTAGTAAGTCAAAATTTTGAAAAGTCAGTATTAATAAGCGACTGATTGTCAATTCTACACCACTTCCAGGTCAATCAAAAGTTAAAATGACCGTTCAATGGATTTTGCATAAAATCAATCAACAGGTTTGTTCAAGCCTACCCCATTTGTGAGGCGATCATTATTGACAACAAAGGTGAAAAAGTGCTCCCAAAACTCATTCAGGAGGTGGGTACAGATTATTTGATTCAAAAATCGGATGTGGAAGGAATTTATCTCATGATTTTCGGCACCTATAAGTATCGGTAGCCAACAATTGTAATGCTCCGTTTCAATCATGGCCTCTATTACTGTATTATTAGTGTTTACACGGGTACCCGAAATATCCGGATACCCGACCGATTGTGTTGTTACCCGGTTCCGAAAATACAAGCCGGGTATGGATTTTCATAATATTACCAATTGCAGACTGTTTCTGTTTCAGAAATGTATGTTAAAAAGAATAAATCTTAACTTACAAGAATTTAAAAAAGTATTTCTATTCCAACGCAACACAATAAAATGATCACAAAATATTTCCACAGATCTCAAATAGATATAGCTGATCTTGTTAGATCTTGTTAGTTATCGCTGATGTTTATTGATTGGCCGGGCCAGTCGGCCTCACAAAGCTAACAATGTTTGTTTGTTTGATGAGGTCTTAACGGCACCACGACAACGAGGGTCAAATTGTGCCTGAGAGGTCAGATCATTCTAAAGGTACGAAGGAAAGGAAACAGGGGGAGAATAAGAGAAATTCAAGAACAAAAGTCAGAAAGCTGTGATCGAGAGAGGAGTTGCATGAGTGAAACAAAAACAAAGTAGAGAGGGGGTGGAAGAGGAGAATTAAATATGGTTGTAGAGGGAAGCATGATGAAGGAAAGAGATAATTTTATACAGAGGATTTTTCTGGAAGAACTCAGCAATTGAGTTGTAGGGAGCGAGGGAAGCTCTGGGAAGGTTGTACAGGGGACAAGCAAGGAGAACGTGATGGATTGTGAGGGTGCAGTGGCAATTGTTACAGAGGGGTTGGGGGGAACCAATAAGGAGGTGGGAGTGAGTTAGGTGGGTGTGATCAATTCTAAGACGGGTTATATGAACGTTGTCGATACTAGAGAGGTTGTTGATGGTGGATTTGATCAAAATTGTGAGCTGGATGACGTGGAGTTTGTTATCAATTTGGGAGTTCCATGAGGTTTGCCAGCGGTCACGAACAAGGGAAGCGATAAGCGGTTTGATGAGAGAGGGTTTCGGGAAAAGGGGTAGGGAGGAGGTTGAGGGCAAGCTTAGCGGCTGCATGGCTCCATATACTACAAACGGAAAAAGCTATGCCTATAACGTTGCATCACAAATGGTTAATTTGCGTAGAAAAATATCACTAAGATTTTACAGAGAATCAACACTAGAATTTGTATAAAAACTGTTTATTGTGTACAATTTTATCACACAGTTTACTAAAGTATGGGTAGGCCGGAGTATTTTTGCAGCAATGAAATCCTGTCGGAAATGGTGTAATCTCCTGTGGATCCTTGAACGTTAATGACCCCTATGGTTGCCACTTCGAGTGTGGTCTATAGTGCTCACCTGAAATAGAAATTCATAGGGGCACTATCGTTATGGTCAATGGAGAAAACATGATTTTTCTTGATTAAAAAAAAAAAATTGCACTTACCTCAACTGAAAACTCCCAGAAATCTAACTATTCTCCGATTTGTCATGATATTTCAGCAAAAGAAAAAAAAATCCCACACCCCAGAATGGCTGAAAACGAGGTATTTTGCAGTAAAAAAATAGGCCTTGACATTATGCTATGAAAGTACCTATTGTGCGGAAAATGACATGTTCTCGTAATACTAATAGGTAATAATAGGTACATGTACTTTCATAACGTGATGTTTTTTTCCTCGTTTTTAGCCATTCTGGGTTGTGGATTTTGTTATTTTTTTTGCTAAAAAATCATGACAAATTGGATAATTTGGAAGTTTTCAGTGTGTGCAATTTTTGTCGATATCGCAAAAAATCGTGTTTTCTCCTGTTGACCTATTCTCTTGGTCGGAGTTGATGTAACCATGTACGGGCTCAGTACAGATTTGCCGAGTTGGAGGGGAAACTTTATCATTACAGTCAATGGGATATTTTTTATTAATATTTGTGTCGCCTCAGCCAGTCAGCAAAAATTAAAGGTACTCATACTAGTCTGGAAAGTATATATGTATTTTCGGCATGGACCTTAGGCAGCTTGACGAAATTTGGCATACTTTTTTCTCTGATTTATAAAGAAATACATTAAAATTACAGTGGTATGAGCAAAAATGGCATACATAGCTGCTAGTTTGTCAAAGATTCTGGCATAAATCTTTGGCATGGAGAAAACAAACTTTCCACTGAGGTACTCATATATGTTGGAAACTATTATCTAATACACAACATTTGTGAAGCAAAACAAATTCTGTCCAGTATTTGTTGAGAAGCTGTTTAGAATTGTATGAGAAAAGGAAATTATAACAAAATCATGGAAGCAAGGACTGATAACAAAAATACCTAAGAAAGGCAATACTACTCTATGTGATAACTGACGCGGAACAACCTTAACATCCATACCAAGCAAAGTATTTGGAAGTTTTAATCAACTGAATTAAAAATGGTGTTGACAGTAAGATGAGAGATGAACAGGCCGGATTTAGAAGAGAAAGGAGTATCACCATGCAAATTTTCCCCCTGCACAACATTCTTGAACAGGTGGCTAAATAGCAGTCAACCATATATATCACCTTTGTTGACTAAAGGCGTTTGCCCCAGTGCACAGAGAAAGCCTCTGGAAAATAATGGCAGCCTATGGTATTCCACAAAAGATAATATGTTTGATTAAAGCGTTATATGACGGCAGTGAATGCGCACTTATAGATGGTAGTGTGGAATCTGAAAGGTTTCAAGTCAAAAGTGATGTAAAGCAAGGTGATGTAATGTCAGGGTTCCATTTTCTGATGGTGGTAGACAGGGTGATGAGGAAAATGACTGATAATAACAGGAATGAAATTAGATGGAAGTTCATGTCAACCCTTGAGGACTTAGGATTTTGCTGATGATATCGCTCTACTTTTATCTACATATCAACACATGCAAACCAAAGTGACCAGGCTCAATCAGTATGTTGCACAAACTGGGCTAAGAATTAATAAGGATAACACAGAGCTCATGAAAGTTAACAGCAAATGTGCAAACAAAATTTATATCAATAACCAACAACTAAATAAAGTAAACAAGTTCAACAGTGCTTACAAGGTGGTGGCAAGAAGATATCCAAAACAGAATCTCTAAAGCAAGAGTAGCATTTATGAAGTTACATAAGATATGGAACTCAAGCACATTCTCAATATATACAAAAATACGACTGTTTAACTCTCTTGTTAAGTCTGTACTCCTGTATGGTTGTGAGACATGGAGAGTTGATGTAGCAGATAATAAAAAAGCTGAATACATTTATGTTCAAATGCTACAGGAAAATTTTGAAAAGATCAGATGGCCATATGTAATATCTAATGATGAAATACTGAGCATCACTAAACATGACAAAATCAGCACTGAAGTAAAAAGAAGAAGGTAGATGTGGATTGGTCATGTGAGGTGCATGTTCACTATTAAGCACTGTGTGACAGCTACATGTATGACGTTAAAACCAGAGGGGAGAAGAAAAGTTGGTCGTCCTAGAAAGACCTGGAGAAGGACAGTCGAGAAGGACAATCGAGAAGGAGAGGAAAGTGATGGGATGGAGCTAGTGGAAAGAAGCCAGACAAGTTGCAAATAACAGTCCAGTGGAGAGAGTGCACTGCAGCCTTATGGGCCAGAAGGCCTGAAGAGACTAGGTGAGGTGAGGTGATTTGTTGAAAAATGACAAAATATAGGTTTTTCTCCCATTGACTGCAATGATAACTGTTTGTTTGATTTCCCCTTTGCCTGAAGTTTGAGATTGTCAAAAAAGCATTGTTATGTTTTTCTAGTGGTTGAATTAAGGTTATGTTTTCCAATGTTCATAGCATTTTGAATAAACATGATAAGCTGCTGGCTGAAGTTTCAATTAGTAGACCTGATATAACTGTTATCACTGAGAGTTGGATTTATAGTAAAATTAGTGATGCAGAGATACATATTCCAGGTTACTCAGTTTTCAGACAAGACAGATTAGATACTCTCAATGGTAGAGGAGGTGGTGTTGTATTGTTTGTAAATGACAGTTTTATTTGCATAGATAGGACTGCTCAGTTTTCTTTTGGTTTTTTGAATTACCTATGGTGTGGGCTTTTTGTTGATGGCGATGTTGGTAGTTCAGTGGTTGTTGGTGTTGTACAGTATATAGATCACCAAATTCTTGTCCTGAGAACAATCAGAAATTGCTTGACTGCTTCAGGAAAGTTGCTTCTAGGAGGGTTATTGTTTTTGAGACTTTAATTTTCCAGACATTGATTGGAATCTTTGTACTCGTAGTCCACATGTAAAGATTTTTTGGAAGTTGTATTCGACTGCTTTTTCACCCAGCATGTGTTGTTTTCGACGCGTGGTAGTAATTGTATTGATTTGATTTTCAGTAGTGAAGAAACTATGGTTAGAAATATGCTACTGTAAGTAGCGGTAAGGTAGGGTGTAGTGATTATGACCTCATTAGTTTTGATCTTGTTTCACAAAGATTTCTCCAGCTAATAAACTGGTTTTAGATTCTAAGAATGCTGACTTTGCCGCCCTTCAGGATAATTTGTCATTTGATTGGACTTATTTGCTATGTGACTTAGATACTTCTAAATCATGGGATGTTTTCCGAACTAAAGTTTTGGAGGGTGTGAATAGCTTTGTCTATGGTTAGAAATTTGCTATTGTAAGTAGCGGTAAGGTAGGGTGTAGTGATTATGACCTCATTAGTTTTGATCTTGTTTCACAAAGATTTCTCCAGCTAATAAACTGGTTTTAGATTCTAAGAATGCTGACTTTGCCGCACTTCAGGATAATTTGTCATTCAATTGGACTTCTTTGCAATGTGACTTAGATCCTTCTAAATCATGGGATGTTTTCCGAACTAAAGTTTTGGAGGGTGTGAATAGCTTTGTTTATGGTTAGAAATTTGCTACTGTAAGTAGCGGTAAGGTAGGGTGTAGTGATTATGACCTCATTAGTTTTGATCTTGTTTTACAAAGATTTCTCCAGCTAATAAACTGGTTTTAGATTCTAAGAATGCTGATTTTGCCACACTTCAGGATAATTTGTCATTCAATTGGACTTCTTTGCAATGTGACTTAGATCTTCTAAATTATGGGATGTTTTCCGAACTAAAGTTTTGGAGGGTGTGAATAGCTTTGTCCCATTAAAGAAAGTATGTAAGCGTAATCGGCCAGGATGGATGTCTCAGGAGGTTTTGCAGGCTGTTCGGAAAGAGAAGAAGTTGTGGCGTTGTTATAAAAACAGTGAGTGTCCTGCGGAGCTTGCTAGGTATAAGGATCATAAAAAGTTCACAAAGGGTTTAATAAGAGATACTAAAGTGCTTTTTGAAAATCGTTTGTCCAAAGAGGTTAAGATTAATCCTAAGTCATTTCACTCTTACATTTGCTCAAAGCTAAAAATCAAGGAGGTTGTTGGTTCCCTTCAGGGTAAGGATAGTGTTACTATCAATAGTGCTAAGGATATGGCTGAGGTTTTGAATGACTACTTTGTGTGTGTTTTTGCTAAGAAGTCCCTTGCTGATGATGTTGTGGAGTATCTTAGTGTGCACTCTCTAGTATCCATTAAGGATGTTGATTTTACAGTTGATGTTGTGTCTAAGAAATTAAAGGGTATGATTTAAAAAAAAGCACCCGGTCCAGATGGTATACATCCTGCTGTTTTATGTAGGTGTTTTGATGTGCTTTCTGTTCCCCGAGTATTATCTTTTAAAAGTGCTTTGATGTTGGTGTTGTTCCTAGTGATTGTACAATTGCAAATGTCACTCCTATTTAAAAAAAAAAAAGGGTGACCACAGTTTGCCTTGTAACTATAGGCCAGATAGTCTTACTAGCATTGTGTGCAAGGTCATGGAGTTCATTGTTAAGGATGTTGTACTAGATCATTTACTGGTCAATGGTTTGTTGAATTTGTCCCAGCATGGGTTCTTACCTAAGAGGACTAGTCTTTCTAATTTATTGGGAATTTCTTTATGATGTTACTAAACTAATTGATTCTGGTCATAATGTAGATGTTATCTATTTAGACCTCCAAAAAGCATTTGATAAGGTTCCGTTGAAAACAAGAGCACTTAGTGTGGAGAAAAAGTGTGCCAGTTGTATAAATTCTTAGTTAATTGACAGGTCACAAAGAGTTATTGTTAATGGTAGAGTATCTCCATGGAAGAAGGTTACAAGTGGTGATCCTCAGGGTTCTGTATTGGGTCCACTTCTTTTCTTAATCTTCATTAATGATATTGATGTTTCTCTTGGCTCCAGAATTATTGAGCTGTAAATTTGCTGATGACACTAAGCTGTGCAGGATTGTTGATGCTAGGGATTCTTCACTGTTGCAAACTGATCTCAAAAAGTTAGTTTCTTTCTCCCAAATGTGGCAGATGTCATTTATTGTTGATAAATGCAAAGTGATTCATTTTGGTCAGAGCAATTTGGCTTTTCATTACTGCATGAATGGTTAAAATCTTGGTTGTGTTAATCAAGAAAGGGATCTAGGTGTTGTCATTACTAGTAATTTGAAGCCTTCCAAACAGTGTGCTTTAGCAGCTGCAAGGGCAAATAGGAAGTTTGGTTTGATTTAATTTGATAAGAATTTTTTTTGTTTCTTGGTAGAAAGGGTGTCCTTAAAGGATTAGTTCAGTGGTCAAGCATGTTTATTTTTTATAAAAGAGGACTTCAATAGAAACAAAATGGTGAAGAAAGCATTGTAAAATCTTATTCCGTTAAGGAGATATATTTAAGTTTAAAGTGTGGTATCATTTGTGTAGAAACAACTGAAATCAGACTAGTTGTGATGTCACAGCCTCAGATTCCTCAAAGTCTTTATGAATTTAAGGGAAGTTTATTTAATTTGTTCACTATTTAAATTATTTTTCTTCAAACTTTTTTCAGGTGGTATATTATAAATACCCTTCCTAGATTGTTTTACTACTTTTAACATATCCCATGGTTTATAAGCCACAAAATCGCAGGACCAAATATGTTAGAATACATAAAGACTTTGAGGAATCTGAGGCTGTGACATCACAACTAGTCTGATTTCAGTCGTTTCTATACAATGATACCAAACTAAACTTTAATATCTCCTTAACGGAATAAGATTTTTGAATACTTTCTTCATTATTTTGTTTCTTTTGTTTGAAGTCCTCTTTTATATAAAATAGACTTGCTTGACCACTGAACTAATCCTTCAATTTGTATAAGCAGTTAGTCAGGCCTCACCTTGAGTATGTTATTCAGGCTTGGGGTCCCTTTTATGGAAGGATAAGTTCATTTAGGAGCAGGTTCAGCGAAGAGCCACTAGACTTATTCCTTAAGTAAGGAATCTCTCTTATGAATCTAGGTTGCGAATTCTTGGTTTAATCACGCTTGAGTTGAGAAGAGTATGTGGCGATATGATTCGGGTTTTTACATTCCTATTTGGTAGTAATGCTTTGACTTCCTGTAATTTCTTGCATGTTTCAGCTAATCCTCATGTGACATGTGGTAACAGTTTGAAGTTGACCAAAGAGTTCTTACGGATAGATATTTAGCATTTTAGCTTTTCGCAAAGAGTTGTTAATTAGTGGAATGGTTTGCCTGAGTGGGTAGTTAGCTCCAATCCTGTTGAGATTTTCAAAGCCAACATTGATAAGTTCTTTACTTACTCTGGGCATCTTTGATTTTTTTGTTTTGTGTTTGTAGTGGTCTTAGTTTGGGCTTTTTATGGGGTGATTCACCCTTCTTAGCCTGTCATCTTGTTATGTTATGTTATGTTATATTACGTCACCATGCAACCACAACATTCCCAGATGTCCGACCTCGAGAATGGATTTTTATTTCGGGTAAGCCCTATAGCCTAGGCCACACTTGAAACACCAACCATAGGGGTCATCAACGTTAGGCTCCCTTTGCAGTACCCACCATTTCCATGGGAAATTCATTCCTACAAAAATGCCCTGGACTATGCAAGGTTATAACTCCAGATAGTCACATATAAATTCTGATTTTTTATAAATGTTTGTTTGTTTAATGAAGGCGTAACGGCACCACGACAACGAGGGTCAAATTGTGCCTGAGAGGTCAGATCATTCTAGAGGTAGGAAGGAAATGAAACAGGGGGAGAATGAAAAAAATACAAGAACAAAATGTCACAAAGCTGTGATGGAGAGAGGAGGTGCATGGGTAAAAGAAAAAAAAAGCAGAGAGAGGGGGGTGGAAGAGGAGAATTAAATATGGTTGTAGAGGGAAGCAAGATAAAGAAAGGAGATCATTTTATCTGGAGGGTTTTTCTGGAAGAAGTCAGCAATTGAGTTGTGGGGAGCGAGGGAAGCTTTAGGAAGGTTGTACAGAGGGCAAACAAGGAGAATGTGATGGACTGTAAGGGTGCAATGGCAATTGTTGCAGAGGGGTTGGGGGGAGCCAATAAGGAGGTGGGAGTGAGTAAGGTGGGTGTGACTTTTTCTAAGACAGGTAATATGAACGTTGTTGATACGAGAGAGGTTGTTGATGGTGGGTTTGATCGGAATGGTGGACTGTATGACGTGGAGTTTGTTATCAATTTGGGAATTCCATGAGGTTTGCCAGCGGTCACCAACAAGGGAAGCGATAAGCGGTTTGATGTCAGAAAGGGTTTTGGGAAAAGGGGTAGTGGGAAGGTTGAGGGCAAGCTTAGCGGCTGCATCAGCCCTGTCATTGCCAGGGATGCCAAAATGGCTAGGTATCCAGAAGAAAAGAATACTTTTCCTGCAGAGGGTGGGCGAAAGGAGTTTCCTCCGGAGCAGGTGGGATGTGGAGTTATCCCAATTAAGATTGAGTAAAGAAGTAAGGACAGCCTTGGAGTCAGAGAAGATGGCAAAGTGGCTGAGCAGAGAGTACTCAATAAAGTTAAACTGTCAATCGACCCGAAAAATGGTTGAGAATTGACTGACAACCAGTCATTTGTTAATACTGATTTATAATTTCTAAACAGTTTTGATAGCAACGAACAGTTGCAGACTTTTATTTCCCTATATATGATTTCAATAAATAAAGTAGTAGAGTAACTGAACCTTATTTTTTTGTGCACTACGTATTATGTGCGATTCCACCTACATGTAGTTTAGCAACCAATTTCGAACAATCGGACTTACAAAATAAAACTTACATTCAAAATTGTTTAAAATGAAGCTTCCTGGGGTAAGGGAGACCAATATTTCTGACTTAAAATGCAATATAACTCACATCCTAAAAGATATTCTCCTTTCAAAAATTGTTGGTCCAGTTGAGCCAATAAAAACAGCAATTTTTTCTTGTCACTCGAACACACATCCATCTGTTGTCACTGACGTTAGGATAAAAGATGTTTTATTTTGTAATGATGGCCTAAGCTATAGAAAAAAAAATATAAACAAAGGTCACAACTGGTTTAAAACTGATGAATATTTAAGAGCAAGGCTATGACGTTACAAAAGTTCATTTCCGTCCCGCGATAGGGTGTGAAAAATTAATATTTTCTTATAGTATAATTATTCAAATGAATAATATATGAGTGTTATTGTTAATGCACAAAAAAAAAAAAAAAAAAAAATTAAAGAAAGAAATGAAAGGTCTAGGTTAAAATAAGCTATTGAATCAGAAGTGTTTTGTGATTGCAATTATCTTATGCCCCTATTGTAAAGACTCAGAAAGGTGATTTGTGATCTTTTATTTTTGTCGTTTCAATGTTTTATATACTGTACGTTAACTATTATAAAATAACATTTTGCATACTGTTTTAATGGGACTTTCAAGTTTTCTTAATGGATAAAAGCAAAAGCCAAAATGCGCCATTAGATTAACAAAATTAGGAGACCCTTTAACTTGAACAAACACGCTCGAATTTTGTTATAATTTTTTATCGCTGACTTTTTCATTGCAAAGTTTCTTTTTTATTCATCACCATTACAAAGATGATAACTTTAGTGACACCTTCAAAGAATTTCTAAATGTATGTTTTCCTTTTTTTAATAAAATTTTTGCTTTTTTCCTTCTTTAGTGCACGAAATTAGGTACTGTAGCCTGTGCTACAGTTGAGTTAGGTTTTGTTAATTTCCTAATGCCATGGGCAGCGAGTCCATACTGTGAGTCTTTATTTAGGCTAGGTGTAACATTAGTAAATTTTCCAAACCCACCTGATTTGTCCTCATATAGTAAACAACTTTGCTCTCTTCATTCACTTCTCTCGAATACATAGTTGCTGGGTGTTCCCTATCATGATGGTGGTGATTTTTCTCATCTTGGTTGTTTTCAAATTCCGCGACCTCACTTTCAATCGAATGTTGTCTATTCAAAGAAGAGCAGCCACAATCCTTCTTTTCTTCAACCTTTTCATTTTCTGTATTTTCAAGAATACCATCATCTACCTCTGCAGACAAAGAGAGTACAAATATAACAGCACTTAAAGAAAATATCAGCAGTGACTTGAATGACGTGCAGATCTCCATGATGGTATGGCAAGGATAGCTGTATTTTGTCTTTTTGTTGTATTTTGTAAATGCAGGTAGCACGAAACTAATTATTTTCCCTATTGAAGCCTATAATGAAAGAGTCAAGTTTGGGGTCCTTTTTGTACCAGAATGTTATAGATTTGGGATCTTTTGTGATGTTTTCCAAAAAGTACCATCTAATATCTCTTGGATGACGGTACTTTCAATGGGGGGTCATTAGAGGTTTTGGCCCCTTTTTTTTTGACGTGAAGAGGTGTTATACACCCTCACCAAATCACTCAAATTTTGGTGTGGGTCCTTGGTAAAATAGTTCCCCATGAAACTTTTGCTTAAACAAATCTTGTTAAGTTTGGATATGCATAGTCAAGTCCTATCCGTTCTCTACCATTCCTAAAATTTTCAACTTCTCAGCTCTCTGTCCTATGAAATGGGACCTCTCGGAAATATTTTTATCAGCCTTTTCTCTGAGGCTTCTCATTTTTTCTTGCCGGGGTAATACCTTATTAGTTTTGTGCTACCTTTTGTCGTTGCAACTTTTCATCATGTCTTTAATTACATGACAATGTAGACTCTTGAAACTTGTTTGGTAGCACTTGCACATGAAGTGAGCATTTTCGATGTCAGACATCCGGGAATGTTGCGGTGCACGGCGACTTAGCAATGTTTTTTTTTTTGTGACGATTTCAAACTTCAGTCAAAGGGGAAACACACAGTCAGTTATTATTGTAGTCAATACGAAAAAAACACTATTTTTGTCATTTTTCAACAAATACTAAAGATAATTTATTTTTCTTCAAATATGTTAGGTTTCTAACATATATTCCAACAAATTCAGAGGCGGCGGAAGATGTTTGAATCTGGGGACACAGGATCTGAGGGGCACTTTCCAACTCGTATTTTCAAAGCATATAGCACAGCAGTATAGCTTTATATGCCCCCTTCACACACACACACACACACACACACATACATACTTGTAAATGCACCCAAATGGGAACCAATGATGAAAACCCTTTAAATTGGGGAACACAGTTTTAAAGGGTTTAGGAGGAATCCATTGACAGGATGATTCCTACAAGGTTATGATATAAATATAAATAAACTCTGTCTTTTGGATATCCCTTTCTATCTGACCTTGATTCCCCACGTGCAAAATAGGGACACACATTCTTAACACATAAACACACAAATCTTTTTATTTTGCTTTTGAAAATTTGACGTCATGGGGGCCCCATTTAACAATTTTCCTATAGGCCTTTAGTGTTTTAGGTTTATTTGTAATTTTTTTTTTATTTCCCTGATTGGGGGACACAAAAATTTAGCCTGCAGTATACATTTTTAGCTTTATTTTATGTACATATTCTTTCTCAATTTTCCCGAGGAGGGGGTGGGGCACATGCCCCTAATGCTCCCTCCCCTGGATCAGCCTCTGCGAAATGTACAACACTGTTCAGCTTCCAGCGTACCGTTGTAGAGCATCCATGCTGAGCCCTGACAACTAAGAAATTTGATTTGGAATTAAGAATCAATTGGCATTATAACTTTTAGGGCTCTTTACAGTGACATCATCTTAAATTGCATTAAATGCTTGGAGTTTGAGATTTAAAGTAGGGCACGGGTGGCGGGGGCAAGAGCACAAAAATGATGTATACTCAGTTTTGTTTTTCATAAAAAAATACAATGGTCTCAAATCGGGGAAAAGTGTCCATTTACTGCAAAACGGGGAGCAGAGTCTTTTGTCATAACGACTTGTGAATTGATGGAAGATTTATGAGAAACTCTATTTGTGATTAATTTTCAATTCGCAAAATACATTTCGGCAGACCAACTCAAATATACTATTGCGTAGATAGGGGAGTACATGTTCATTTCCCGGAATATAGGGAACCTGTATGTCGCTACCGAATTGGGGATACACAGATTTTTTGTTAAATTGAGGAAATCAAGATACACAATTTTTTCACACAACATGAATATTTACCAGGAATTGTGGACATCACCCTACCATGCTAAAAATCAAATGGGACATTACTGATGGTACTGTGACCTGTTTCACGAATTTAAGCTTTTTGGAAATCGGGGAAGTCCCCGATTATCAGGGTATCCCCGATTTGCGGGTGAAAAATCATGTGTGTATCCCCGTTTGGGTGCGATTACAAACGCACACACACACACACACACACACACACACACACACACCGGAATTTTTAAAACTTTTATTGGTCCAAAAATTACTAGTGACCCATTTTCCTTTCCAAAATTCGGTAAAATAAAACAATTTTATATTAAAAATCTACAACAATTGGAAAATGTATATAGATCATAAGTCTTGAAATCGGAAGAATTTATTCTTAAAAATCATGGTTAGCCAATTGTATTGGTCATGAAGGGGAGTAGGAAGGGTCACCTCTCAGAGGGGGCAAAACTGTGAACCAAAACATTTACTGGAGACAAGTAAAAAATGCACTGTTAATAAAGTTTCCATTAATGGCTGCTAAATGGAATCCCCTTCAATTTCCAGAATTTTTCTTCATTTTCGGAAAATTTACTTTAATTTCCGGTATTGTTAGTTTGGGGGAATATATTGAGCAATTTTCTGAAAATTTTACCAAAAGATCCAATAATTTAACCTAATTTTTCAATTAATGTTAAACCGGAAAATTTAAATCCTCTCAGGGGGGCAGTTTTCTCCCGCTTCATACGCCATGGTCTTTAGAATTTTTCAAGAGGCCATCATTTTTTTCTGCTAAGAATAAATGTGACTTGGTATATCAGTATAAATTAGACCAGATAGCCCAAATTCACACCCAGTCTTTAGTGAGTCAGTGGCAAGGGTTTTCCTATAGTATGTTTTTTCCTTCCAGAACCCAAATTAAACTTCAATTATAAAACATTAAAAAAGGGACTTAAATATACTTTAATATTTTAAATAACACTTTTTATCTCTGTAACGTGGCACCTTTTAAACTTTACAAGAAAATAAGGGAGGGCATGTCAGTTTGTTTCATGACAATGGCCCGGATCCATATAGTAAGTTCTTCCCAGATAGCTCATTTCAAAAATGCCCCACTAATGAAATTTGGAGTGGCTCGCCTCCCGATCCAGGAGGAGGCACTTCATACTAAAAGTGGTATATGTGCAGCCTATCAAGCGAAAAACATACCCGCAATATGACAGATCTTTTGGTAACTGCGGTATGAAATTATACCATTTTGATACCCACAGTATGAAAGAATTCAATTTTGATACATGCAGTATGAGTATTCAACAAAATTATTGTCAAAATGGACTAGCAGTGCAAAATTAACCAACCTCATTTTTTGGGACCTGCACCACAAAAATGATAAAAAAGACCATATTTTTACTATAAAAAACATTTGTTAGTAATATATATTTTTTAAATTAATTTTTTATAGTAAAAAAAAGACATCTGCACTACGAAAATGGTGCAAAACAGGCACCTGCTTGGGCTGCACATGCAGACATAGATATATACCTCACATATGGAAGTGCCCCCTCCTACCTCCCGTGGCTTGCACCATACTTGCACCATAATGAAAGTTGAGGTGGCTCGCACACTCTAAAAAGGCCCTATTTGAAAGAATTTGTTTGTTTGTTTGTACAAATCATAAGCTGGGAAAACAAAGAAAGGCAGAGGCGAATGCTTTTTAAATATGAAAAAGTCCAATATGTAAGGCTGTTGCAGGCCCCCAACTTTGTCCTATGGAAAACTCAGAATAGAGTGCGCGCGGAGCAAAAGAAAAAAAAAGAGAAAAATATTACAAGAGACATAAAGTCTGACATAAACCTAATTTCATATAATAGAATTTAAAAAGAAAATTCATACCTTTTAAAGCAGTCTCAACACATTTTTTTGTAATCATTAAACACTTTGATCTGTTGGTGCTACTTCATTGGGAGCCGCCATTTATATTTCAAAATATGCAGAAAATGATGTCATCAACCCAGTAGTATGTTAGAATTCCTTGTGTTTCTTTATAATCTGTCAAGTTTTCTAGCTTATGAAAAATTGTTTTTCTTTTTCTTTTTGTTAGGCAGTAAGGGTGATGGACGTTTTTGTGTATTAATGAAATTATCAAAACATGCTGTTTAAACTTTGTCACATCATTTTGGAATCAAATAACTTTTGAAAACCTTTTTTAATTTGAAAAATATAATACACTTTTAATAACTGAGTAAGGACAGTGGTGGACTGGCACATAGAAATCTACCGGTCCAAGATGAAGTTGAGTAACCGGCCCATTATACTATATACTACACTAGTCAGCTAGAATGTCTCTATACGTGGGGGTAAATCATTAACTTTGTGTGTTTTGATTGGTCGAAATACATGGTCCAATCGTGCACTTATACTGATGTAAGCCAATCGGTAATCGTTTCAGAATGAAATAAACGCCGTTAATGCATATTAATCACGACTGCACGAAATGGCCTCCAAACAAATTACACTGCAGGTTTTGATGCAGATTTGAAGAAAAATGAGAAAACGCGAGGCAAGGGAGGTAATCAGGTAATGGTGTAGTATTCTTATTTAACGCAGCTATTTTATCTGAGTTTCAACGGGGCGCTCCAATCACCCAGCCCCGCATTTGCTTGAATATACCTTTTCCTATTTAAAGGTTCATCAGTTCATCGGTTTAGATATAACATGTAATAGTTCTAAGTCACTAATACCAGGTCAGTATATTCACGAGTTACTCATGAGTCATTTTACTGAAGAAAAAAAAATGATCATGATGGCCATTTAAGGTTAATTTATTTTACCTTTTGTGTATATCTTGGAGTTTACTAGAATATGATGATTAAGGACATGCCATCTGGATTTCCGATTGAGCTGGAAGCTTTGCATGAATGCGCTCTACTATTGATATCTTTTTTAGTTGTAAAGCGTCACGTGACGGTTTATCTTCGGATGTCCGGCCATCCTTCAATCCCGTGGTTGTTGCTTTAATTCTTTCCCGTCGTTATAATAAGGTCGTTTCCGAATGCTTTGGAAACCTAAGATACCATGCACCACAAGAACATTGTCAACTGACACAGGAAACTAACAAAATTCACTGACTCTGTTGTACTTCAAACTATGTGCGGTGTCAATGTTTTATATGCATTTGAGCATAGGCCTATATTTGTAACAAAGTACAAAATAGCAATCGATATTGGTTTAAGCTATCGTTCATGATTCTATATCTATCTTCTTATACCCGATCAATCCATATATTTATATATCCACGAAGCTTAATCAAGCTATAGGGCCTACATATCTATCGATCAAAATATAATATAACTATCCACTGTATCCAGATATGATATTAAGGTATCTATCTGGAATCCATTTTTATAGATATTGATTTATTTAAATTCCTATATACCTATAAATTTCTGCTTTTGTCTATCTATCTATATGGATCTATTTCTATCTTATATGATGTATATCCTTAAATCTTAATGTCCACCTATCTGATACTTTATGGACCTGGTCACTAGGATGGTCCCCTCGGTAATTTTCAGAATATCTTTATGTACTGTTTTTGATTCATTACTTGTTGGTTATTCGGCAATTTGGTGAAAAAGTAAGTGGGCCATGAGGCACGTGCCCCAGGCCCCACTATTTTAAAAACTGACAAAAGTGCTTCTTTATGAAAATAAAGTGCCTCTCTTTTTTTAAATGAAAAGTGCCCTCACTTAAATTTCTTCCCCCTTGCCCCCGAATTCCCTGGTCACACTCCATGCATGTTCATGTTTTTTTACAATGTAACACGTCGATGAAGTGCACATTTGGCATAGGGCTGTAGCTTTAACCTAACCAAATTTTCATTAAAAAGAATTCATTGCAAAAGGCCACTATGGAAAATATTTCCCAGGCCCCACCGATAAGCTGCAGGCGAAGGTCGAATGAGTTTTTAATCCTTCTCTAAGGTCAACAGTCATTTATTCCTGATTGTAAACAGGTATTTGTAAATATTAACTGTTGTAATTTTGGGCAGTTTAAACTACTGGTGATATCAGCGGAATAAATAAAACCCAGTGGTTACACGTTATCACAGATTTCGCTTATGTCAATTCTGACACGGTACAAAGCCTGCGTTAACTTTGCAACTCCCAGTTGAGCTTTGGAATGAGAAGTCTATTATCAAAGATAAAGATTGATACCGGATTGGTGCTTTAAGCATCTAACTGTTAGTAGTTAGTTTACTTTACGGCAAGACCTCATCAAATTGTTAAAGAAAAACCAACATTTGCTAGATTGCCACGTCAAATTAAAATCACTGCATTCGTGCTACCTTTGGAGCTCCCTGCATTTATCTGTTTATCGTCAAACACTGAATCAGTGCGTTGTTTAGTATCTCCAACAGTATAAAAGACAATCTTTGAACAATTTGATTTTAAATTTACGAAAATTTAGTCAATGTATTCATCGTTACGTATCCATTTTCAGAGCCTCAAAGCTAACAATGTTTATGATGCCTCCTGCATGCCAGCTGAACCTAATTTATCAGAAGCAGCTCGGAAAAAGTGATAAACGCCACTTCATACATTGTACTGGATAAATGTTTACTGAACTGAGAGAACGAAACAACCTGACGAGAGAGATCGGCCATGAAAGATCAAAATGAGGTAGGCTCATACAAGATGTACCAGAGGTCTTATCTCTGATATGAATAAGATTAGGGAAAGTAGCGGCGGTACGGGGCAGGGAAGTTTCTCGTACAAATACCCCCCCCCCCTCCCCATACTTCTTCCAAAAAATGAATAATCATAACAAATAATCATAATAAAAATAAATAATCATAATAAATAATCATAATCATAATAAATAATCATAATAAAAAATAAATAATCATAATAAAAAATAAATAATCATAATAAAAAGTAGCAATAATAATATATAACAAAATAATGTTATTAACAACGTTTTCCCTCTATGTGGAGCAACTGTCTCCTCAGTCCTCAATGCTCCGAACAACACTAAAAAGTTATGGTGCCGCCACTGGGCAGGGTTAAAACTGGTTTTATGCACTTTTCTCTCTCAGTAATTGGAAAGTACCATCTGACCATCCGAGTAGGCCTAAGTAATTGCAATCTGCAGACTCCACCTGACCAATTGAGAGCTGGAAAATGTCGAAACGTTTAATCATACATTTCACACTCACATTATCACACTCAACTGACAGAAAATACCAATCTCAACGCTGAAAAATCCTTGAAATTTGGCAGTTCGGGCAGTGATTATCAGGTCATCACATTGGTCACTAAAAAAAAAAAAAAAATCAGCGAATATATCGCACAATGACGTTAACTGGGTATTTGAACATTTATATATACATGCCCCCCATAGCCTATTTCTAAAAAGGTAACTTGCTGTTGGTACCATGTTTGATTGGTATACTAATGTTGGTTCACCCACGGTGGCGGCGCCAAGATTTTGGTCATCGGGTAATTTGTATTTCATGGGGAGGGACAAAACCTATAAATCGAAATATATATCACTATTCAAAATTTGTTTGGGGCAAGTGGGGTTGGCAAAGCGATTTCATAAGGGGGGGGGCCACGAGTAGCGCCGCCATTGAATCCAACGTACTGGATCAACTGTTGGCAGGAGGTTGGGTGACAGCGCACCTGCAGCCACCCCAATTCGGTAAACTCTATTTGTCAGGAGATAAAGCTATAAGTCATTAAGTGGTCTCGATTTGGATGTTATTACAAGAACTGTTGCCCCCATCTGTCGGGATGCGCAGTCGCCACTGTGAAGTTTAACCAGGGAGCTGTAACAGCTTCCTGGTTTAACTTTCTTACTTGTTATCTCGCTTGTAAATGTTTCCATGAGCCGGTACAAGTTTCATTCATACAATCGGCACGTGAAAATTCAAGTATTCTAAAAATAAAACATTATGTAATGGAAAAATCTTACGATACTATGGGGAGCTGTAACTTCAATGTCAAAAAAACCCAAATATCTTTTCATTGTTGTATTTTTAAAATCTCAGAAATTCTTACGGAAAGTCGAGAAACGTGTTAACCTGGTAGCAGACCCAAACATTGTTACTTCATTCTTAGGAAGTGAATCTGTTCACTGGTACAACCTGTTACTTTGGCACATGACCTTTTGAACACACGTCAAATCTGGGTGAATTTGACCCTCAAGAGAAAATGATAACACAAGTACTTCCAGATTTTAACAAACCAAAATAAAACGCGATTGTATGTTTCTTTCTAAATCAGTGCAAGTGGGAAAAGATATTGTAAAACTTCGGTACCTTAACATCGCCTGTGATTTTATCGTGTCTTGTTACTTTCCTTGTTAAATACTAAAAGGTGTTTATTCTTTTCAAACTTTTAGTGCTTCGAGCACGTCGTTGCATATACATTGTCTGGATGGATACGCTTCAGGAACTTATAAAGTAGTACTGTATGAATTCTTACAGAGACCTTGAAAAGAAAACATTCCAGTAGTTCTGAAGCCTCTTTTCTACGAATAATTCCTCTGGATTGTGTTAGTGTTAGGGATCGTGATTTAAAATGCTGATGTCATTTGAGTGTAAAGGGAAGGGACAAATTTGAATGTGTGTTTTGTCAGGATACTATCAAATGCGATCTGCATATATACACACTTACTCATAAATTTGATTAGGTATATCACGAGTCTGATACTAACGTTTTGAATGTAATTTTCTTTGCTTGCAGTGAACTTCGCATGGATTGAAAACCGAAACTATTTAATTCAATTTGGATTCATATGGGTTGTGATGATTACGTATACGAGCATTTATCTGTGAATCAACTTTTCTTCGAGAAGTACAGAGAAGTGACTAATATAGTACACCATAGGTAATAGCACCTTCCTGGATCACCTAAACACTACCACAAAAAGTTTGTCAACCTTCACAATTGTTGCATTTACTGCAGTATTTACTGACTATTCTTTTGAATTTTTGTTACAATTTATAATTTGGATTATTAATTCTTCGTTATTTCATTAAAAAAGTATCATAGTTTTCTGCAGCCGTTTGTTTATAAGAATGGAGGAAGTGTTCCGAACAAAGTCCATCTTAGAGAGAGAAACTTGGACCCTCCAGCGGCTTAATTCTATCAGTGATGAGGACGACTGTTCTAGTGATTCCAGTGGCTCATTCTCTGATTCGAGCAGTGAATTTGCATCAAGTTTAAGTTCCAGTCCTTCTGTATCCTCAATAAGCCGTGAGAATGTATTTCTGGATTATCTGTTTTCTCAAGGTATTGTAGACACTATTGATAAACAAGAGTTTGATGAAACGTACAGTTCAAACCTGGGAGATGAAATCAATCTAAAAATTGCTCAAACTGGGGATTTTTACGATATGGCGGAGTCGCCACTGGATTGCTTATTGACAAGTGCGTTAAGTGATCGGTATGATCATGCATTAGGCTTACACGACGAAGAAATGTGTGACCCATGTTATGATTCCTCTGATATGCTTCTCAATTCCAGTACGTGGAAATCGGAAACTGACAATATTTTTCCAGAACACACTTTGAATCTTGACATTTCTGCCACATTTGCCAGTGCCACAACGAAAAGAACGAACACATGCCCCATCCCTCGCTCCAGACAAAGTGTCATCATCAATAAGAATTTAATTATACCTGTACAAACATCTCATTTTATGAACCGTGCTTGCGCCACCGTAGAAAGCAAACAAGCGAAACTTCAGACATTCGAAGGATCTGTTGCTTCACCAGTTTCATCTCAAATGCTTGATTTAAACGCAAATATTTGCTACCCTATGACTTCCAGTGAAAATTCTACGGTTACCTTAAATTCAAAGCATACCAATATTCTTCCACCATCTGGAGTGCGCATAACACATATTCCGTTTGCAAAACCTATGACATCCTCGTCACGCCACCAATCAATTTATGCGCAGACGATAAACGGGCAGTTCCAAATTGTCACAGGGGTAAATAATCTATCAGCTGGGTCACCTGTGAATTTAAATTCTGTTCAAGGAACGTCCAGGCTTGGTATGCCTCGCCCAAGAACTCAAGGGAAGATAGCCGATGAGCTGAAGATACATAAATGTACGTACGCAAATTGTGGGAAGATGTATTCAAAAAGTTCTCATCTGAAAGCACATTTAAGACGTCACACCGGTGAGAAACCATTTGTATGTGATTGGGAAGGTTGTAAGTGGCGTTTCTCGCGTTCTGACGAACTTGCAAGACACAAACGGTCTCATTCAGGAGTAAAACCTTATAAATGTACAATATGTGAAAAGCGATTCTCGAGATCGGACCACCTCTCCAAGCATTTGAAAGTACACGCTAACGGGATACCGCGTAGCATGAGGGGATCACATTTGAATACCAGATGATATAGGTAGAAAATATATGATTTGTCCGCTTTAGCAATCTTCAATTATCACCATACAATATAAGAAAACATCAAAGGATAAGCAAGTGAAACTTGTTCATTGATTATTATTGCAAACAGTCACTCTCAGGTCACCCAACTGCCACGATAGAAAAAGACGCACGTGTCACGTGCTTTAAGAAGGACAGGGAAGTCCCCTTTCCACACACCTGACTGACCTCCATCACTTGCTAGGTTATATGCTCGCTTAGTGCTCACCTCATAGACTGCTGTCATTTCTCATTTGTCAGATTTCACTGCAAATGAAGCAAAGAAACAACACTAATGTGATAAGTTATGGACAATGGTATATACTTCAATTATCAGATTATAGCACATAGAAGTGACAACAGCTGTTCAGTGCATGTATTTGCAAATCGGTGTAGTCTAGGGGTCAGACCAGGAAAATATGCTAAAAGATCCATATTTGGGCCCAGATTTTGTACTCTCTTCCTTCAAAATTTAGCTTCCTTATTTTAATCAAATTTGAATATTTAGGTCATATGTACGTACTTCTTTTCCTCATCAGTAACCCCCACCACTGGGGTACAGTTATGTAAATCAACCCAATGACAGTTTATAGCAGGTTGTGCTTATAGTAGATTTATTTCAAGCAATACTTAACTGCTTAAATGAGACATAAAGTCTCATACAATCATTATTTTATATGACAGAGGATACAAATCTAAACCAACTGTCAAACACAGCAAGTCAAAATCTTATTTCTATCTCAAGTTATTCATGTTTGAAAGCGACACATGGGGGCTGCCATTTTGTTCAATTCTGTATTGAAATATTGTGCATGATGACATAATGTCTCCAATAGGGACATCAGGATTATAATGTATATCTTTATAAATGTGATAACAAGTTTTTATTCCAAAATGATGTGGCACAAAGTTTTAACAGCATTTTGTGATGATTTCATGTGTACACAAAACTTTCCGTGACCTTACAAAAGAGAAACAATTTTTCATAAGCTAGAAAACTTGAGGTAGATTATAGAGAAATACAAAACATTCCAACATCCTGATGGGCTGATGACATCATATTCTGCATGTTTTTAAATAAAAATGGCAGCTTCCATAGTACTATTAAGTAGTAGTATTAAAGTTTTTAATAATTCCAAAAAAATGTGTTAGATTGCTTCGGGAGTTACATTTGTTATTTTCAATTCCATTATATGAAATAAGGATTATGTCAGACTTTATGTCTCCTTTATTTAAGATCCAAACAGTACAGAAGATTATAAACCTTGTTTATCAAAATAATTATTCTTCCCGTATCACCAAAGAAGCAATGCCCCTAGTTACGATACCATCAGCAGCTGTCTTCATTTTTGGTTCCAATGCTAATTAAGGAACGTATTTAGTCATGCTGATGTATGTATGTATGTATGTATGTATGCTCGCAACTTTACTACCTTGTGGAGGCATACACCAGTAATGGTAATATCCTAGTGGAGACGCACCTCCCTGTGGGGACGCACCTCCCAGTGGAGACGCACCTCCCTGTGGAGACGCACCTCCCTGTGGAGACGCACCTCCTGTGGAGACGCACCTCCCTGTGGAGACGCACCTCCCTGTGGAGACGCACCTCCCTGTGGAGACGCACCTCCCTGTGCAGACGCACCTCCTGTGCAGACGCACCTCACTGTGCAGACGCACCTCCTGTGCAGACGCACCTCCCTGTGGAGACGCACCTCCCTGTGCAGACGCACCTCCCTGTGGAGACGCACCTCCCTGTGGAGACGCACCTCCCTGTGGAGACGCACCTCCCTGTGGAGACGCACCTCCCTGTGGAGACGCACCTCCTGTGGAGACGCACCTCCTGTGGAGACGCACCTCCCTGTGGAGACGCACCTCCCTGTGGAGACGCACCTCCTGTGGAGACGCACCTCCCTGTGGAGACGCACCTCCCTGTGGAGACGCACCTCCCTGTGGAGACGCACCTCCCTGTGGAGACGCACCTCCCAGTGGAGACGCACCTCCCTGTGGAGACGCACCTCCCTGTGGAGACGCACCTATCTGTGGAGACGCACCTCCCTGTGGAGACGCACCTCCCTGTGGAGACGCACCTCCCTGTGGAGACGCACCTCCCTGTGGAGACGCACCTCCCTGTGGAGACGCACCTCCCTGTGGAGACGCACCTCCCTGTGGAGACGCACCTCCCTGTGGAGACGCACCTCCCTGTGGAGACGCACCTCCCTGTGGAGACGCACCCCTGTGGAGACGCACCTCCCTGTGGAGACGCACCTCCTGTGGAGACGCACCTCCTGTGGAGACGCACCTCCCTGTGGAGACGCACCTCCCTGTGGAGACGCACCTCCCTGTGGAGACGCACCTCCCTGTGGAGACGCACCTCCCTGTGGAGACGCACCTCCCTGTGGAGACGCACCTCCCTGTGGAGACGCACCTCCCTGTGGAGACGCACCTCCCTGTGGAGACGCACCTCCCTGTGGAGACGCACCTCCTGTGGAGACGCACCTCCCTGTGGAGACGCACCTCCCTGTGGAGACGCACCTCCCTGTGGAGACGCACCTCCTGTGGAGACGCACCTCCCTGTGGAGACGCACCTCCCTGTGGAGACGCACCTCCTGTGGAGACGCACCTCCCTGTGGAGACGCACCTCCCTGTGGAGACGCACCTCCTGTGGAGACGCACCTCCCTGTGGAGACGCACCTCCCTGTGGAGACGCACCTCCCTGTGGAGACGCACCTCCCTGTGGAGACGCACCTCCCTGTGGAGACGCACCTCCTGTGGAGACGCACCTCCTGTGGAGACCACCTCCTGTGGAGACGCACCTCCCTGTGGAGACGCACCTCCCTGTGGAGACGCACCTCCCTGTGGAGACGCACCTCCCTGTGGAGACGCACCTCCCTGTGGAGACGCACCTCCCTGTGGAGACGCACCTCCCTGTGGAGACGCACCGCACCTCCCTGTGGAGACGCACCTCCCTGTGGAGACGCACCTCCCTGTGGAGACCCTCCCTGTGGAGACGCACCTCCCTGTGGAGACGCACCTCCCTGTGGAGACGCACCTGCCTGTGGAGACGCACCTCCCTGTGGAGACGCACCTCCCAGTGGAGACGCACCTCCCTGTGGAGAACCATTTCAGGTCTCCACAAGGAAAATACTTATTGCATAGATTGTTAAGACCTGAATGATTATTTATATCATTTGAGATGTTTCCAAAGGGTATTTCCCGTGGAGACCTAACGGTGTATAAGTGTGTAAGATTTCAGATTTCTAAAATGTTGTGAAGTTGAAGTACGCCCTCATTAGTATCAAGTATCAACAAGGATAGAAGATTAACATGTACAGTACAGAACATATTGCACAGCAGTTGTTCATGTAGGGTAGTGCAAGTGCAATGACATATATCTGGTGAGTTTTTTTATTCTTCATTTTCTTTTTGTTTAAGCTTTTAAAAATTCCAACACAGTACAATTGTAAGGGATTTTAGTAAAAGCAACCAGCTTACAATTCACAAAATTAATTTTTAATGTATATGGAACAGTTTTATGTTTTGAAATTGACCCTCCCCCCCCCTCTTCTCCATTCTTCCCTTCCTAATCACCACGGCCTACACACACTTTTTAAAACATTTCGAAACTTCGGGCCAGAATTGTTTGTAATTGAAATGTACTAGATCGTTCTTACCTGTTCATTGTCAATTCTTTTTTTCAAGTTGTGAATGCAATGAGTTGCTTTTCTAAAATAGCAACTCCTTGGTGAATGTGTGATGATTAATTAATTGTTTACTTGCAATACTTTTTATTGAAGCATAATGGTCACCAAATAAAATAACACATCCCCATAGAGCAAACACATTAACTTAATCATTAATCATTAACTTAATCATTAACTTAATCAGTTAATTTGGTGACCAGGTGACACAAGTTGCAAGTGTAAAATGCTTGTTTATGTCAGTAACAACAAGTATGGCTATTTTTACATATTTTGTAGCCCATTTAACTATAAAAAAAAGACTATTAGATGTTCAAGAAGTGGGATAAAATATGGTCATACATTAAGGAGCATATAATATCCAAAGCACCTTATCTGTTTTTTCATATCATTATTTTTTCAATTATTGTCACATCACATTGACATAATGCAAGCATGCCAAACATCAGTCAATTACATTTGGATATTTGTGAAGGACTGAAGAAAATAAATATTTTCAAGAATGTTTTTGACTAAAAAGTATTGTTTTTCATTTTTAAGTAGTATATGCAGTAGTATATAATAGTATACAGGTGAAGGCTATATATACAACCAATTTTGCTTTAATTATTAGTCTTGAATCCGAAATCGTCGGAAACCTTGTTCGTATTATGACCATGTACTGATGAAGTATTAAAATGATCATGGTACCTTCTTTCTTGGGGCTCAAGAAAATAGCAATGGTAGGCATACAGGCTCATGGCAGGATTTTTCTCAAGGTAGGTGGGATACTGACACTTCAAGACCCACGAGGGAACAGTTGCACCATTTTACCTCATTTTTACTTGTTGAATTTTAGCCTAGGGGCAAATATCTTTGTGGGGTGGGTGGGGGGGGGGTAATAGTGCTGGAGACATGGAAGTGTCCAAGTTGCCAAGACACATGATGGCACATGTTACATGTCAATATGATTAACCAGATAATGTTTGCCCATGCATGTAAATTTGTTATTGCATGCATGGGTTAGAAGAAAAGCAATAATCATATGGGGGTGAGATGGAGGGGGGCGGCGTATCCCATAGGAAAACGTTCTCGCGTTCTTTTCATTGGGCCTCCACTTTCATAGAAGATAAGTATGCATGACCACTAATTGTTTTTCACCAATCTGTTTCTTTTAAAAGCCAGTTGTCGTCTCTAACGTACGAGGTAAATAGAATTGAAGTCCTGTGTTTTGATTGGTTGAACACAATGGTGCAATGTGCACTTACATTGATAGGCCAATCAGTACCGTTTTGAAATTAAATGTACGCCGCCACATTTTAATCACGACATATGGCCTTTAACAGTTATGTTCTCTATCATGCATAGCAAAATTGACGGAAACATTTGGCGAAACGCGGAAGAAAGGTGGAACTTAATGGCGAAACACTTGAAACCAATCATTATATTCATCAAATGAAAAGGATTTCGAGTCCATATAACCATACAGAAAGGGCACTTCTTTTACGATGAAAGCTATAGATGTGGGGCACGTGTCCTTGGTTTAGGAAATATATAAGCTTTTTTAGTATAGTATAGCCTAACTTGGGAATGCAATTCAGAAGATTTTAAACTTTGTTTGCCGCTCGTAAGTTCAAGGACTTTTAAGTGTTAGACAAGTGTACAGGGATTGAAGCAAGGATATATAACCGCATATTTCAGGTTGAAGGTTCTGGGGTCATTTTCTCGCAAAAAAAGAAAGGCCACAACACCAAATTGTTCAGATCATGGAATATGCAAATAATAGAGCTAACAAAATTTTCCATTTTTTGATCAAAATTGAGAATTTGAATATAATATTGAAGTCAAAGTCAACCTTTATATACACTGTCGTTCTTCAAAACTTTCTGTTACAACTGTACAATTTCTGTAACTTTATACTGGACCAAAGTTTGAGGAATGCCTGCAGGTATAGTCTGGGTTTATACGCCGCGTTAAGCAGTTAAGCTTAAACAATTTCGATTTTACCAGCTGATTCCACAGCCAGACAGTTCCTGTGCAAATCTGCGCCAAACGTTTGGCAAATTGTTCGTTCTTCAGTTCTTTCACAATTCTTCACTAGCCTATATGATAGTAGGCCTATGATCATGCAGGTAGAATGTCTCATTCTACCTCTCCATGGTATGATTCACGATGAATGCTTAATTTTCCACAATTGGAAAGCGTTGCAAATTGAAACATAATGCGGAAACTTGTTGTGGAACAAACGACAAAAGATTACTTATGATGAAATGCAGAGTACCTGTTTACACTCGATAAACAGCTGCTATGTCATTCTTCCTAGTGCTTAACGGTTTTTGTTGATTTAATTTTCTATCGATTGAGAATAATTCAACATGTATAGGCTTGTTCCCCAGGCCTTTTACTATGATCCTATTTCGCCCTATATACTATAGGGATAAAATGAAGTACAATGTTATACACCGTTAATTTGGGTTTGACTGCATGTTTATGCATTTAATGCCATTCATGAATTCATTTTGATACTGACAAGTTCTTTCATATGTATCAGTGTATCTCAGTGTGCACACATAACAAAAACATGAACTCGTATGCATTCTAAACCTTGTTGTTTTCCAAAATCGCGACCGGATGAAACCCTTGAGGTTTATATTATACAGTTTATCTGTTTAAGCATCATCTCATTTTGATGAATTAATACTCTGCATGTGGTTTTAAATATGATTGCCCCGATCATTCGCTTTAATTTCCCTCCTTTTAATATGTCTCTACATGAACTGCTTCCTGATTGGTCAATGACCTGACGGCATTAAAACAATGTCTCTTTAATCAAATCGGGGAGCTTAAATCTAACATCGTCTAAAAGACTTTAAATTATGTTTGATAATTGATGCATTGCAGCTTGCAGATGTGCAAAGCAAACACGGTGGAATGATTTTAAACGACCCCGAACGCCAAGACGCCATATTCTGTATACGTGGTCGAAAGATACTTGCGGCACTGCATCAAAATTCATTAGTGGACAAACAGAAAAATAAATTTGTAAGACCTTCATTATTGGGGGCCAAAATGTCTGAATTGCGGGCCTGTGGTGATTCAGGGGGCGAAGCCCTTGAAAGCCCCACGTTTCTCGTGATTTTTATAGCAGAATTGAGTTTTCGATAGAAGAACAAAGCTTTGAGAGAAAACATTTACAACGTTTGTTCTGAAATGATACAAATTGCAGAATATGCATAAAATATATAATGTAAAAATATATTCTCAGGGCAATTTTTACGCCTCTGTGAGCATTTGGCACCCTCTCAGAAATTTTCACGGGGCACCCCGATATATATGAGTGGCAACACCCCCCTCCACCACGCCAGTGACAATATTAGGTATGCAAGGACGGATCCAGGACATATATGAGTGGCAACTAAGCTGACTGCTCCCGTTGATCAAACACGTTGGTATGGGATCGTGCAATGATTCTCGGGTGTGTTGGTTTCGTCATGCACGCAGTTTGTTGTTTTTCATACAAAATGATCACAATGATACCAAACCCTCTCCACTCCGCAATACTTCGCATATATGGAATATACCCACTCGTTATCTGTACATTTTTTTCAAATGACTCATGATTAGTTAGTTTATAAATAAACCTGACGAATTTACGGGCCAAATTGCAATCCGATCACCTCGGTGCATTATTGACAAAGTATTATTAATTATTCATGCGGATCATGTGTAATCTTCTACCATGATTTTATGTGTAACGCCGGTATAAAAGTAAATTTTGTCCCCCCCCCCCTTATTTCCCCCGGCCCTTATTTCCTATGAACTTTGGGCCCCCCAGACAATTAAGCCGTAACCATCCAGTAAATTTGGTCCCCCCCCCCATCCTTATAGTAAAAATGGTCCATTAGAAAATTTTGGGCCCCGGCCCTTCTTTCCTAAGAAATTTAATGATCACAACTTGTCCCCCTTTTGCAAGAAAAAGCCCTTTTTCTCCCTTCACAGTAAATATCACTGCCGTTTTGCGTAAAGCATTTTATTTTTTCTTTAGTGTATGCCCAGATCGAAGAAAATATTCTTATTTTTTTTCACCAAAGTGCTTACTGCAAGCCATTTTCTGTTCGGGGCAAATTCTACGAGTACAACGGCGCTATATTCAGTACATAAATATCACTAACTTCAGTTTAAGCTATCACTTCAGTATACAAAATTGATTGAAGGAACCGTACAGACACACCAGTAAATAACCTAGTAAAATCATTCCGGAGGGGACCAAATTCACTACAGACATTCCTTAGGAAATAAGGACCAGGGGCCCAAATTTACGGGGGGCAAAATTTACTATCATATTGGACCTACAGCTTCAGCCTCTTGCAAAATTTTACCGAGCTGATCTTACATACGTCACATAGGACAGTGTTTGATGGGTGAAATACTTGTCACAGGTACCTGACTGCGGGGAAAGGATAATCTGTATGGGCTAGGAAAATCATATTCGGCTTACAACATACATGCACCAACACACTTGTCTTTAAGACAGCATAATGAAACACCAAGACACATGGATAAAAGCTACATAACTTTTATTCTGGTATACTGCAGTACTATTTTTCATGCTAATAACAAACGTATGAATAAAATTAACAACTAATATCTATTTGACTATGTAGAACTTTAACTAATTACACCTACTCACAAGTAAGACTGCTCGCGACTAAAAATCATTATCTCACGAGTAGACTGCTTGTGAGTAAAACTTACTGCTCACGAGTAAACTGCTTGTGAGTAAAGCTCACTGCTCACGAGTAAACTGCTCGTTAGTAAACTCACTGTTTCACGAGTAAACTGATCGTGAGTAAAACTCACTACTCACGAGTCAACTGCTCGTGAATAAAAAAGGCAGCTCACGAGTAAAACATCTCGCAAGTGCAATTCCCCGCTCGTGAGTAACTTTGTGTGACTCAACACCCAAACCCCAAGCAAATACTATGTTAAAAACCTGTAATTAAACAGTGATTTTATAAAGTTAAGTTACATTTTTGTGCCGTTTTACTTCATTCACCTTAGGTTTTCTGTAAATGTACATGAAAACAAGGGCGTAGGACGCGGGGTCACAATGTGAGAGGCGGAAGTATACCCCCCCCCCCACACACACACATACACACACACACTTTTCAGGGAAGAAAACCCCTTACCGGGCTTATTTACCCTCTGTGAAATATATCAACCTTTTCGACGTTTGTTCTTCTGATTTATTCGATTATAATTTATAATGCCTCGGTCCGATTCTGGGTCCGATTTAGTTGCCCCAATTATAATCACTTGAATTGACCACACTTGGCCGTAAAATGTAGTATTACATCGTATACACTGACGTAGCGCCTGCGTAGGTGTAACATATAGTATGCAGTTAGTACGTGTACATGCAGGTGACAGGTCTCACTGCACTGTGAGCGTGTATGTACCGTTACGTACATCGTATCTTATACTTACTTACAGGACGCATAGAGTCTGACATAATCCTTATTTCATATAATAGAATTGAAAATAACAAATGTACTGACCAAGTTTCATAACTCCCGAGGCAATCTAACACATTTTTTGTAATTATTGAAAACTTTAATACTACTATACTTAACTTAGTACCATGGGAGCTGCCATTTTGATTTCAAAACATGCAGATTATGCCATCAAAACAGCAGGATGTTGGAATGCTTTGTATTTCTTTAAAATCCACCTTAAGTTTTCTAGCTTATGAAAAATTGGTTTTCTTTTTATGGGTCAAGGAAGTTTTTGTGTACCAATGAAATTATCAAAATATGCTATTAAAACTTTGTGTCACATCATTTTGGAATAAAATCTGTAATCACATTTATAAAGAAATAAATTATAATCCGTATGTCCCTATAAGGGTGTTTCAGCTGACGTCATGAAATCACATGACTTTGTTTACATCGCTATTTTGTCGGAAAACCACTGTCGTCTGCTGCACACTTAATTAGACTTACGTACGTTTACATTTTGTTATATCAGATTATTTTTGTAAGATGATTATGCCGGAATCTTGCTGTGCCGTTGGTTGCATTAATAGATGTGTGCGAGGAATAAAAAGACATTTTCTCGATTTTCCGCCTGATCCTGGTCGACGTTCGAAGTGGGTTTCTGCTGTACGCCGTTACACATGGTCGGCAGGATTTGCAGTGAGCACTTTATATTAGGTAGGCCTTTGTCTGAGTATAACGAACAATCAGCTGATGTCAACGTTAAAGTTACTCTTCGTATACCCGGTGAATATACAAAAAACTTAAGGAAAATATGAAGTAAAATCGGAAGCGAACAAAAATTGTAAGTGGTAAAATTCGCTGAATTGGTACTGGTAGTGGTAGGTTAGCATTTAGTATATTTGTTGTACGTGTGATGTGACTGGGCTGTGTGAAGATGTGAAACGTAAGACACCGTTTCCTACAAAATGCCTTCCAGATGAGTTAGAGTCACATGATGAAATCCTCCTATTAGGGAAATTATGTTATCATGTACAATATTTTAATACAGAATTGAACAAAATGGCAGCCCCCATGTGTCAATTTCAAACATAAATAACTTGAGATAGGAATAAGATTTTGACTTGCTGTGTGTGGCAGTTGGGTAAGAATTGTATCCTCTATCATATGAAATAATGATTGTTTCAGACTTTGTCTCCTTTAATTGTCTATTCTTTTTGTTAAATTGAATAATTCCTACAATCGTGAAAATAAATAAGACAAAAATGAGACTTTTGATGAGGAGGGGTGTTGAGGTGCGTGGTATATAAACTTTCAGCCCCCCAAGAAAAAAATTGTTCATACGCCGTTGCATAAAAACACTATTTATGAAGTTGTTAACGGGATTTTACAAATCGTAAATTATAAAACACGAAGAAAAGTTGTAATTTAACTGTCAATTTTCTTGTAAAATGATATTGCAATGCCGTTTTATTATGTAAATGTTCAGTTTTTGGTAAAATTCCATAAATTACCGTTTTTATAAGACGACTTGATGTCAAGTTACTGTAACCCTTTGTAATGTTCCCGCGTATGTCATGTCAAGCTTGCTGCGCTCCAATTTTAAATTACTGACTTGTTCATTATTATGTTAGCTCAACATTGACATCCAAATCCGTTTATGATATCATGATGATTTTTTATGTTGTAGAAACTCTTCAAAATGGCCGGCATTTTGCTTGGTGATATTGAGTCAAAAGCTTATAGAACTAGCCTAGCCTATAGGCCCTTATTTGTGGAAGGGGTGGAAATGGGTTGTGACTCTAATTGGGTGCTAGGCTGGTGTCTTAGATATTGATTTCAATCATATTTATATAAATTTTATTCTTTTTCCAGTACTTTTTTTTCTTCAAAATCACAAAAAAGGTGAAAAAATTGATTTTCCTATTAACTGAAATGATAAGTGAATCCTACAGGTAAAACCATACTGTGCCCTCTATATGCAATGCTGAACAGAAAAGCTGGTGCATTGATTTATTATCTATCAGTTATTTCATTAACACACAGGATAAATGACATGCATTTTTATTTCAAAAGTTGAAGTAGATTTGTCTAAATATTCAGGATAAATCTTTTTTGCAGAAATAGATTGTACTGAACATGCGTAATGTGGTAAGTATACGGTATATATCTTTAATGAATGAAGTTTTACCATTTTAGTGTTCTGTGATTGTTTTTATTTCTAAAAATGAAAGAAAAAAAAAGATCATAAAATTGCAGAGATCCCTTTATTACGAAATAATTTTTATTTTGATTCAAGCCATAATACTGTAGGAACAAGCAGACAAGACAAGGAGTATGGCACCAGATTGTTAGAAAATGTAATCATGAAAACTATTAAATGACATAATTCTTATCAAAATGGAAACCAATTGAAATTCTCTTCTTCTTTTTACAGTATAAATAGAAATTGGTAAAAAAGCCACAAGAAATTAAATTATCTTCTAGACTAACACTACGTCACAAATTTTCCAAATTTGATACTTGTTCACATTTTGAACAACTATTACTTGAGCACTAAACTAAAGACAAGTAATTGGAAAATTGAAAAGAAAATATTGCTTAGTGTCTATAATCTTTTAAATTGGTAAGAGAGGTGTTGTAATCTGGAAATGTGGCCTGAGAAACTTCCTATAAGACAGTAAGAGGTGTATACCAATAGTCTTTGGTATTAAATGTCATGTTTAACGTTAGTATTTCTTTAACCTTATTGTTGTACTGAAGGAACTAATAACTTAGATCATCCTCTGAAAACCTTGATCTTCCCGGTACGCTGTGCATCATTGCTGTTGGTAACTGGTCTTTGGATGCTTCCAATATTCTGTTTGAGATACGTACCCTACAGAAATGTGTTTTAAATTTATTCTGAGTGGAACAATCTTTTTTGTGTACTGTATGTAAAAAGAAAAAACTAAAAATTCTTTGTAACTGTAAGATTTCTCCCATAAATAATAATTAATGAAAATTATGATAATTTTTTCTAGTCATTGATTGTGAATGGTAAAGATTAAAATTCCAATACAAAATCAGCTGATATCATCCCAGGTACACTTTAACAGGGGATAAAAAATATTTAAAAAAATGTATACTATTCATGGTATCAAGAGTTTGGGTTTTTAAGCAAGAAGCACTTAGGAGAATAAGTTGTGTGTAGGTGAACTGTTAGCAGAGTAGCAACTATTTCCTAGGTGCAGAAACTGTATCAATGGAAACAAACTTAGTAATCAAATATTGTACCTTTAGAAAACCTGTTGCAGATCTCTATTGATGTGATTCTCCAAAATAATCTCAAAACATGTCTTTAGAATTTCACCAGAACATCCCAGAATACATGATTCTAGTGTTATAGATATAATTGAATTTACATATCAGTCATCTTATACAGCACAATACTGAGACTGATATCAATTCTCTGGTACATCAAGGTATTTGCATACAAGTTTTAGAGGGGAGATGTATTGCATTTCTACAGTATATATGATTGTTCTTCTGCGTAACATAGTTACAAAGAGAAACCTCCAACCATATCTAACTGCAGTAATCAAGTTGATTACGCTTCACTCGGCAAATTTGGGATTTAGAGAAAAATCCTGGAAGTGACCCAAATGCAACCTTTGCTTTCTTTTCACATGCCTGACAGAAGGGCAAAGCTATATAGGACTCAGTGTTGTTTCTCCATGGATGGGTCACTTATCATTTAAGGAAATGGGGAATTCAGAGATTTGCAACCTATTTAATGATTTGAAAAAAAGTGTTACATAGATTTTGTTCTGTTAAAGAATAAGTTCAGTGGTCAAGCATGTTCATCTTCTTTGAAAGAAGACTTCACATGAAACAAAATAGTGAAGAAAGCTTTCAAAAATCTTTTTACGTCAAGGAGATATTTATTTCTGTACAAACGACTGAAATCAGACTAGTAGTGATGTCACAGCCTCAGATTCCTCAAAGCCTTTACGTCTATAAAAAAAAAAAAATGTATTAAATTTGTTCACTATTTGAATTATTCGTCCTCAAACTTTCTTCAGGTGGTATATATAAATACCCTTTCTAGATTAAATTTTACTACTTTTTTGACATATTCCATGGTTTTTAAGCCACAAAATCGCAGGACAAAATGTGATAGAATACATAAAGACTTTGAAGAATCTGAGGCTATGACATCACAAGTAGTCTGATATCAGTCGTTTCTACACAATGATACCAAATTTCAAAGAGGGAGGCTCGTCTTAGTAAAATACGGTAAAAATGGGGATACTATATTTTGACGTCACTTCCGGTTGTGGAGGCAAGATCCGATCCTCTGTCTGTTTGTACCACACAGTACAGCCAGACACTAGCATGTACGTTGTGTGTGCAGGTGTGCAGAGTTACATACACAGCGCATTACGTTACTGTGACGAGAAACTTGTTTTTTTCAATGCTTTTTTGTCAGAAAGCGAAAGTGAAATTTTAGTATTACAATACTACAATGATAGTCACCAAATGAAAATTACTGAGAAAAAAAAGAAGAAGATAAACGATTCTACCGTGGCTCGAACTCACGACATGATTTGAAAAAAAACGTTACTTGCGATCGCCTCAACCATCTGGGAAATCTCGTGTGATGACCTCAAAATTCCCTTTAAATTATGTTTTTATGTCAATACAGAGCCAACACATTCATCGATAAATTGTTAAGAATGATGTCCTTTCTCCTACATGCAGTGATTTTTTCATTCCTTTTCCGTACACCTTTCACATATGTCCTTGAGGCAACTGAGTTCCAGCTTACAGTCGGGGGGAAATAAGTTACTACAGTATGTTGGTATGCAATCCGATGGCTGGCATCTCTGTATTGTTTGCTGCTTTTTATGTGTTCAATTTTGCAGTGTCCACCAGAAGTCACTGCTACAACTGGGTTTTTTTCTTCTTGTGTTTTAAAAGAGTGGCTATTTTATTTAGCTAATTTTATGCTGAACAGCTGAAGGACGATCCCTTGGTTGGTTACATCATTACTCCATGGGAATCGCCCAATAGATTATGTTTACCCTGGATTATGTTAATATGATTAAAACTGGTTTTTGAATAACCTTCAGAAGACTAAAGGTATGTATTTGTAAGCATCTATTACCCTTAATTGTTGTTTATTGACCACAGTATCAGCAATGGAGCATGCAAAATGCAAATTTCAATCAGGTACTAAATAAATTCACAAAAATAGCTGAATGACAAGGAGAATGGTAGCTCAGTTGACAGAGCAGGGGGTCCAAGGCTTGGTCAGGTCTTACTGTTAGTTTCTAGCCCCGTCCCGTTTAAACATAATACATGACGAAAAAAATATTCTAGAAAAACTTATTCAATGATATTTCCCGACCCATCCAAGCAGATTTTCCTTAAATATGCACCACCCTCAAAGTTTTAACAGGCCTGACGGCAGGACAGTTACAGTCACCCCCGCCTGGTTCTCTGAATAGTCCGGCTCATACCCCCGATTAGGAGAACACTTTTGCTCTCCCATCGGGGGGATCCTTTACAGAAGTATCCCACAATGAATCTATCCAAATTCAGAGTTTGTATAGGAATAACATAAGAATCAGACACATTTCGAGCTCGGGGAACTCAACCACTGCGCTGGGTTCAAATATTTCTTCACGATTTGAAATAATGGCAGATTAAAATATGCACCACCCTCAAAGTTTTAACAGGTCTGACGGCAGGACAGTTACCAGTCATCCCCCGCCTGGTTATCTGAACAGTCCGGTTCGTACCCCCGACTACAAGAACAGTTTTGTTCTCCCGATCAGGGAATCCTTTACAGGGGTATCCCACAATGCATCTATCCAAATTCAAAGTTTGTATAGGAATAACATAAGAATCAGACACATTTCGAGCGCAGGAAACTCAACCACTGCGAAGGGGATTTGAAATAATGGCATATGAATTATCTTTTCACCCTGCTCTTTTAAAATTTATCCTGCGGTTTTTGAGAAATTTTAGGAAAAGTGATGAATTCTTGTAACCGTTGGGCAGTCGCGCTTTAACAAGGTTTTCTGAAATTATGAGAAATAACTTGGGGATTTGTGAAAATTATTTAGCGATGATTGCGTGATAGTAACGAAGCTTTTTTACTTTTGCATGATTAAACATGAACAAAGCAAACTTTGTTACAAACCGTCAATGAAACGAGTGATAAGCGTTTATGACTGAAACTTCACAATAAAAATGGCGGCTTCCATATATCACTGTAAGCTCAGTGCGCATGCTTGAGTTTTTGAGTCTCCCGATCGGGGGAATTATTGAATCCCCCGATTGGCAGTACGAACCGAACTGCTGAGCAGCTGAACATTATTGAGAAGAAAAGCATGAAAACGTGTAGACTAGGCACACAAAGGTGAAAAGTTATCTGGAAAGCAATGTAAGCAGCAAATCATGCTCAAAGTGGGCCATACATTTTTTTAGGGTAATTTGACCCTGCTGATTATGAAAATGCCTGTTGCCAAAAAAAAAATTCAACCGAAAGCCCAAAATCAAGATGGCGGCTAAAATGGCCGCCAAAACAGGAAAAACCATGACTCATGTCCTATTGGCGCAAAAGAAATGTTATTCTGATAGCAAAAAAAAAACGTGCTTGGTACAACATATTACAACAAGCAGCTAAATGTATTTGTAAGTCAATGTTGAGGCCAAATTTGTTTTATTTTGTAGAGTTTGTATATTTAGCGCCCTCTATTTCAGTAGCAGTACTGAATCGAGATGGAAGTGAGCGTGGAACTTTACTGATTCCACTCAACTGTACACCGATTGGATCCGCTTACTTATCACAAGATGATCAGCGCAATGAAAAAGAACTGAATTCTCCGAGTACAAGCCCTCCAACGACGACAGTATTCTGACATTGGTACACGCAGCATTGTTTATACGTGGAAAATTAATTGTGATGCCAGGACATATCGGACTAAATGTCAGTGGAGAAAAGGCTGCTAGACTTGTGCCTCAGAACCTCAAAATCTTCTTGCGTGTTCTCTTTGGTGGACAGGAGGCCATTGCTGATATTGCTGACAGCTACGAGACAACGACCGAGGAAGATGTGGAAGATGACGAAGTAGCCGATTTGGAAGCTGAGTTGTGTGACAGTGGAAATCTGGAAAACAACAGAATAATGAGCATTGCGCAGGATATTGTTTATTGTGTCAGCGGAGAAAAGAAGTGGACACCCAAACATGTCGGCTAAGCTTTAACTCTCCATCAGAAGACACGGTCGCGGAAGCTTGTTTGCCTATTTAACAAAGCTGGTCACTGTCTGAGCTACCGCCAACTCATGAGCGTCGACACTGCACTAGCCAAGGCCACACTGGAATCATTGGATCCATCAACTGGTGCAGTTATTCCTCCAAATCTGAAACCGTCAGAGCATGAGCAAACTGGTGAAGTCACTAACAAGCTGATCCATGTGACTGCTGACAACATTTACATACTAAATGACACACTCGACGGAAATAATACTTTCCATGCCACGCAAATGGTGGCATTCCAGCGAGGAGGAGCGTCCACAGATGAAATACGGAAAGCAATGAAGCCCTCAAGAAAGCAGTCACTGTCAGTTCCCGGTGAATTGGGAAAAATCATCTTTCCTAGCGGCTTTAAAGGAAAACAAGAACCAGTTTTTCAGAAAGAAGTTGACAAAGATGAAGTTTTTCATTTTGGAGAAAAGAGAAAATGTGTAGTCGAGTCTGAAGCTTTAGACCTTTCATTCATTCTCAACTGACACGACAATGATGACAAAACTAGTTGGACAGCTTTCAACGAGCTGCTGTCTAGTAATGATCCAGTTCTCACAGCTGTTGGATATCTGCCTATGATCCTCAATCCAGCTCATGAACTTGGAACACTCAATACGGTTCTTCAAAGATGTATATCTATTGCTGATCATCTTGGACATGACTATATTGTCCTGACAGTTGACCAAGCGCTGTATTGCAAGCTACTAGAGCTAAAGTGGTCGAATGAAATCTACCAACGAAGAATAGTATTGAAAATGAGAGGCCTCCATATTGCAATGAACTTCCAGAAGGCAATTGGCCAACACATGAGTGGTTGTGGTATAGAAGAGCTGTGGATCGAGAGTTGAGGGTCCAGTACAACTTGTACTTCAGGGTAAACAACCTGAAAAAGCCATAAAAGCTCACAAACTTACGTACCAGGCACTATGGCAAGTTTTGGTGCCAATACTTCGTACCTGGCTGAGGAGCAGCCACCCACTCTTTGCAGATGAGATTGACAAGGCAACTGATAATCCACTCAAACTTGCTGAACTACTTGCATCTGACTGTCTGACAACTTTCAAGGTCAGCTTGATAACTTCACGAAGTCACGGTCAGGCAATGATGTCAATTTTACGTTCTGGATAGAGTACATGCATATGGTCTCTATTCTGCTGTGATTCACACGTTCTCTACGCGACGAAAAGTGGGAGCTCTACTGTGACTCTGTCTGCGAGATGCTTCCATACCTCAGAAGATATGATCACTTAAATTATGCAAAGTCTGTTACTGCATACATAATTGAGATGAACCAACTGCCAGCAGAGATCAGATGTCAATTTTTTCAAGGTGATTGCGTTGTGAAGCGCTTTCGTGGAAGCTTCAATCAAGTAGATCCGGATCATGCTCAAGAGTGGCTTGCAGGTATTGGCAAAGATTCTGGAGGCATTGTTGGTATTACAAATCAGCCGTCAACCCTACAGAGATGGTCCCTCTAATTTCATTGGCGCACTGATATTGCACAGAAAACATTCGAGATGTTTGGGATAACGTCAGGGGTTGGTAGTATGAATGAGAGCAAACCAGGCCGCAAGAAAAAGGACACGGATGATAAAATAGCTATCAAAGCAACTTTGATCAGGTTCAATGTTCTTTCAGAAACGGCACCTACAACAACATTCCTCGTAAATATCGCGACAAAAGATGTTCCACGGATAGCATCAAAGAATCGCTACTCACTGCACGGTCACTGGGACTGTCGCAAATTGAGAAGTTCATAGAGGAACGGTTGACGATGACAGCAGACATGCCAAGTAAAGTGAAGTTTCATGCTCCAATGGAGAAAAAAACAGCCGGAGACATTCAAATCGCTGCACAAGCCAGTCAAGGTTGTCGAAGAACAAAATAAACCAGCCAAAATGGATCGTCATATCATGCAGACACTAATTGCTGCATATAAAGCAGGACGAACAGTGGATCTGAGCAATATTCTGAAACATGAACTTGTTTCTGTGCCACTGTCATTGTCGGAGATGGATGGCTCTCTACGCACAGGCAACAAAGCTGTACTGATGAACCTGATGACTAAAAGATAACCGGGAGAGGCAAAGCTTCAGGTTGATAGGGCGTCTACGCAGCTAATTATTGACGGTCAGGCAATGGTTGTGTCACTTGGCAAACCTGCTGATGCACGCAAATTAGGTGACCTCGCCGACAACCTCATCAGGAGCTTGACATTACACAGCAAGACATATAACCGTATCGATGTTACCTATGACCGATACGTACCCGGGTCAGTGAAAGGTGCAACCCGACAACGACGTGCGGGAACTTGCCGTCCAATAAGACGAGTGATTGAAAGACGCCTTGTGCCTCTCCCTAAGGAATGGAACAACTTTTTGGCTCTGTCTGAAAACAAGTCGGACTTGTCACGTTTCCTCTCCAAGGAGATCATCAGGCAAGGCATTCCATACACTGAAGTGGTTGTAGCAGGGGGCTTTGACGATGAAGCAGAGGGGCAATCGACAAATACACTGACTGATGTCACAATGCTGAAAGTAGCACATGAGGAAGCGGACACTAGAATTGTGCTGCATGCGATGCACATTCCCTGCGAGACAGTGGCTGTATCAGTCAGAGACACTGATGTCTTCCTCATGCTGGTATAAAACTTTAACAAGATGCGATGCAAGAACCTGTGGAAGATGGCAGGGACATCTAAGGTACGAGGATTCATGCCCATTCATGAAGGACATCGCTGTATGTCACTTGAAGTTGTGGCTTCACTGCTGGCTTTCAATGCAATATCTGGCTGTGACACGACATCGTACATTCGTGGACACACCAAGCAGACGATGTGGACTATATACAGTGGTAATCCAACACCGTTGGCACACCTTGGCAAAGATCCCTTGACTGAAGAAACCTTGAAGTTAGCAGAACAGTTCTTCGGCAAAGTTTACAAGGTCAAAGGTGATTCAGTTGATGAAGGTCGCAAACAGCTCTTTACCAAAAATTAATGTAGTGTTTACAATAGAAAAACAATCTTATTTTAATGATTCTGAAAATGGTGTGGTAAACACTGAAGAGACTTATCTAATAGTTGTAACTTCCCTTTGCTGTGATATACACAGGTCTCTGAAGATGAAATGCCTTTAAATCATAACAGCAATTGTGATGTAGATCAGTCATGATCATCTGTTTGTTTGATGACTGGCTAAAGTGATCTCTGCCATATCACTGATCTGATGATATTTATTGTTTGTACATTGCCAAGAGAAAAACAACTGGAGCCGTTGTTTACTATATTTCTATTTAACAAGTTGAGTGAAGGGTGTCTGAGAGTAACTGTTTGAAATAAAAGATTAATTTATAAAATTGAAGCTTGAATAATTAATGTATAATTCTCAATTGTGAAATTTATCGCTCTACCGTGAATTTACTTTTTCCCACTGTAAAATTAAAGTCTGATGCTACTTAAAAAACACAAACCAACCGTAAAAGAACTCTCCTATCGTCAAATTACACTCTAGTATCATCGTTTAAATACATTGAAACGCCGTGAAATAACTTCTCTATCGTTAAATAACATTCAAATGTCACAGTTAAATTACCATTGGACCATACTTTTAACCTCTGTGAATTTACAGAGTGTGATGCCACTGTTAAATAAGAGTGTGCTATCACTGTTAAATAACATTTACAGTATCACATCGTAATTTTACGGTAAAATACTTACCGTAAAATTTCAGATGTTTTTCTAGCAGTGTAGTCGTAATTTTACGGTAAAATACTTACCGTAAAATTTCAGATGTTTTTCTAGCAGTGTAGTGCTTGTTAATCGTACATATTTAGGCATTTCTCAAATGCATAATATTTCAAGGTAATCTCCCTAGCACAATATATTTGCTTTGCATGGTTTTAATGCCAACAGATATTATTTCCCATTTTGGTCAGTGGCGTATAGCTAGGGTACTGGAATTATGCACACACATCGAGCTTGGAATTAAGCCCTGCACATACACAGCTTGGAATCGGAAATTTGTTATACAAATGATACCTGTTGGAATTAAGCCACGCAAACAGCTTGGAATTAAGCCCCCACGGCAACTAGGAATTAGGCCCCCTCAACAATTTGAGTTAAGCTTCCACAGAGCTTGGAATTAAGCCCTGCACAGATTGAAATTAATCCCCCCGCACAGCTTGAAATGAAAATTTCTTTAATCTGTCAATTATATAACTATAATATTCAACATTTCTCTGTTTGGAGAGGAAGGGAACATGAAACATGCTGACTTGAAATTCAAATGGGGTCTCATTTGAGGCTCTAGATCTCAATATCCTCAGATGTTGATTTTAATGTAAAGAGTGACATTTAACAAGAGTCCATAAAATAACATCCACCTACACTGCTACACCACAACCTGACAACAGCTTCTACAAGAACACCCTTTAAAAAAGGGTTGTCGTGGCATTTAATGTTTTGTATTCATTATAAAGAGAGCATGGACGTGTCTAATGGGGCTATTGGGGGCTTAACCTCCCTCTCACCTCCCAAATTTATATGGAAGCCATAAATATAATTAACTTAAATATCAAATGAACCATGTATGTCATTTTTTGCAATCGTATCAACTGAGCTATCGTTAATTTTGGACCAAACCTTTAACAGTTTGCACCAAAATATCCTCCCATTTTCGACCAAACATCTTTCTCTTGGACCAAAATTGTCAAGGGCCACAATGAACAATATAGAACCAAAAACCTTTAAATACGAAGGTGAAGTTCTTATCATCATGGCCATGCGCGCATTGGGAGCCATAATGAATTTTCAAAGCAATACACTTTTAAAATAGGCCCTTTATTTTTTTGCCCACGCTACTCGGGAAAAGTCATGGGAAATTTTTGGGAATTATCCTTGAATTTTCAGGAAATTTTCTTTATTTTCAAAAAATGTTCTTGAATTTCTGCGAAATTTTCATGAATTTTAAGGAAATCTCCGTCAATTTTCGAAAAATCTCTTTCATTTTCGGAGAAATTTCCTGCATGTTGGTAAAATATTCAATTTCTGGGAATTTTTCCTTCAATTTCCAGGAAAATTCTTTACTTTTCAGGAAAGCACTGCCAATTTCGAATTTCAAATTTTCAGGAACTGTTGCTAAAATCGAACAAAATTTCAATTTGTTGTTAATAATTTGACAATTTGTCATCAAAGTAAAGCATGCATACAACAAGGAAACCCCTTTCGGAGGGAGGAAAGGGAGGGGGGGGAGGGTACCTCTAACTCATACGCGCCTCTGTCAGTCTGTCCTCCCTAATCTGAAACCGGCCCTCAGTCAGTTTCCTCAAAAACGAAAAGTAAAGAAAGATAACTAGGTGATGTAGGTAGTAATTAATTTTTCATAAAATAGAATAGATACAATGAATAAAGACGTCATAAATAATAGATTGGCCCCTGCTAAAAACAAGAATAAAGAACACCTGCTTCCATATGCTATGCACAATCAATAACAATCCGTCTTCGCCATTGATGATGATAACCTAATCCCAAATGTAATAATCAATACAAGAAATAATCATGATATCTGGATTTACACGTTCCCTATGCTAAAACGAATGTAAATACTCCTTCTTTCCTTAATGTTCAAACACTAAAAGATTGATATGCTTTACCGCCAGACCACCAGACATTTATATACACTCACCAAGTATAAACTGTTTCAAAGCTAAACTTAACCTACTAAACTTGTTAACTGGTTTTTCCTCATACTTGCTATGCTCGGTTGTCGTTCGTGTCCAGAAGGATTTTTACGGACCTAACCTGTAAGTTTGCAAAGCATCATTGAATGTTTATACATAATGTGCGCTATGCTACAAGTTTCCATAACCTTCACCTTAACCAGATTCAGGTTGCAAGATTACTTCAGCAGATGGAAAGTGGCGTACGTACCCACGTTAACAATTTTTAACTTAGCTATTGAAGTTTCCGGTTAGACTAGCCTCGTTCATTTTAAATTTCAGATTATATCATTGTCCTTGACTACTTATTTGTGACTCTTCAAAAAATATTTTGGTGTATTAAATTTTTCTATTATGTTTCTGAAACAGTAAAAATATTTAAACGATACCGTTCTTTTGATCACGTTTTGGATATTGGATTGGCACTGGATCCTCTCGTCTGTATTCCTCAACGTTGCCAATTTACATGAATTTTGCGAATAAAAACAACGCCATAAATTTTTGAATTAGCATTGCTGAAATTGATTGTAGCGTCGTAAGCATTAAAATAAAATCTTAAATAAATAGCACTTAATTTGAAGTCCATATTCTCTTCATTAAATGAAATTTAATTTTGAGCATGGAGACATCGGAACTACACAACCTTTTGGTTTCTAGTTGTAGTCCAAAATCGCATAAATTTTTCACAGAAAAGACCAAATTTTTCAGGAACTTTGCCCGGACCCCTACATTTGAACTCGAGCGGGCATATGGCAAGCCGTTTTACTTTTTATTCAGTATTTAATGATATAATTTAATAATTTTTATATCATTAAATAATTCATGATTTATATAATTAAATAATTCATGATATCACAAATCTAAGAATTAATGATATCATTAAATCTATTACTGATAACTTTTATTCTGAGAATTAATGATATCAAAAATTGAATTGATGATATCAAAAATTGAATCAATGATATAAAGAATTCAATTATTGATATCCTAAAATGAATTAATGTTATTAGGAATTTAATTAACGATATCATTAATTTGATTTAATGATATCATTAAATCATGGAATTAATGATATTATCAATTCGACGTATTCTTAATTCGATTTAATGATATCATCAAAACAAATTAATGATATCATTAATTGAATTTTCGATATCATTAATTCATTTTATGATATCAAAAATTGAAGTGTTGATAACGTTAATTCACTTTTGGGGGCGCAATTAATGATTGTCGAATTAGTGATGGCGATTAAGATTCGACAGATCACGTCGTCGATATCGCACCGTTGGAAACCGATTGTTTCCAGCCAGTGCTTAAACGTATTTCCCGAATATATAAATTATTTAATGATATCATTAAATACTGAATAAAAGAATAAAACAGCTTGCCTGAAACGGCCGTTATACTTTTTATTCAGTATTTAATGATACAATTTAATAATTTATGATATCATTTAGTATGATATCATAAATTATTTAATGATATCATTAGGCTAAATACTGAATTAAAAGTAAAACAGTTTTCCATACGGGCCCTGGACTGCTATAATTTGTGCTAGGACAGTAGCTGATGCATGACGATTGCGATCGTCGGCAATGTTTAATATCTGCCCCTGCCATGAAGGGCAAACAATTTTATCAAATACAGCTGATAGAAGCTTTTCGAGAGGGCGCCGAATGCTCACAGGGGCGCAAAAATTGGATATATCCTTTTTATTCTCAACGTTGTATGTTTTCTCTCAAAGCATTATTCTTACATCAAAAACATGAAAACCATGTCTAGACCCCAACTAAAGTCAGGGACCGCGGAACAAACTTTGAAGTGGGGGGGGGAAGGGGAAGGGGGGCTAAAGAAGTAAATGGCGAAAATAAAAAGCGTCATAATATTCATATTTATACACTAACTCCCAATCATATTGATAGGCATGCGCGTAGGAAGGTTCACCTCTTCTGGAAAGGAGAGGCCAAGAACTGAAAAAAAATGGGAATTATCCTCCATTTTCATGAAAATTTCTTCATCTTGGGCACTCTTCTTAATATTTCGGTGGATTATTTGTCAATTTTATAAGGGAAATGTAGTTCATTTTTGTGCAATTTTGTTCAATTTTCTGGAAATTTTGGCCACTTTTATAGAGTTCACTGCTCATTTTTTGGCCATTTTCGGGAAATTTTCTTCATTTATTTTAGATTTTGGAAAAATATTTGTCAATTTTGGAAAATTTGGTAGATAAATTTGACCAAAATTTCAAATATCTTTACCAATTATATTTTTTAATTTTACCTTAATTTTCAGGAAATTTGGTTCAATTTTCAGGAAATGTCGTTTTTTCAAAAAAAATTCTTCGGTGAACTATTTGTTAATTTTCCGAAAGTTTCGTTCATTTTTGGCAATTTTCGGGAAATTTCGAAAAAAATTGCATGCAATATTACGTGCAATTTTTTTCGAATTTGAGGAAATTTTGTCAATTTTGGAAATTTGTTTACAATTTGAAAATTGGTTTACAATTTGATCAAAACTTCAAATATTTTTACTCAATTTTTTTTCAATTTTACCCATTTGTTGCAATTTTATGTTAATATTATCCCAATTTTACCTCCCATCAGGGAAAACCACGAAATGAAATCCTCTCGGGCCATTTCATTATTAGTATTTTTTGGCCAAGTAAAAAAGTGTGTGTGTGAAGGAAGGGGGGGAGGGGCTGAAGCCCCAGTCCCCCGTCTCCACGGTCCCTGCAAAGACATATTGCATAGTCAATGGGATCCTACATTTGAACATTCGTTCCAAAATATATATTCCTTTTAACTTTAGCAGTTTAGTGTGAAATTGACACAATTTTAAGCCATCTTCTGCTACCAAAATCACGCCAAAAACGCTATACTACTTCCCGGGCTTTCCCCCCAGGGCGCCTACGTAGCGATTTGAGACAATATTAGGCAATTTAAAAAAAAAAAAAAATTGCGGAAAATGCAGATTCAGTGCCTCGCCTGCGCCCCCTAAAGCTTTCCCCATAGATGTGACACATTTTAAAGCCCTTTTCTGCTATCAAAACCACGAGAAACGCTTTCGCCACAATAGCATGCCTAGAGTTGATACAATTTTAAGCAAGCCCCACCAATACCCCCCCCCCCTCCTCCTTCCTCCATTCCCAATAATGAACGTCTTACCAATTTCTTTATTTCATTCGGGAAATCGTCTTAATTTCTAGGAAATCTCCTTCAATTTTCGGAAACGTCTTTCATTTTGCGGAAATTTCCTTCCATTTTCGTGAAATTGTCTTCATTTTGAGAATATTTTCTTCAACATTTTGGATTTTTTCCTTCAATTTCGGAAAATTTACTTAAATTTTCGGGATTTTTTCACTTTTCGATCAATTTTACAAGCAGCTTCACCTCTGTAACCCAAGTTCCAGGGCTTTGTCCCTAAAATTGACATGTTTGAAGCACTGTTTTTAAACACTGTTTCCTAAACGGTGCCATCTAAGTGGTGCATGTCAATTTAGAACTATTACGGTTTACTCTTATGAGGTAGTTTTCAGGGGCGCCAAACTTTCCCCTCCCCACCACCACCACGCCACTGGCCCCACCTCGGAAGATCGATCATCCGGGAGAAATGACTCAGTCGAAGGTGATTTAGGTGTGCCCTAAAAGGGCCACTTGAACAGTTGAATCACAATAAGGGGGTTCGCGTTAAGACGCTCTCCCAGTCAGAACAGTTTCGAATGATTTGAAGCCATTCGGGGGATTGGATAATCTGGCTCGACCTATGGAATCCTGTGCACACTACTGGTTTTGACTGCAGTTATCTTTACAACCTCGCGAGATACAACTTTATACCCTTCTGCTCGGTTATAGACTATTTTAGAACTGGTACAGAGAGTTGTTAAAACCTGGTCAATCGAGTCAAAACCGATTTTTGTTTATATCTTTATTATCTGTATAAATTCATAATACAGCCTTAATGATCGCGATCGACGCAACTCATCAAGACACTCAAAAAAAAAAAAAAAAAAAAAATAGTGACCACGTCGTGACAATGTTTATACATGCATGCACACAGCCTAATTGCATACATGCCTGATTGCATACATAATATTCATTTTTTAATTCAATGAATTGTTTTGATTTCTTTTCAGAGCATGAATTCAGCACATATCATTCTATTGAAAGGTTTCAACTATCTGACTATATAAGTCTTAACAGATCTCACCCTAAAACAAGACTATTCCTCCATTTCTCCCCCCCCCCCCCTCCTCCTGTTTCAATACTGTATGTCCCAAATTGTAATCACTTCTTCCTTAAGTGCCAATTGAATGAACATCCAATCATCAGTCCTTGGTATATATTCATGCCAGACAGTTAACCCTAAAACATCCCACCCCTCTATTTCTGCCCTTTTAATTTTAATCACTTCTTCATTAGGCAGTGACAAAACCACACTCCAAATTTAATCAAAATCCAATCATCTTTTCTTCTGTTCTTGAGATATTTGATGACAAACAGACAAACGGAGAAACAGACAAGCGGACAAACGTGGGCGAAAAGAGAGGACTAAAGCTGGGTGGACTTCCTGGGCAATTGGGCAACAGCCAGAGCAGCAGCAGCTGACAGAGATTTCTAGAAGCTTTATGCGGAGGTCTTATCTGCTTATGCGCCACTTGGCCGCGCGAAGCAGATAGGTAAGGTAAGGGTTATGTTATGTAACAATTGAAATAACTAATTGAGAAACTGAAAAATGCATGCATGCCCGAATCCAATCCTATTAATATAGCGACAATAAGTGGGCTGATCCCTAGCTATTATAGAGGATGATGAGTCCCCTAGCTAAATTAGTATAATATATATTTTCTAATATTTGAAGTAAGATTCTTAGGATAAGAATCAATATATATGTGTGGGAATTTTTCTTCAATTTCGGAAGATTTTGGCCAATATTTGGGAAATTATGGCCAGTTTTCGGGTATTTTGGTCAATTTTCGAATTTTTTTGACCTTTTAACAAAATATCCGTTTTACCATATTTTTTTCAATTTAATGTTCTCATTTTCACTTTCATAGCTACTGGGATGAAAGCTTACACCCCGACAACCGGGAAGGTAAAATCCAAATCCTCCCAGAGAGCAATTTCCCCTTGACCCCCCCCCCTTCCCTCCTGCTCTTCCCCTCCCCATCGCTTCCTATACGCCTCTGACAGTAAAGCGGACGGCCCAAACACATCATAAATTTAAACTGCAATTCGTTGGATATTAGGCTTATAAGCCTTCTGTTGCAAACTCATATTAAAATCCGCCCACTCATCATGAATATCACGCTACACGATTGCAACTGACACACAAAGAGTCATAGTTAATGCTAACACACCCATCTGCCATTAATAGATTTTGCTCAAATACAACACGCAAAGATTTCACTTAAACTCCCAACTTACTGACTTATTAACGCTGGCAATATAAAACACCAGACAAAAATATAGGCGGGATTTTCCTACCGAAAGTGGGGAGGGATGCAAAGTCAAATTTGGGTGGTAAACTTACATATCAACGTTAAGGTACAAAAAATCACCATACAAAAACTGAAAGATAACAATTTGGGAAAATGGGAGCAAGTGTCCCCCTTGCTGGCTCCTCTAAAGCCCGCCTATGGTTCGATGGATAACCTATATAGAAAATCACTATTATATATTTTGTTCTCGGTATAGGTTGCCAATCTGTCAATCTGCTATACCATTGGGATGAGAATCAGTAAAAATAAAACAAAATATGAACATTACAGTGGAGTAGAAAAAAGAGACAGCGGGGGCGACCGCCCCACTCACAAGGGTGGGGGCAGACACCCTCTTTCGCCCCCACTTTTGGACATATCATTGCTCCCCAAAAGTTATGTGAGTTGGGGAGCAGACGTTTTTAAGAGGCATAATTCAAAATCAAAATTGGTTCAATACTTCGATTAGATTATGTTATGAAGCTCAGCGGTTTTCAAAACGTTCTTACAATCGCATGTACATGTACACGTCTTAGGGGTATTTGTGCAGGTCTACGGGACAAACAAATCAATCATGGTGAAATCACAGAGGCATGGGTGTCGAAAGGAAGGAACTCGTGACAAGGGAACAGAAAATCAAGTGAGGACACTTTTTTGACAATAAAAATATGTTTTCGAAAAAGTGGGGGCACGATTTTATACAATCTTTATATATCTTTTATTTCATTTTTAGAATTTAACCATTTTGGCACCACTTGGAAGCCATTTTGGACGCCATTTTGTATTTTTCAGGGGTAAAGCTACCACTTATGAAAGTCTATTATACAAAAATTATTTACCTTTGGGTAGTACATCAAGGGTATACTAGTGGCATTTTGGCCCCAAACATTGACCACAAGGAGGAATCAGACAAACTTGTGACAAGGGAGTTATCGGTTATCAAGTCTATTTATTAAAACAACTTATAGGCAGCGCTTCTTCGCTATGTTACGTGAATGAATAGACTGTATTCACTATCAATGTTGAAAATAGGATGTATTCTATGAAATTATAGCAAAAAGACTAATGACAATGTAGGGATGCTAGTACCTAAAGAAATTTACGCCCCTTCCCCAGGCCCCTCCCACCCTTAAAAACCATTCAGGGCCCTCAAAAGTCTTGCCGAGTCTTAGAAATGTCAAGAATTAAGGAATTTTTAAGGACTACGGTCCCCTGATCCTCTATTAGTCCCCACTCCCTCGGTCTGGAGAAGTGGCAATGGTTCAAGTTGAATTTGCGCTCGCCGCTCTTCGGAGAGGACGTTAAGCCGTTGGACCCGATGGTAGGACAGTCACGCCTTACCTGGTTCTCTGAACATTTCGCAAAAGAGTAGGGTGAAAACCTGGTGTTCACCCACTTCCGTCCCGGTCACACGAGACTGGCCGGGCATCTGCCAGTCTGCTATGCAGGCTATAGCTTGGCGTCTATGCTTCGTATAGGAAGGAGTCTTGCCGAGTTCCCGTAAGCCACTCACCGTCTCCCAATTTTATTTTTTGCACCAGTCGATTCCAAGATTCCACACACGCTGTGAGATTTTTCACAAACACTTGCCTTCCTCCACCAATGGACATCAATCCTGAAGAAAGGAGTGGTCGTGGTATACGTAATATTCTGACATTTTCTGGACAAAGAAAACATTTGTAGCCCTCAAAAATCTTGCTAACTGAGTATTAGAAATGCCCCAAAATAGACTAGACAGCTAGAAAATGCTAAAATTGAGGATTGTCCGGGGAATTCACCCCGGGAACCCCACCGGGACTTCCCTTGGACCCCACCAGGGGCCTTTAAGCGGGTGCATGAACCCCACGCGCAAAAGTCGCGCTACGCGATCAGATTTGGGCTAACACGCAAATAATATCATGGCTCAAAAAATGACTTATCTATATTAACCACTTCGCCCCTCACTCCAAAATACGCCTATGCATTTTCATTCGCGCAA